>LQNS02000155.1:1753881-1792245 GCA_001587735.2 Parhyale hawaiensis
CGTACGGGCCAGTATTCCCGTTCGTTTTTTCCATCGTGTGTGGATGTTTGGAATGGTCTTGATGGCTCTGTCTTTGCTGGTGCTGGTATTGGCAGCTTTAAACGATCTGTACACAGACAGAGCTATTCGGTGATCTCGGATCTTCTTTTTTCATTCTTTTTGTTTTCTCCACCAGCTGGGCTGGTTGTGTGGGGGTTTGTTAACCTCATGGAGTTTCTCCGTTCCTACGTCGCCAGCCTGATGTGATATAATAATAATAATAATAAAGTCCTTCCGTTCCCTAATCAAACAGTACCATCCTGAACTTCCACCGCCATAACATGGAAGGCACTTCACTACTTCCAACGCCGCTACCACAACCACCACTGCCTCCTGATGATGAATACGGACGTGATCGAAACGTTGAGGCAAGCTTCGGCGAACTACTGCGCAGCATCAACATTGATAACCATGTGAAACTTGTCAGACAGTTGGAGAAATCGAATAAACATATTTATCAACACTAAGCTTTCAGTTTCCTTCAATCAAACCTGCATATATATATATGAATTATTAAATAAATAAATATTACATGTATTCTGATAGCGTATTAATCTTAAGCTGCACGCACGCATCTACATCCGCAAGAAGCTTGCTACTCCTGCTTATATCACGCTCCTATGCCCTGCAGGCGCCTCTCTCACTGCAGTTCCATGCCACCTTTGAAGGCTGATCGCTCGCCAATCACAGGACGTATTGAGATGTGATCGTGAAATGTTGACGATACGCTCGCCACAATTTCCTTATGCTGACAAATGCTTTGCTCGAGGAAATTACTTTGTGATGCCTGTATGCATAAATGAATATCGATAAATGTAACTCTTGCGGGCTATCAATTTCGCATTGGAGCGATATGGGAATATTGCAGCTATGTTTAAACCCGATGTTGAACAACGCGCAAACTTTGCATTTCGTAGAAAGATAATACATTAAAATGCTTTTTACAAGGTACTTAATGCTATAGGAGCAAGTTGTGATAATTAATAGCAGCTTTACGTTAAATGTTTTCTCCTTTCCTTCGTTTCAAAATTAAGATGCAAGGAAATTAAGAAAGCAATATTGATTCTGCAAAAGATTAGGTGAGAAGTGAAAGACTGACGCAAGAACTTATTTAATATGGATACTCCAGATGTTCTTACATGTGGATCGTGACAACAGTAAAAATTGTAACACAGATTTATAAAGATCTGAAGAACCTGAAAGTGTATTCATACAACAGAGTGAGACGTGATCGTCTAAAAAACTGTGGTTCAAGTAATAATAAAAGTTTGGATCCATGTTACAGCTCCATGGATTTTTTTTTAATACTGTTGCCTTTTTTAAAGGACAATGTGAACTAGAGTGGCTTTTGAGTCTTGGCATGAAAAATGCCGTGGCTTTTAATAACATACATATAATGCATAATATTGTAACTTTCGAATCAAACTATGAAATATAGTGTAGCTCTTGAATAACTTGATGAGCAATAGTGCCGCTATACGTCTGAGAATCCTGTTAGAATTGCGAAACACATTCTGTGAGGTATTACGCCTGCTTCTCAAGCCCACAGCAGTTTTGGACATTGGCAGTTTTTGCTTCTTTTTTGTTGGCCGTTGGCAAGTAGCTCTTCTCGTTCACAAGTTAGCGCAGTGCTAACAATGTCACAGTAATATGGTGGCATTTCTTTCACATACTTTATGCTGCAAAAACTAGAACCATGGCATATCTTTCGACACACTTCCAGAACTATATGTATGTCGTTTGATGCACTTTCAACACGAGATCCTTTGACACACTCCCAGTACCATGTCCTTTAGGGCACCTCCAATGCCAGATATTTCCTCAAAACCTTAGGCGTCGCTGTAGCAGAAAACCAAAACTCTTCTGATATCGCAAGTTTTTCTTCCCACAATTTGACGATATATTGCCCAGGGTCGCAGGCCATCTCTTGTGCCGGGACCCTTTCGTAGCTTTTGTAAGAGCACTTTGCTGCTCCCTGAGTGGAGTTCGAAGATCACCTCTGGGCAATATCCTGCTCTCCAGAGGCCTGCCAACAGGGCTCAATTGACTCAACATTCCTCGAAATAAAGCTGTCGTTCGGGTGGGGCTTTCGTGGGTCGTCATTCAAATACATTACGACTGTGAGGAAAAGAGAACTTGTCAGTGACCGAAAGAACTGTGAAAGGACGCCCAAACGAACTGCTTTAAAATGCAATCAGTATGGAGTAATGCGGACTTGTGAGGGAAATCATGCAGAAAGAAGTAAAGATAGTTAAGTTCAGAGCAAAAGGAAGATTAGATTAACGTCTCTCATAACATAGTGAAGATATTTAGCTCTTGAACTGTTACACAATGTGCAGGCTATGGTCTCTAGTAACGTACTTACTCCACACTATAACATAATCGGCATTCTCTTAAACAAGGTTGCCACCGAGGCGGAGACATCAAAAGGTTGACCAGCTATAATGCTTTTGGGGAATTTTTGTCCAACCTATAGACGAAGTAGGGGAAAAAATTGGCATAGAGACGAGTAAAGATAACGAAAAGAATATCTGGTATATGAATTTATGTACACAAATTGCAATTATTGGGCACAATATGATCAAAACGCACCGATGCATCTACAGTTACAAATAGAACGGACCACTTATAGCGTGCAGTAATTGAATAAATACGAATCTAGTAGGAATAACGTAAATCAGTGGAGAGATGGTTATTGGCAAGGCGAGTCCAGGGCATAGCCTCCCGTTCCACGCAGTACAATGCCCTCAAACACTATTGCGTCTGTGCAAACATAACTGTCCTTCTCTCGTAGGTGCTATCAAATATCATCAGTTAAGCTACCTGGAACAGAGACAAGTCACCACGTATTTCTAATACTATCAGAATCTCATTCATAAAACTTGAGAATTTTATGCAATTAATCTCATACAAAAATACAGCGAGGAACACCATGAGTAACATTATTAGTACAAGTCGGTTATTGTTGCTTTTCTTTAGACTGTAGCATCCTATTTTGGGATCTATCATTTCGAAATGATGCACTTCTTACGATGTTATTCTCCATAGTGTTTTTCTCTGCGATCATATCACTGTCGCTTATGTTGTCATTTGATAAAACATGACTGTTTTATAATGTTATACTACATAACTTTTTTTCCCAGGGATCATGAGATGGTCACTTATATTGTACGTTATGATGTGACAAACTGGCAAATATCTTTTTCAACTATTCATATATTTTGCTGATAGCGACCACTTGGGTTACTCGTATAATTTTTCACAAAACTGAAATCAGTTGAAACTGTCTTCCCTATGAACATCAGGAAGTTCCTATTTTTGAACATCTTATCTCAACAAGCTGCGCTCTCAGCTAAGGGGAAAACACGCCCAACTTAATTATTCTGCTTGCGTAAATTCAGTCTGACTTCCGTAAACGCAGGGCCTGTAGGGACGGCAATAAGATCTTTTGTAACAATATATTCAATTTATCTATTCGAATGCATTTCTAGAGCAGAACCTGGAAGATCAAGTGTGAGTTAGGTGCTGCAATGCAGAATGTAGATATATTTTGCGAAAGGGACAGGTAAACATGCCTTCATTACATTGCCTGAATTCAAGAAAGGATTAAATTGAACTTTAGGTGTTAAATCAGCCGCACATACTGACATAATGAGAGAGATTGTCTAGAAAATCACGGAGAGAATTACTTCGTAGCGTCTAAGTTTTTTTTTTTGCTGCCATCTGACATAAACTATGGTTTTTTGCGAACACGGAAAATGAAAACTGTCTAAGAGCTTTGATCTATTCGTAGGGATATGCATACACGTTTAAGAAAGTTGAATTTTTCAAGTAGTCAGTGAGACGTAGTTGTCCTACGAAAGTCCTTTAAAAAAAAAAGTACTCATGTCAAATTCAGGCGTTGCGACACTGCGGTCTGAATTCCTCATCGTGAAAGCTGTTAACTTACATTTATTGGCAAGCCCCAAGCGCCATTACGGAAACATTAGACCGTATTAACTTTTGTTTTAGAGTGCTGTGCATAACATAGCGCCGTAGATTGAAATTACGCCGCGTGTGCTGTGTATTGGGGTAGGAATGGCGTGCTGCTTATGTTGTTTCCCTTTTCTGCTTCATGGTGACACGATAAATTCTACGTTGTTTCTTGAGTTTACAAGGAAGCTCCACCACACTTTCTAAAGCAAAAGGCGTGGCATGCCCGTCCACACGCGATTAAATAAACCCAAGATTTCATCGTATCCTTTAACTGGGAACAACATGATGACCCTCCGTACAGTCTCGATCTAGCCCCCAGTGACAGCACATTTTCCTCCATTGAAGAGGCAGCTTGGATCTTGGAAGCGTTTGCCATAACGATGAAGATGTGGTGCTCAAAACGACCATTTTATAATGAGTGCCACGTTACCGGGCAGACTATTCTGAAAAGGGGATTTAAAATCAGGTTGTGTGATACAGTAAGTGCCTTAATGTAGGGCGGAAATTATGTAGAACACTTGATTGAGGCACAGGGTCTCATATAAATATAAAATTGGTAAAAGTTATACTTGTTTCTTTTATTTTAAAACGGTACTTACTTTCAAAACAACTCTCGTATAGAGAATTATACCAAGAAAACTTTGAGTTGCAGGTACTTCCGGTGCACTGTAATTATTTTCTATATTCAAATAGAAAATATTTCAGAATACCACCACGTAAAACCTGATACATACATATGTCTACATTGAACTCCAGTGTATAAGTAGACTAGTGTTTTAGAAAATTATTAAAAAATATTCCAATGTAAATCTCCATATTTGTATATAATTTTTATATCCGTCTAACTTCACATTTGCAACCTCTGCGATTGATCTCGTTTCGCCTAACTTGTAGCGCTAGAAGCGGCCTATGAGTGGATCAATTTACAGGAAATGCTCTAAGAGCTCTTCCTACATCATGTAACAGACAAAACCAATTCACCATTAATACATCGGGCAGATCTGCTTCCAGTTCTGTCCGGTGGTCCTTCCCCTTGTTTCTACGAAGCTCAGATCTGTCTTGGCATCATCTCGCCATGGTCCACCTGAGCAGCGAATATTGGAGAGAGCTGCGCATTTTGAGTTGGAACAGCAACGAGAGATCCGGGGGTGCAGCGCTACTTCGGCACGTCTGCTCAAATTTCGACAATAAACTGAGAATGTTGTCCGGAACGCATGAGTGCCCACCCACCTGACTGTCACCGGCACCGGGTGAATGCAAAAGTGTGTCGGGGATGGAGTTTGCATGCAGTGAATTCTGTTTCAGAGTTGCAAGGTGAGACTTTAGGAACTGCTATCAATGGTTGTCGTACAACTTCTAGGTGAAAGTTTAGCAACTGTTTTCAGGGGTTCTAGCATAAATCATTTTTAACGCATAGGTGAGACTTTTTTGTGTGACTTAAGCAACTGTATTTTTTTTTTTATCCGTGGCAGTCATACGATGAATTTCAGTAGGTGTTAGGAACGGTCGTAAAGTTACAGATACCACTGACGAAATTGCATTGAAATCGTCATAAAGCACTTCTGAGTTCTCTAGTCTATGTTAAGCTAACATGTAAAAATTGCCTCTCAAATTCTTTCAAACAGTAGACTACTAGCATTAGACAAACTCTCTGTGTAGCATAGATACTGGCATTTTATTTTCGTCGCATTGGTTATCGTAGTGGCAGTGACATAAATTATATCGAGTCGGCCGCAATAATATTATGACAATACAATTAGGAGATAATATTAAAAGTGCTTATTGCCAAGCCAAGTCATTAGCTTTAACTTCAGTTTGAACCTTCTCGTGTCTATTCCGCATTTGAGAATTAAAAATATAACAAAACTAGAGCAAAAAATCATTGCTGTTGATGTATCGTATCCTTTTATATACAGAGAGAGTAATTCGCACAGTCCATAAACTGTACGTACATTCGTAACAGTTTGGATAACCGTGAAAAAGAGTAAGGATCCTTGTTAAACTTGTAATCGTTCAGGCCAGGCAAGAAAACGGTCCGTTCAAACCCAACGTCTCATCAGAGCCACGCCAGAAACGAAGTAAAATCCATGCCGTTTTGCTTTAAAATTAGCCACTGTAGCAGGAGTTAAGTCACACTTTAGAGCATTCCACTCCAGAAAGAAGATGTTAAGGTACATTCTTCTATAGTGCAGAAATGGCATGAACTTAAGACTACTTTCGGCTACATGTCCAGCAAACAAATTTTCAATTTTGCTACTGTTTCATGGGAATCGTTGATAAAAATCTTGTTGCCATGAATATGGGGGGACCCGGTATCAATACGCAGGCAGTAAGTATATGCTGCTAAATGAACTAAGCACGCACCGGAATTAAACTAGAGGTATTTATATCAGCATTGTTTATTTTAAAAAGCATGAATTATACTGAGTGTGTCACACAGAAGCAGCTGTATTGACTCACAAGAATTTCCTTAGTTTAGAAAATCGTCATGACGATAAAAAATAACGTATCTGCTAGGAGACTGATACTCAAAAGCTTCCTTAAATGGCGGCCATGGCCAGTGTACATTGTTACAACTATGGGCACGGGTCATAAAGTGTGATATTTTATTTCTCTCAGTCTCATATTTCATGATACATAGCTTGTAAATTTAGCCTATCTGTAGTCACAGTTTTGTTAAGATCACAACAAGGAAGTGACCAATCGACAATCCAGACCTATGTGGACTATAGGCCTAATACGATAGGCTTCATTTGGTAAGCACATCTTTCTATTAGAGAACATTATTAGTTAACTAGTGGACCCGCGCGTGAAAAAATTCACGCAAAAATCGATATATTTCCATAATATAGACTGGTGCAGAATCTTCTCTTCTATGACTTGCTTCTTCTTCTTCTTCATCACAAGACATTTCCGATGACACTTCTTCATTGATTGTACTTTCCTTACTAAAATACATATACATAGAGGGAAACGCTACGACAGCCAACTCAAATTATCGTAAGAGATGCGTGCTTTCTTCTGAGCAGTACACTTCAGTTCATCTCCAGCACACTCTCTTCCTCCCTTAGGTGACATGCAACAATAATATTAACTGAATTAGTAAGCGCTGAAACATCACTGAATTTCATTTACACTGCGTATGCAAAATACAGTAGAACAAAATTTTCGATCTCAAGAAGTGGGAATAAAGAATTACTAAGTCTACTACACCGGCAAAATCGGTTCCTCTACGGTTCGCTGATTTCTACTAACTGCGCGTACATCGTAAGACAAAAGAAAGTAGAGGACGCTGAGAGCGCATACCTCCGCCAAGCGAGGCAACGGTAGCAAAAAACTGAAATTGGCTCTGAAACCATAATTTTCTTTGTGTACACTCCAAAATCTAATCATTTGTGCTTTTTGATAGTAATAACAGCTTGTGCAATTTTCTTGAGGATTCGTTCATAACTTTTTGAGTTATACTGCTAACAATCGTTATGACAAACATACAAACGAACAAGCCGATCTGCACCAAAATTTTGATTATTTACGTCTTTGAATCATTGCGCTGACAAGCATAAAAGTAAAAACAGTGACAAACAAATGAACGAACTAACGGATCATTACTGAAATTTGGTCATTTACTCTTTGTTATATACTTAGCAACTCATGTTAATTTCATGAAAATTCATAAGTAACTTCTTGAGTTATGGCATTGAGAAAAATGAGGCAGACAAACAAACAAACGGATGGACATACATATCTTCACCAAAAGTTAATCATCTGTTCCTCCTAAAATACCTAACAACCCCTGTAAATTTCGTCCAATCGGTTCAAAACTTTTTGAGTTATCTTGGTGACAGACAGACTGACAGAGAGACAAGCACGATGAAAACATAACCTCCTTGGCGGAGGTAAATATAATTTCGATATAGAGAAAAAGTAATGAATATCAGACTCCATGGGATCGGCAAGAGAAGCTGGAAGAGCAAGAACTGCATTCATTGTTAAGAACAATAAGTACCGTGTTCCAAATTCAGCCTCCCTCTGCAATATTGTCTAATTATTGCCTACTGAATTCCATCAGAAGGAACAGGATCGCTAAAATTTCTTACGTGGCAAGATATGCATCAGATAACAAAGGGATAAGGATTTCACTTTAGACTTCTGCAACCTCGTCATCTATCTCCATGGAAAAGACACTTGATTACGCATTCTGAATTTTTCCACTCTATTTTTAAGAGCTTGACACGCAACACAGAAATAGATATGTAAACAAACACGGTTATTATTATTGCTAGATAAACAAAACAACCACCCTAAGCTGGCTATTCATGGGTCATTTTTTACGTTTGAAAGCTTTCAGTTAAAATAACTGATAAAAATTTTCTGCACAGTAATAATTGCATCGATATTCTTTAGCCTCAAGCTTAAATTTAAATGGTACTACAATAACAACTGCCTGACACAGCTCGAAGTCCAGCCACCGGCTTCGTAAAAAAATTATGCAGCCCAAGAGCAGTAAATACAAACTGCTCCAATTTTGGGAACTGCTAGTGCGAGACATAATAATTATAAGCAAATACAAATTAGGTCTGCTTTTGTCACAATGATCATAAAATTCAGGACTGCCATACTATTGCACAGATATGTGAAGTCACAACATTAGGTAGATAAAGTAATGAGCAATATGACCAAGGGTACAACTTCTTGAAACTTTATAAGTCTGGAACCTTCTTGAGGGAAGCCGGCTATATATAGAGCCCGCGCTAGAGGGTTGCCTTCATTCCAGTCGTGACAGTGGTGACGTTAGGATGCGTTAGAGTGAATACCATTAGTGCAATATCTCTTTTAGGTGCTTGTATTATTATTATTAAAATTTCACGCTTGAGCTCCCACGGACAGGCAATACAACCCAAATAAAGCACCTTGCAACACCGGGAAGCCCAATAAGCTGCTAAATGAAATCCAGCCGAAAACCATTACCAGTTGTCTTAAAAGCCTGCAAGCCAACACGACTAAAAGCCGATGCCGGCAACAAATTCTAAATCTTAGCCGACCAGGGCACGAAGCACCGACAGAACTGATTAGTTCAACATTTGACAGCCTCCAAAGTGAAAGAGTGCGCTCCGCACACAGCACGAGTCTCTCTCCCAAAAACCTTGAGGGCAGGGAGAGAAGAATACAACCAATGTCTCTTAATGTTATACACCTTATAAAACATACATAGCTCTTCGACTCTTCTCCTCTGGGACAGGTTCACTAGATTAGTATCAGCGTACAGCCTGCTGGCTGAACTAACAAGTCGGTCCAACAGACGCAAGTCAGTGTCATCAGCTGAAGCCCAGATCGGTGAGCAATACTTCAACACAGGCAGCAAAAACACATAGAAACATCTACGGGCAACCTGACTATCACCAAACACGGAATTCACCTTACGCAGTAGCCCAATCTTAGTGGAAGCACGTGACACCAACCTCCTAATATGCGGCTCAAAAGTGAGCTTCTCATCAAAGACATCACCAAGAATCTCCATGAAGCTAGGCTCCTGAAGCATAGTGCCATCAATCTCCAGTTGGGGATGCCGTTGTACAAGTGTCCGAGACCGACTGATAATCATCGACTTGGTCTTACTGGCATTCAGCTTCATACTCTAGGCCGAGCACCATGCACTAATGCGTGACAAATCCCTATTCAGAGACTGAGCTACAGCATCACGGAGGCGAGGCGCAGGAATCACGGCCATCAAAGTGGAATCGTCGGCATAGTTGATCAACGTGTTCCCAAGCGAAGAGAACATGTCACTAGTATAGAGAACAAACAACAGCGGGCCAAGTACACTACCCTGTTGGACGCCAGACACCACCCCGACTGAGGCGCTCAAAACGCCGTCAACGGACACACTCTGCGTCCGCTCAGAAACAAAATCGCGAATGATTGACAAAACCCTACCACCCACTTCAAAGGACTCTAGCTTGTATAATAGACCCCTGTGGTTGACCCTGTCAAACGCCACGCTAAAGTCCAACTGGACATAGCGTGCCTCCGACCTACAATCCAGCGCAGACTGTAAATGGTGTGACACCGACAACAGAGCTTCACAGCAACCCAAGCCAATTCTGTACGCAAACTGAACAGCAGGCAGCTACCTCGTAACCTCAGCGAAACGAGCAAGCTGACCAGCGATCAATTTCTCGAACACTTTCGACAAAATGGGCGTCAGTGTGATGGGTCAATAGTTGGCCACGGAGGGCTACACCGGAGCCTTGGGAATAGGAGTAATATTCCCAGTTCGCCAACATCGAGGAAAATTTCTTAACCGTATTAGGCGCCGGATGATCACTGCAAGCTTATGGGCAGGAACATCAGCCACATGCTTATAAAACAAAGGAAACATGCCCAGCGGCTCCACACCTCCATACGGATCAAGGCTCGCAGGCAGCACCTTGATTGCACCAGATCTGAAAGTCAAAGAGGTCAAGCGAGGTTCAGGGTGGCATCCATGAGGCAATGCAATAATATCTTTGCTCTGCTCCTCGTCGAAGTGAGCCGACAGAAACTCCGCCCTTGCCAAGGGATCAGTAATGATGCCCCCACCTGGACCAACAAGGGGCGGCAACGAAGGTTCAGCACCGAACTCTGAACCCTTTAGCGCACTCCACCAACGACGTGGATGGTCAATACTCAGCAGAGACTTCCTGGAACGCTGCCTCAGACGACGCTGTGCCTCCTCATACACATGCTAAGCCTCGGCCCTTCTATCAACATAGGTCAACCACAACGTGCGGTCACGCGAACGTTGCCATGCCTGATAAGCCGCTTGTTTAGCTTCAAAAGCTAACCGACACTGGTCCTCAAACCACGGCTTATCCCGACACCTCGCAAGAGTGGTCCTCTTAGCGACAAACTTCTCCAAAATGGACACAGTCAAGTCATTAAGCTCAGAGACAGGATCCTCACTATGAATAATCTGGCGCCAAGGAAACGTTCTTTCTGCCCGAGTAATAGCAACCCAGTTAGTCCTGCTAGTTCCATGTACTTACTGTTTACTTTATGTACCTAATGTTGTGACTTCATATATTTTTGCAATAGTATGGCAGTCCGGAATTTTGGGATCATTGTGACAATAGTAGACCTAATTTGCTTTTTCCGATTTTGACAGATGACTATATATTGTTTTTACTCATAATAATAATATTATAAATAATTCACATTTTGTATGCCTAATGATAATAAGTAGCAATACAAATGACTGAAAAATTCCATTTTTTAAATTACATTCTCAAAATATATTTGCTTGTACAATAGAAGCAATAACAGAAATCCATTTATTGCAATTTTATACTAAAGACAAGGAAAGAATTTACTTTTTAGATATGTTCGACATAATTACTAAAATTTAATTATCCTGAAATTAAATTACTAAAACGTAAATTTACGTTATAAACATGAGATAATGGCCTACGTCGAGTTTTATGAGTAGGTAGAACGCAAGAAGAATATACGTGGCTTTGTAGAATTTTAAGTGCCACTAAAAACGGTGCATGTGTTTCACAGTTTCCCCAAGTCCAGTCGCAACCTTCGTAAAAAATGTAAGGAACCCGGCTTAGGGCAAGACTCACCATATCGGTAGTAAATTTAGCAGAGAATTTGCGTATCGTGCTCTGTTGCGGTTGTTGAGCAGCATTCTCGATGCTGTAAATTATTGCTGAGTCCTGGCCACAAGCCTGATTGTATCCGACTTCGATATTGAAGAGGCCATTGTACCTCCGGAGAGAAGTATTCTCAGTTCTGTCGACGGATCTACTAGGATTTTTCTGCTCTGAATCGGCTTCGAGGAGACTCAATGGTGCTTTTGAATGAAATCTCTTGGTAAAAGTCGAAAAAAGATGCCTGCTGCGCACTTGTGGAGTGATTGCTGACATGGAATTTGACAGCTGTATAATTCGTTTGCGTTTTTTGGACAATCAGCAAAAACTGTTGCAACGAAGCGAAGCGTGTGCGATGTTTCGTAACGGCGGTAATTAGTGAAGACTATATACTGTACCTACCTACTGAGTGGTTTATTATTCTATGTTATTATGATACGAACATTAATACTATTTTAGGTAAGTATAACGAGCCCTGCTCACAGTGATTTTCTGTTTGGGCAAAATTTGATCCCAGAGTATTACTTTCTCCTACACCACATAAGCTAAGAAATTAAACTCACGTGATGATTTCGCTGTTAAAATGATAATTATTGAAAACACTGGCATTTAAGGAATATTTTTGTACACTGTCATTGTTTTACACGTACATGCCTGGAACTTTTCTTCCTTGTGATAGGATGGGCTTGCTTCATTCTTATATCGATGAAAGTAAAGGTAAAGCGACCTGATTGCGCCTTCAACTGGGAAACCCGCACGCACTGGTTCGTGCTGCAGAGGGGGGCCACTGGCCCCAGAGGAGTAGGTACGACTCCAGCCTACGACTGGTCATCGAGAACAATGGCGCCAATTCGACGGAAGGTTCGAATGACCAGCTCCCCTCTCCGCTCTCATCTCTGAGGAAGGGAAGTACCCCCACGGCGCTCTGCACGCCCGCAACTGCCGAGTCACCACACCTAGATCAGCAAAAGAGTTTGCTTGCTTGGGTTGGCATCGAACCCGCAATGCAAGGAGTGTGAGCTCTGAACAATAGCGAGCTGCTACCTTGGGTATCTTGGGTACGTGGTTCCCATAAAATACTTTTCTCAACCTAAGAATGTTAGCGGCTGTTTTGTTCTTTTGGGATCTGTTGCTACCATATAAAAAAATTTGACACAACTAAAAAATTTGTTGACATTGAGTAAAAAAAAATGCGTGAAGAAAAGCTTCATGGGTCACCATTTTAAACAGCATGTACTACATTTATACAGTCATTGACTGCACCATACCTTGACTGCCCAGTGATGATGGGGCATTTCCAAGTCTCCCTTAAGGCCGATTGACGTAGGCGTTTATAGAATAAGTTTCCACAATTACAGATATCTCAAAGAAAAAGGAATATCTTCGTCGTAGAGTAAGAAATATGTTATAGAGCAGGAAGACAAATTAATCATATTGCATGCATCATCAATGGGCTATAACTATCATGCCTTCTGACACTAAGAATAATTGAAAATTCGTCATAATTTTTAGGCATATCAGACTTTCGCAGAAAAAATGTACACAAAAATGCTCTATCTAATCTAATTGACTATCCCATACATCTGAGCTTTTTATCATAGCATTGGAAGCTATAACCCCAGAAATAGATATATGTAGAGCTTTCTGCGGAGCTCACTCCAATAGCCGCATGAGTATAGAAGTTATGAAAACCTAGTAATGCTTTAAAACTTACAACAGAAATATAACAAAAATACGAGCTCATTGGCAGTCATGAACGAAAAACGCATATTTAACAATGAGCTAAATATAACAAAGTTGCCTGGAAATGAGTTGCCATGGAATGATTTCATTCCGTGGCTGCTTATATTACATGACTTCACTGTTGTCTATGCAACACCACTCCATGGTTGCTTCAGTTAGATTACTTCATGGCTACTGATGTTGCATCAATTTATGGCTACAAGTCCTATATCACTTCGTGGTTGCCCATGATACATCACTCTTAATGGATGTTTATATTCAGCGGCGGTCCGTGCGTAGGGGCCCCACCTAGAACACCAGGAATCAATTACTTCCAAATCATGCTGAATTGATTGTGAAACCTCCAACCTATCACTAGGCTTATCGCAAAAGACCAGCAAAGTAACATCACCAGCGTAACCAACAAGTAAATTATGAATAAAATCAAACAGGTCTGCTGTATAAACAATGAATAACAAGGGGCCAGAACACTACTCTGTGGTACAACAGAAAACACGTCCAAAATCTCACTCCTCTTTCCATCAACAATTACGCATTGCCGTCTGTCAGATAAAAACTGACTGAATAAATTGACAAAATTTTTTGAAGTTGCAATACCGATTAGCTTCTTATTACTCACTCTCGATCATGGATAGGTTTCATAAGGGATAACTTGTTGCTCTCAGCGCTTTTTGTCATTCAAAACTTGGGCAGCTGCTCCTCTCAATTATTTTATCTGATTAAGCTGAGAGATAAACTCTAAGTGAGCTGGCCCTGCCATTTAAAAAAATACACGATATGCCACCTCCTATATTGCACCAATTCATTGATACTCATATTACGAATTCCAAGGCTGCTTATGTTACCCCACTTTATGGTTGCCTATGATACACCACTTTTTATTTACCAATACAACACCTATGAATTCTGAAGCCTCTGTTCTACAATTTGACGATGTTCAGCTTACTAACTATTGAAAGAAAGATCTCAGCTTACAGCAAATCTAAAGGGTGTTATGAACACTTGCTTCTCGCTATTTCACTGCAATCGGTTATTTTTTTTATGAATTTACTAGTTACAGAAGTTTTAAAAGCATATGCAGGCTTACCTATCATTACTGTCGGCAAAAGAATTACGTAAGATATACAAATGTAGCAAGGAATAGCCACGTCTCCCACGTCTTCTCCCTCCTCTTTTTTTCATCTTCTTATTTTTCCAGTCCTTTATATCTTAAAAAAAATAATGGCAATAGCTCATAGAGGGAAGGGGCGTAAGTTCCGGTGTCTCTTTGGGAATGGGCCTGTTGGTTCGTCTACTGCCGACTATGGAATCTAATCTAATCTGTTGCATCGCGCGGCCCCACGTGGAAACTGCTGCACCACGCTGGCCTCAAAATCCTCATGAGCTCCTATGATGCCCTAGGTATCACGTCAAAACACTTTTTCGTAAAATATTAAATAGAATTTACACTCACAAGAGCACCAAATGGTGACGGGAAAAACCATTGGCAATCCGTATTACTGGAGGACATTTCACCATGGCGCTCTATGCGTTTCTCCGGCATTATCGTCTACTCAGCTGAAGTACTTCAATTCGTCACTTCTATTCTCCTTCGCATTTGTGGCACGCATTTATACTTTAATTCCGTCTGGCAACCTTTCCACCTTTCTCACACTACCTATCGCTCATTTCTTCGTGTTATGCATCGACATTGTAGGGAAGACAGAGGCTCAAAATCTACAATGAGCGTGCTGGCTGTAGTGGCCAGATCTCTCATATGACGGCTCAAAACAAATTAATTTCAAGAAATCCCTGAATTCACCACTGATTTCAGTTGTCAAGTATCTCTTTCCCTTTTCCTAATTTAAGCTTCTTTCGTTAAGCATCTGATCAAATTTACGTATCAAACAGTTTATAGAAAACAACTTACTGTGTAAGGCAAGCGAAATTCTGTATACATGCTTTATCTGAAAGATATACTGCACACATCGTCACTACTTGTATCTTAAATTTGGCAAAGCATCATCCCTTATGCCTCTGGGTAATTCATTTTTTCCTACGTTTTGCTTATATCGATAAAGAGAACAACCATGCAGGCAAATGTGTCTTACTATATAGTAGGATAATCGCTCAAACTTAGAAGATTGCAGCGCTGCATGTTGACTACCGGAAGAGCTACGGCAATAGCTCATAGAGTGCCGGGGCGTATGTTCCGGTGTCTCTTTGGGAATGGGCCTATTGGTTCGTCTACTGCCGCCTATCTAATCTAATCTAATCTAATCTACTGAGATCAGGATTTATCTCTCATTATCGAACGCACCCCCTTTGGTATATCATACGTAAGAGAGAATGTAGCGATAACCATGCACTGGATGCAGACGGTAGCAGCGTAAGGAAGAAATGTCAACAGGAGGATAATAATACTCAATTGTGACCGTTACCTTTATGATAACTGGGTGATGTGGTAGAGTGTGAGACTTGTCCTGTTTCGAGTTGATTTAATAAGATTATCCTGTGAACATTACGACAATGTTCTTAATATGTGCAGGGTGCATGCATCTAAAACCAATCTTTCACAAGACACAGCATTGTAAAAAAAGAACTGTGACGACAAGATAGGTGCTCTATTACCATGTAGTTCTAAACCTTGTTCATTGTGTTAGGGAAAAAATATTTATATTCGTGAATTTCCAAGCATCAATGAAGTAAGCTTTCAGCATAATTATTCTCGGCATTCTTCTTCCTTATGGGAAATATAATTCACTCAGTTACGCAATAAGGCTGCAAGCATTATGTTTTGAAATGGACTTTGCAATGACTATTGAGTAGCGCTGAATATGCATTACATCCAAAGTACGGAACAATTAGTGCATGACTAAACTTTTTGACATAACCCATTACAACAATAACTGTAAGTGGAAAATCTCTATGATGATAAAGGACAGTGACGCAGTGTATTTAGCTTTGTACTTACATTTTATGAGTATGGGAAATTGCATTGCTTTTGCTATTAGAAAGTCTGAAAAATTTCATATTTACATCTATGAAGAACGTAAAAATGGTTTTATATCACATTTTAAGAAGCTAGACGTTGCTTTTAAGATAGGACGATGAAAATGCTTAAAATCGTAACGACAAGTGATAAAGTTCCTGCTCGAACTCTTATTTTTAACTTTTCAAACGCACTTTTTTATAAGTAGTTGCAGGAAGGTAGTCATCCAGAACAGTAAAATTCAACATCGGTAAAATCTTTCCAATATCCTTTGTTTACGGACAGAATTCGATTCTGATAGCTCATCCACCCAATTTTCACAAATTAAAAAGAGATGCGAGCTCTCACATTCTTTGGTGAAACTGGCGACTGAAAATTCTTCTTCTAACACAATCGAGTGAAGCCATCAACGAATTCAAATTTTATTCGACTGAAGCATTTGATGAGTTGTCCATCAAACGGACTGGGCTGGCGAATCAGCAGGATCAGACAGAAACTATTGCTCATAGAGACTTTTGTGGTTTTCATTCGAGCAGGAATAATTATTAAGTCTTCTGTTTGAATCGGTTTGGTATTGCGCTAGAAATCAAGTTGTGGAGTCTGCGCTGCGCAGGTCAATAGAGTTCACAAGGAAACTATTGCTCAACCGAGAAAAAAATTAACTATGGCACTCTGAGAGCGCATACGTCCACCAAGCAAGGCATAGGTAACGAAAAATTGGAATTGGCTCTGAAACCATGATGTTCTTTGTATCACCTCCAAAATCTAATCGTCTGTGCCTCTTGATAGTATTATCACTTTCTGCAACTTTTTTTAAGATACGCCCATAAGTCTTAGAGATATGCTGTTAACAAATATTAATGACAAGCATCAGTCAAACATACGAACAAACCGATGTGTACCAGAATTTAATCATTCATGTCTTTTAATATTACTAACAACTCCTGTAGTTCTTCATAAAGATCCAGTCATAACTTTTTGATTTATTTTGCTAACAAGCATAAAATCAAACACAACAAGAAACACACGAACGAACAAACAGATTATCCCAAAAATTTGTTCATTTACTCTTCGTAACAAACCTAACAACAGCTCCTGTAAATTTCATGAAAATCCTTCAATAACTGTTTGAGCTATACCATCAATAAAAATAAGGCAAACAGATCTTCACCAAAAGTTAATCATCTGTTGCTCCTTACATACTAAACAATCCCTGTCAATGTCATCCAATCAGTCCCCTAATTTTTGAGTCATATTGATGACAAACAGATAGACCTGACTAAACCATAACCTCCTTGGCGGAGGTGAATATTGCAGTTGCATAGCCACATGATTACAAAACACATTTGGGGAAACTACCCAAAGAAGATAGCCGTGCTGAATACAGTACTCGTATCCAAATCTTTTTGTCCTGAATCGCAAACCGTTTTCAGCTGTTTTGCATTGAATATGGACAAGAGATTATAGCGTGCATTTACAGACTATGTGGCTCCCGTTTAGGCCGGCAGTAAGTCTTCGTCTTTAGATCTGAATGGTATCACTCAAAAGTGAGGTCGTGAACTGGTGCTGTGTAATACGAGGCCATTTGTTTCAAAGTATCAAGGTAATTACGGAGTGAAGTTGTAAATCTATAAAAAGATCTTTAGATACGCACATTCAATAAGAAAACTGTTCAGTTCATGACGTGAAATTATATAAGTGTTATTTTATTTATGGATTTTTTTTGTTGCTACGCTGGCTTATTAGTGAACAATGGGCAAACTCAAAACCACTTAGTTTGCATGCAGCGTTAAATAAGTTATCAAAAACGCATTACAAACCTTAGTTTTCTTTGTACTTTTAGGTCTGAACTAGCTGTCAAAACATGTACAGATAAAAAAGCATCAACCACGCTGCGACATGAAAACAAAAAGTCGAATGTCATTTCGTCCTGAAACCGCATGAAGTACAGCTACCTCGCATACGCGTGAAAAGTGGATCAAACAAAATCCAGGGTTTTATTTTCTGAACATGGGTTGAATGCGCTACACTTTGCGATGAAATGAGAAGTACATCAAAAGAGAGCATCTGGTTCTCTGTCCTATTTCCTTTGGCGAAAAATTTGAAACAATCATTTCGCTACATTCTTATGGCATGTATTCCCTTGATGAAACCAATAAAACAGTACACGACATTCAAATACTGGAGTTTTTCAGACCTCAAACGAAAGCAAATGAGATGACGCTGAACCACTGTTTTGGGTCATGGGGATCTTTTTTTTTTTTGCGTAATCAGTTGACAATTTTAATCACGCGTCCTTTGGCAACGCCTTGTTTTTCCGCTAAGCGTTTTTTTCAGATTGTCTTTTACCGTTCATTGCAGTCCGTTGACAGCTTGTTTGATTGCAGGGAATATGAGTGCATTTTTGCCTGATAGAAAATGATGCAACACTAACGCCGTCCATACGCTCGGGTGCCAGAACCCTGTTCTGTCTAAATGACCAGGCGGTATAAATTCGTACCGTTTTCAAAATATGTTTTCTTGATTATATACCACGTTTGTTCTCGCTGCAAAGGAACTAAATAAGAATAACCGGAAACTAAACGGTGTTCAGTAACCTCCGTGAAGTAATCTTAAATATATCTTACCATTGATAATTTTCTTGCGTACGTACACCATATCGGGTATTTGGCTGAGGATGTAAGAAGACTTTGACCGATAGTATTATTTTGTATACCAAGATCGAAGCAGTTTTTGTTATTTTATATTTCATATATCACTGTGGTGCATGTTCATGAACGAAATTATGTTGTGATGAAAAATTTATCAATCGGGTACTTAAAAGTTCATTTCATGAAACTAAAGAGTGGAGCACACACACTCAAAAATAAATTTTCGAAGCTGGTCAGGTGCCAAAACAGAAAGTGACTGTAACATGGAATCTTGCTATCGCCTTCTCCAATTACATCGAACTACAGGCAACAGTTTACGGCTTTTGAACTTAATGGAAAAGCCCTCGACGTGAGAGTTTCAATGCTCGACAATATTGTTCCCTGTTTCGTTGACAAGGCAGGGCTAAGATCTTATAGATACCCGTGTCACGTGCAGGCATTATCCATTCCCGATGCCATAACACTTTGATAAGGTGCCAAGTGCCAGCCCCTTCATAAACGCTTTCGGATTGCTAACCTTACAGAATCTTCTAGAGAAGGAAGAAACTGCTATTGGCTGACTTCGAAAAGCGGCAGTGCTTTCAAATTACACGAGCAACCCAAATGAAGTGCAAAGAGCCATTGGTGTATTATTCAGAAAAATCATTTAGTCTGCACCATAGGAATTACTACCGCACGTTTAAATTTACAAATTAAATGACGAACGCATCCATAAACTTTTGTCAAGCAGGTACCGATGGAATGATAGACCTAGGCGTTACTACATAATTGCTGGTGATTGAAACGTAATGTGTGTGTCTGCAATTTGCCAACGGCGATTTAGATAATGCATACAGGCCGCATAGCTATACATTGCTAGGAACTTCAATTTCGGGCCTTTGTCTCCATAGTTTGATCTTGTGTGACAACAGTCGATGCCCCTCACATACAAGCAATAAAGTCACTCGTTTCTCTGATACGAGGCGAGTATTCAGCTCTAGTGAATCACACGTGTCAATGCGGGGCTCCCTAAATGCGTAAAATTTGCCTTCCCTTCAGTGACCTGCTGTGGTTGCATACGGATACATTCTTCGTTCTAGTGAAGCTTCATAACGTGCTTTTTCTTTTGAAGATGATAAAAAGAGACTCAGGGCACTGTATACCTGAAGAAAATAAAACTAACAGCGACGGTTCGCAATGTAGGACTGCTTATATCAATTTACAATAGTCTGCCAATGAACTCTAGATGTGTCGAAGAGGTTATTAATCTTTTGAAGTCTAGGGACAAACGGTGGCTTGACGACCAGAGTAGGTTGGCTTTCGAGGCTAAGCAAGCGTTCACGTGACCACACCTTGTGGTAGACGTATGTGTAGCGGAAAGCTCAAGCTAACCGTACGTATGAGAGCGCCCAGTTTCGTGAGAAGCTGCGTTCCAGGGAATCTCTGCTGAGTATTGACCATCCACATCGTTGATGGAGTGAGCTGAAGGGTTCAGTCGTCTGTGTTGAACCCTCTTTACCGCTCCTTGTTGGTCCCGCAGGAAGTATCGCCGCTGATTTCTTGGCCAAGGTGGAGCTCACTGCGATGGGAAGCAGAACAGAGATGTGTTGTGTAACCTCTTTGGCATTCAGATCTAGCACTATCAGGTGCTCCTTGAGGACCGTAATCCATATTGTGACGTGGACCCTGTCCGCATGTTGCCCCTATTTTATAAGAAACTTGCAAGCGTTCTTGCCTCTGAGCTTAGAGTAATATTCCGACACCTGATACGGTTAGAAAATTTCTCCCGTTGTTAGTGTACTGCCATATTACTCCATTCCCAAATATTCAGCGTCACCAACTGTTGCCAATTACCGACCTATTACTCTGACACCCATATTGTAGAAGGTGTTTGGGAAGTTGTTGGCTTTAAGCTGGGTCACTTAGCTGAAGTTGCTAGACTGGTGCCTGCTCGTCAGTTTGCGTACAGAACTGGTTTTGGTTGTAATGACGTGTTGTACGTGTCACATCATTCGTTCTGATGCATGTTTTTGTATTAGTAGGACTGTGATGCAGTGCGGCGTCCTACAGTGTCAACCATAACGGTCTACTCTACAAGCTTAAGTCGTTTGGTGTGGGTGGTAGGGTTCTGTGAATCATTCACACCGTAGAGTGTCTGTTGACGGTTGAATGGGTGTCTCAGTCCCAGTGGTTTCGAGCATCACTCAGGGTAGCGTACTTGGCCCGTTTCTGTTTGTTCTGTTGATTATTGGCATGATCTATTCGCTGGAGAGCACGATGATCAACCCCACGTACGTAATGTTGTCTTGCAGTCTCTAAATAGAGACATGTCGAGCATATTAGTGCATGGTTCTATGCCTGGAGTATGAAGCTGAATGCTGGCAAGACTAAATTTATGATTGTTAGTCAGTTTCGGACACTTTTACCCCCGCAAATACTTCTGAAGATAGCTGACACTTTACTTTAAGGTTCTAGCTCCCTGCAGATCATCGGTATTGTCTTTGAAGAGAAGTATACGTTTGAAGCGCATATTGGATGTCTTGTGTCATGTGCTTCGAGTGAGATTGGGCTCTTGTGTGAGGTAAGTTCTGTTGCTTGGTGAGAAAGATGTAAACCGTAGATACTTTAATGCTTTTTGCCGCCTGTGTTTGAATATTGCTCACCGGTTTGGTCTTCGGCTGACAGTCACATGTGTGTGCTGGACCGACCTGATAGTTCAGCCAGCAAATTGCGTGATGAGAATGATCTGTCCGTTTAATCTGTCCAATAGACAAAGTGTAGCAGGCCTCTCTATGGTTTATAAGGTATATAACAATTAGATACATAAGTCGCATTCTTCTGCCTCAGCCCTCAAGGTATTTGGGAGAATTACACCAGCTGAGACTTATGCCAACCCCTTCACATTCCAGACCGTTAGGTGCTATACTCGTCACTTCAGTCTGTGTTGTCTGCCTTGGTCTAATTCGGTCTGGAATTCGTTGCCAGGATCAGCATCTAGTCGTGTTTGTCAGCGAGCGTTTAGGTCAGCTGTTAATAGATACTGGTAGAGCTTCCTTACCAGCGTTTCGGGCTGCCTGGTTTTGTATAATAATTCTTTGGGTTGGGCTACCTCTCTGTGGAGGCTTTAGCGTGAAGTTTTAATAACAATGTATATTCTTCACGCTTGAATAAATATAAAAGAAGAGACTTAAGTCATTGTTACAACGTGAGCATTTATTGCCCATGAGCAAAGCTGCCTCTATGCCGCATATTGTACAAATATTAGCTTCGGGTTAGCGTAAAAATAGTACACGCATCTGAATAGTGGAATGCCTTAATCCTGTTGATGCAAGGCTCTATAGCTCTGCTATCAGAGTTTCTGTGTCCTACTGTGTTCCTATGGAAATACAGAGCTTTTTAACGAGATGGTACAGCCAGTGGTGAGCATAGTTTAACCCAATAGCAACAGTGCTACTAAAATCGAGAAACTGAAAGACTACGAATATATTTATGCGGATAGTTTCGATTAATGAGCTGGTAAAAAATCCTAAATTTGGACACCTTGGCTTCCAGAGTGACCAAGTGTGAGTATCTGCTTTAAAGTCAACGCTGACCGCACCCTCAACTGGGAAACCCACAGGCCCTGGTTTGTGCTGCGGATGTAGGCCCACTGGCCCCAGAGAATTAAGCGCGGTTGAAGTTGACCACGGGCATCATGGACTATGGCGCCAATTTGATGGAAGGTTCCAATGTCCCCTGCCCCCCCCCCCCTCAACTCTGAGAAAGTCAAGTTCCACCACGGCGCACTGCACGCCCACAACAGCCGAGTCAGCTGGACAATATGCAGAGCAATATACGAGTGTGTGCGTGAATAACAAACAGCGAATGAAATAGGAATAATACTTAAAAGTATCTTTCATGGTTTTCTTTTGAAATTGGTTCGTAATTAATATAAAAATATTTGTTGCTAACACTAGATACATTTTACATTACTAAGTTTGTTTTCCGCAATTTTATATACAGTGTTTTTAGTACACAAATTGCTCAAAACAGTACTGAATATCGCAAGTAGTCCATTGTGTGTGCCAACGTAAGACCTGTAGAGTGAAAGTCATGTCAGATATGACAGCTTCTGGAGGATGAACTATATATGCAGTGTGAGCAGAATAATTGACAAAAGTACTGGTATTTTCAATGAATTCATCTGCAGTTATACCACTCGTATTCGTCAATATTTGCATACTTTGATTGGAAAGCCCAATAAAGCTATTTTTACACTAGGAGATAATTTATTCAGCAGTTGCACTATTACCCCACTGATGAATAATAAATATTATGTCGATGTTATTTGAGAATAGCATTTTTGAAACTTTTTCTTAAAAAAAATAAGATGGTTTTTACAGAGTTGAACCTGGCCGATTGAGACTCTTGGACTGTTAAGAACTAACGATACACCTACTGACACATTTTTCCCATGTTTAAACGTATTTGGGCATTCTAATGTATAACAAAGAATAAGATAATCTTTCTCAGAAATCATGCCGTGACCTTCACACCAGAACTTCTAAGAGAATTGGAGACCACGAAGCAAAAACACGTGTTCCACTCGCCAAGAACTTTTTGCCGCTTACTTAACCAGGAATAAATCAAGACTTTTGATCAGGGACTTCTAATTCTGAAACGCCACTGAGACAGATGGGACGGTTTTCATGCTGCCAGTCATTTTACAGCAAAAGAATTTGAGTTCAAATACCCTGCGATATTTTATATTAAGCTCACTAAAAACTTTATCCCATAATGTGCAAGAAACTGCCTTGGCCTCAACTGAAATTTATCGATGCAATTCCTCATGTTTGGGAACAAAAACACAAGTTACGACGCCGTTTTGGCGATTTCCTAACTGTTGCTATCTTCGTCGAATCCTTTCATCAAACATTACAAGGATTCACTTCCTTTGTTTTCGAGGTCGCATTTCTTATTTCATTTACGAGGCAAATTACCAGCAGCTGCAAAGCTCATTGCTAATTCTCTCAGGCCGAGCAACACCAACTATGACTTTGAAGGGAATGCATTTGCACCGTTTGCTCGGTAGGTCGGCTTTGTGCGTGACCTTCCTGAAACAACTGCATATACATATATACTTACTAGAGCTCTTTCCTGTTCCTACCAAATTTTCGTTTCATTTGTATGATGGGAAACACATTTACGGTTAGCTCGTTGGTCGATTTTGTGTATGGCTTCCGTGAAGCGGAGCTTGCGTTTTATGAATGGGTATTTACTACTCTGAGCCAAATTTGACTGCCTGTGACTGAATTAAAGGAAAAACATTTGCACTGTTAGATCTCTAAGCTGATGTTACTAGCGAATTCATAAAAAACCTTACCCAAAGGCTACTAAACCAAAATTTGGGTCTCATATTAATAAGGTAAAAGGCACACATACAAGGCAGCGCGCGTCATATTGAATAAATATTTTAGGAAATGTGCTCGTAGTTTTGTATTATTGTCAAAAGTAGTAACAGTATAAGAGTGGGCGATGAAATTCATCTATATAAGGATGTACACTGGGTTTTGCAACAAGGTTGCTACTCTTTATTTTCCATGCTATTGATTATCTTCAAATAACTAAAAGTAATTCGCTATGCCATAACTAAAATTTTATGTCTACGAGGGTCGTTCCAAATATAATGATTTGTAATTTTTTAACTCAAAAAGTTGAAAACATGCGAAGACGGAAGTAGCACCATTAAAACGGGGGAGTCCTTTTGTGCTCCAGAAGTTATTTTTCTGCGTCGTCACCGCCATTCTCAATGCACTTTTCCCAGCAATGAATGTGAGCCTTCATGCCTAGGTCCTAAGAGTCACCGTCTATCAAGGTTGTCCATTTTTCAGGGCTGTAATTACGGCGTTGTAGTTGGGGAGACGCTGAGCACATAATGCGTTCCACTGAGGTCCCAACAAGTGGAAGTTGATGATGCCAGGTTGGGACTATAATGATGGGTAAGACAGCACCTTCCAGCCGAACTTTGTCACTCATTCTATTGTCTATAAACCTGTGTTTGCCTGGCGTTGCCTTGTTTCAAACGGAATGTTTCCCTTTCTCTGGCCTTATACAAACCAAAGTGTTATTATCAACAACAAAGTGTCATCCAGACAGCCGGTACTCAGTGGAGTACCACAAGGCACCGTGCTTGGACCTGTTCTCTTCCTCATCATGATCAATGACATGGGGTCCGGATGTAACTATGCGGTACCCTCGTCATTTGCTGACGATACACGAATACTAGCTGCAGTGCAATCTGTGGAAGACGTGCTATCTGTGCAACGAGATTTGGAGAGTATCTGCCAGTGGTCGGTAAGAAATAATATGACCTTTAATGAAACAAAATTCGAACTGTTAAGATACGGAAAAAAATCAACCAGTCTTTGAATCCACACAATATACCACCAGCGATGGGCACGAAATTGAGAAAAAAAAAAACAGTTTTAAGAGACCTCGGAGTGAGAATCTAAGAGATGCTACGTTTTAAGAACATATTGCTAGAGTTATCGCTATGGGAAAAGCATGGAGTGATGGGTTTTACGAACTTTCTCGTCACTCGAAGTATATGTAATGCTCACACTATGGAAGCAATTAATTCTTCCGAGAATAGAATACTGTTCCCCACTTTGGATGCCGAGTAGAAGAAAAAAGTTAGAACAACTTGAAGGTATCCAACGATCGTTCACGGGCAGAATTCGAGGCATGCAGGAGTACGATTACCACAAACGACTTAGCTGTCTCTACTTGTATTCAATACAAAGAAGATTTGAGTGATTTACAATCATATATTTTCGGAAAATTCTGGAACGTATCACTGTGAATGTGAATGAGCGGATTGTCGCCAGAACTGGACTCAGAAAGAACTGGAAGGACTTGTGATATACGTATCCCAAGCAGATATGGTGGAAAAGCCGTGGCCACAAAATATTCTAATAGCTTCGCTGTAATGGGAGCAAGATTGTTTAACAAAATGCCTCGGCATATTCGAAACGCCACTGATATCAAAATTGTAGAGTTAAAAAATTTGCTGGTTTCTCATTTAAAAAGAATGCCAGATAAACCAGCGGTCAGCGGTTACGTGCACTGTGTAGATAATTCGCTGCTGGCTCTCTCTTTTGTCGCTAACAGCGGCACCATAGAAGACGCCCAGCAGAGGGACTCCACACGCGTGGGGTGACGTGAACAACGTCACCTGGACTTCTTCCGAAGACCCTCAATGACTTATACTGCCAGTTCGGGTCTTCAGCTTGGTTAACGTTTCAACATAACATTCAGAGTTGACAGTCGCCCCCGGTTCAAAAAAATCCAGGTGAATGACGCCTTTCCTGTCCTAGAAGGGTGGAGTGCACATTGTCACTCATATCTTTGCCGCAACTCTGAAATCGATGAACCCATCTACTAGCAATGCTGACACCCGAGCAACAATGATTCGTGGGCCCCACATGGGTACCAGGAGGGAAGATGGATTACTGCTGAGTACCAGTGTCTCCCCACTTCAGACCCACGTGGGTTTCCCAATATGGGCATTGTATGGTGGTTCCCACAGGGGTGACAAATGAGCTTCTCAGCTATGTCGCATCTTACCAATATAGTGGCTTTTCCCTCATCAGTCCCATGTGGGCTCCTATGGATTTTCCCTCTGTGGGTGCCGTATAGTGATTGCCACATAGGTAGCAAGTGGACCTCCCAGCTACGTGCCACATTAGCAATATCTATAGTGCATCCTACATCAAACCTATATGAGATAGTGTCGGTTTTCCTCTATGTGGGTAACGTTTGGTGATTCCCAACTGAGTGACATATGGACTACGTAGTAAAATCTTTCATTTGCAAATTAGTAGGTTTTCTCACATCAGACCCATGAAGGCGAATATGGAGTTTCCTACTGTGGGTGATGTATGATGATTCTGAAATCGATGACAAATGGTGAGCTTCTGAGCTATACCCCACGTTATCAATATAATGGGTCTTTCCACATCAGATCTATACGAGATCACGTGGGATTTCTTAAAGTGGGTAACGTGTTGTGGTTCCCAATTGGGTAACATATGGGCTACCCACCTAACTCCCGAATTTGCATATAGTTAGTCTTCCAACGTCAAACCGAAGTGGGTTCATGCAGGGTTTCCCAATACGGGCAACGCATAGTGTTTCCCACGTGGGTAACAAATGAGCTACTGAGCTATATCCCACACTGGCTAGTATTTCTAGATCTACCATTAGGATGCAATTTGACATCAAAGTAAACGTTTTTTTTTATCTTCGAGTTACAATGTTGTTTATTACTAGAGCCCAGACTTTGCTTGAAATAAATGCTTAATGCTTAATTTGCTTAAGCTGCTTAAAAAATTGTAAAATTTTGTAGCGCTTAAAGTGCTTGTAAGCACCATCCAAATTTTTGCTAGCGCCCAAAAGTATTTGTTAGTGCTTAAAAATACTTGCCAGCGCTTAAGTTGTTCCGGCAATTAGCCTACGTTTAAATTGTTCGGAGATCTTTTCTAATTTAGGGAGTTATCGTGTGCCTATCTATTTATTATGCGCAACAAGCCAACACATACGAGAATAGCGCGTACATAAGGGATCTTTTTGTGGCTATATTCGTAATCACAATCACCGTGATCATGATCATCGTGATCACTAAACAGCACAGGAACGATTAATAGTTTTGTTAATAAACCAGAGACTCCATGTCTATTTTCAAAATATGGATTCTAATCGTATATACACCAAAGACGGTAGGGATTGAATTTTTAAAAGTTTTATTTATTTTCACGGCAATGGACATGTAAACTATAGCAGTATTTAATGCATTTTGAGCATACAGTGGCATAAAACTAGGAGCGTGGGCACACGTACCTCGCCAAAGCTGGATTGCAAAGAAACTTAGTATTCGATTGCGCTGCAGCGCCTTAGACTTCGGCTCGGACTGAATAGAATATGAATATAATATATAAGGTACGAGTCGTGTTTTGCAGTTTGTACGTTATAACAAGCAGTAATGGTGAAGCTTTTAGACTACATCCTAATTTTCTGTTAGTTTGAAGTTGCAATGACGCACAGTTTTAGCCTGATATTCAAGAACCATGAGTTGTAGTTACGGCAACGAAACGGCCGCAGCGAAAAGTTGCGTGACTGACCCATTTTTGCGATAGTGTGTAAGCGCTATAACGAAACCAAAATTCTGGAAGACAGTAAAACACTCAATCATAATAATAGTACCCAATTTATCCTTCAATATAGGAAAAAATCACGAAATTTTAAATTTTTGCTTGTCTAAAGGCTGGAATTACTCTCTGATCGTGCATGATCAGCCCGATAGTGAAATCACGGTTCGATCATTTTCACCAATGATCACGGTTGATTGCTATCAGAATCACGTCAAAAAGTGGTCACAAAAACGCACGGATCATGTGGAATCAAGCGGAATGATCCACAAGGTGGTCACAAAAAGACTCTACGGACACTTCATGAACTTTACGCTGCTCTGTGGCACAACTCTAAAAAAAAAAAAGAAAGATGTTGTAGCTTCTGTAGCTTTTAACATGAGGAGCCCCATTTTCCAGACAAACTTACAAGTCTTTTTCAAGATAACCTATGTCGTCTCAGTTTGTTTAGGGACTGAAATTCACTTACAATTTCTAACTGGTTTTGGCAACTGTTGCTTATCTTGAAGATAATTTTTAATGTTCTTTCCATCCCGTCCCAGAAACCTTCAATTACTCATTGAAGCAAATTTGTAGGCTTACAGCGGGAAAAAAAGGCTAATTCCATGATGGCTGTTACTTTTTGTTACTTAGAGAGGCACGCTGAAGGTCTGTGCACTGAATAATGTCCGCTTAGAGCTATTTTTCGTGTGGACATAGCTTGAAAAATGTTTGCAATTCTATCTTTTTTTGTTTTAAACGCTTATAATAGGAAAATGTTGGTGCTTATTTTGCTTTGTATTTTTTTCCGCCTAAAGTACAATGCTTAAATTCGTCAACACACGCGCTTATTTAGGATGGTATACTTGCTTATTTTCCTGCTCAAACTGCTTAAGCCGTTGTTGCTTAATGTCCTGGCTTGATTTAGTACATACAGAACAAAAATAATTACTGAGCTTTAAATTTAGCAGTCAAGTGACCTACCAAAGAAGGAGGTCTTCGTGGGTGAGTGAATTAAGGTGCCAATGTAAGATGAGCGGTAGGCGTATAGGTTTCGGGTCCGATCCAACACTAGGCAAAGGAGGATTTAGTGGGCGATTCATGGGATACTTCTGGGATACGTAGGGGTAAATTCTTGGTTTCCTACAATATAGCAATCCAAAAACTTCTTGAAAATGTATTTGGGTCCCTTATGGTCATCCCGCGTGGGCCCCAGCGAGCTGTTAATGGTTACGCGATGGAAACTAAAGGGATTTACCCTTCAGGGGCCTATATATGCGTCACCAATAATTGAGGTCCATTAGGGATGTGCCTGGCAGGCGCTGGGTTTCCCATGTGGGATCCACTAAAACAAATTTGCAAAAAAATATATCTAGTACCCATATGGGCATCCCACTGGGGCCCCACTCTTCCCTCTAGGAACTCATTTGGGCTGCACCACTGAGGGCCAATCTAGGATGTGAAACGGCAAGTGCTGGGTTCGCCATGTGCGATTCACTTAAGAAGCTTGTCAAAAAACGTACCTGGAACCCATACGGGCATCCCTATATGGGCACCAATGGGCTTCCCATGTGGGCCCCAAGTGGAGCCTACAGTATCTCCATTGTTGCTTTAGCATCAACTGTATCGGCTTGGTAAACATTCATCAGGCGTCGATGAATGTTGATTGGTTCAATTTTTTTTCGTGGAAAAATTCGATGACGCATCTTGGCTTCTGACGTAGGTCCATGGCAGAGATTTCTTCCTTAGAGTGCCGCACCGCATGTCCGCAACAGAGAGATGAAACTTTATCGTTGTGAGTGCGTAAGTTCAGTCATCATAGCAATGCAATTTTCAATCCCCTCAGATTCCTTCAGGCAGAATAACAATAGGAGGCATTACTTTTGAAATAACCTTCATGCTTAGGCAATTGTCACTAACGCTAAACAGTGACGAGGTGCATGCGTGCCTCAGTGGAAGTAAATAGAGTCGAAACATCTGCTGTCCTCCATGCAGGGCTTCCATAAGCCTAACATCACCCTGCGGCTATAAGTCATAAAGTCATAAATAGGCAGAGGAAGGTGAGAACCTGAAAGATTGATCTCGTTTAGGTTCGCCGCGCATCTACAACCGTGTAGCTCTCCTCCATAACGTCCAACAAGAAGCACTCGATGTCCGACTGGGCTGTAGACGGCGCGGAGGAGAGCAGATGGCTTATTTTTTATTATTTTTTTTTTTGCTTCCATTGTGGCATTCATGCACCTTGCTACTATTATTACATTTATTAATAATCTTATGAAAATAATAATTGTTTAGCCAGCCTTACAGAGAATAATCATTGCATTTTGAACTTATGAAACATGTAAAGTGAAGTGTAACAGCAATTTTGCAAAACCTAATACATACTGTATATTCCATTCTAAAACAATAATCTTCTAATAAACAGTCTCTCCATACTTTACTCGCTAGCGCATCGTAGCCAGCTTGAGATAGGGGTTTAAGCATGTATTACTCAGACTTTCTACCATTTCTGCAAATTTCTTACAAGCTGCAACAGCATAGCGACCGCCAGCAAGGAAACGTCATGCTGATATTATCCCTCACCAGAGGTTCTGGCATTGACTCTCAAAGCCCCTGGATCAAGCCTCCCTACCAGGTAGGCAAGTTCTTCGCGGCGCTTGACGTGATCAGTCTTATCCGGTCTGCGTACTACTCTGGCTTTACTGACCTTCCTTAACGATGGGGAGGGTTGGGTTGGGGGAGCAGATTGTAGCGTAAAGCCTTCCACCACCGGCGCTAAAGCTCTAGACTGCAGCCGTATACTCCTCTGGGGCCAGCAGGCTATGTGTGCAGCACAAACCAGTGCTGGTATATTTCGTACTTGGGGTACGGTCAAGTTGATTTTACCTTTACCTCACTGTTGTTTTTGACCCGGCTGTTCACTATAATGCAATACTAGCTGCACCCGTTGAAATTCCACGGTTAGTGAATGTTTTCACTCACCTTATTTAACCTGAGGTAGCGCTCATATTCTTAGCTCACCCCGTCTGAACTAACGTCCGCCGCTTATCCTTGTCGTTCTTTACACAGTCTATCTACCGTCCATCTCGTCTAACCATTCCTAGTATTTCAATTTCGCCACTGAATTACGCACTTGTTCGGTCAGCAATGAATTCGTACTGGTGCCCTGATAAAGACAAAGAAAAAACGACGGTACATTTTACAATGTTCTCTGATGCATTTGCACTCTTTTTCTAAGCTCTGTTTCCCACAGTTTACATTTAATTTAGCCCTCCATGGAGTTACACGTTCCAAGTTTTTGTCGATGCATCCGATTTTTCCATTTTGGAACCCGTGGATACCGATTAGTAGCCCATCATTTTTTCTGCTTTGTTCCGCTATAGCTATATAATAAAAGAAAACAGATTCGGTAAATTTCTTCACTCGCAGAAGGGTACTCTGCTGCTTTCGAGATGTCATTGTAATTGCTCAGACATCGCACTGTAACGACGAATGCTTTCCCAGCAGCACATTCGCTTCAAAAAGACTTCAGAGAAGAGATGCCCAATAACACCTGTTCTGCTCATCCGTGGAGTATACTGGCTACGAAACTCGCCCTATTGGAAAAGTTATCCGCTACCAGTAGAGCGAATAGACTGCTGTAAAAAGGAAAAATATGAAATGCGGTAGGTAGATATGATACGGGTGTAATGATTCACATTTGAAGTCAACTCTCCCATTTCCTTCTATCTATTATTGAAGAGCATAACACACGAAGGTTGGAACAACGCCATTAATGTTATAGATAGATAGTAACATACGGACTTGTATGTGCATGAGAAGGAATGGGTTAGGGCGCCGGTAAGAACTACCGTCATTCACGACACCTTTGCGTTCACGTAAGCTTTCTTGCTCGCGCCACCACTAAAATAAACGCTACCTAAGCTAACCTAACCTAGCCTAACCTACCTTTACCTAACTTAACCTAACCCAACTTCACCAACCTAACCTTTCTAACCTACCTAACCTTACCTAATGTTACCTAGCGTTACCTAACGTTACCTTACCTAACCTTACCTAACGTAACCTAACGTAACCCAACTTAATTAGCGATACAGCGAACTTGAACGGCCCTCACACGCACACGATCTGCGTACACAAACACGCACACAAGGTGTCGTCAACGACGGTAGCGCCGCCGGTAATCCACCTGAACTCTAAGCAGGTACACTCCATGTATGTAAAGGGCAATAGCAAATGTAGGGTGTAACGGAAGCAGAAAATCTATATTTATACAAATCTCTATTACTAAAAAAAAATAGACCTTCAAGCCTCATCCATCCTGGAATATTTCGACACTCGATACATAATAAATAATACTTTGTCCAAGTATAACTTTTGCATGCTAAATTTTAAGTTTGAAAACATTGTTAATAAGTGACCCTGATTCCGTAATTCGTATGTGAAGCCCTAATCATAGACGTCAACATATTTCGATATATCGTATGAACCTACTCCCCTATAGCGAAAAGTTTTTTGAGACTTCAGTTTTCGAATTCAGACTCTTAAAGTCCAGCTCTAGCAGGCTGAGCTCAAAAAGATGTATATTTAGATATTTTGTTCTACATCTCTTAGGCTCTGGGAGCGTGAAATTTCCTACTATTTAATAATACACATTTTATTGATTGGTTGCTTGGTCTCCCTGTCCCGATATGAACATTACATAAGAGAAACTTTATCTGCTTTAGAGCAGAGACGCCGTCGCTTTTCCAAAGCTAAAATATAAGAATTAAAAAATCTTGAAGTACATTTTTGCTATAGTAGGGATGCTGAATTTCATTCCCATCCAGTAGAAAAACTACATTTCATTGCTCCCTGCTTATTATGTACAGTACCATTAGAAATTCAACGAATGACAAAAAAAATTAAGATACTCGTGCAAGCAGAACCACCACTTTAAGCGAAGATAACAGGAGCTTTTTAGGTAATTATCTTGTTATTTCTAAACTAAAAGTAAACCAATTACTTAGAAGAAACCTTCGTAATTTTTGTTAAAATCTCTTCTTCAAAAAACTTCTCAATAGAAAACTAAACATTCTGCCAGTGAGCTTGGAAAATATCTTACGCCTTAGTTCCTAATCTGTCAACAAATTCTTCTAGACCAGCTTTTTTCTAAATTTGGAAATCAGTCACTCAAAGTTTTTGAGGAATTAAAAAACATATTATGTAAGGATAAGAACAATTTTGGGGACAATCATTGCTTAAAAGTGTCTTAACTGGTATATAATCACTAAAATTTGAAGTAATCTGGCGAAAATTAACGCATTCGGAGATAATCTAAGCTCGAATTTTGGTCCAAAGCAACAAAATCAGCGAAAGGTAAAAAAAACTCCGAGTGACTCTCTCATCGAACTTCACCGACCGGCCGTGAATTTCCATTACTTTCTGGTTAGACAGCGACCAGTTTCCTGTTTCATCTACACGGCCATCGTATCTACAAAGGACGCTCACAAAACTTTCGTTGCAGATCATCCCACAGTCTGATTAACTTCGCTGCTCACGGGTCTCTTTTGCCAAATATCTATCCGCAAAGAAAAAAATAAAATATCCAAAACTCTCGCTGATTTTATCGTCTTTTTCTAAACGAGGAAGAGCTGACTGAGCTGGTGGAGCTCAATCATAAAATATTTAATATTTTTACCTGTAAGTTATCTTTGCAGCTGAAGACACTAGTTCAATGGATCAAAGAAGGATTCGAGAGGACTTCAATAAAAGGACGGGAAATCCACGCCTTAAGTCGCTTTCCCGCAAATCGTCATCCATTCAGCTACTTGCCTCTAGCTGGCAGAAGAATATTTGTGAAGTTCTCAACTGGAAAACTAATTCAAACGTTCGATTCTTGGTTAGAAGTCATTTAAACTTTGCCTTATGACCGCTGATGATCAAAATTGGGAAATGCGACTCCGCGAATGAAGTTCGCAAATAGAATTTCTTTGTGCACTCCGTAAATTCCCAATGAAGGGAAAAGTTTTGTTGCCGAGGAATTATGGACGATCGCATGGTAAAAAGTGTGCGTCATAAATATTATTGGAAATTAGGCTATTTCTCACAGTTTTTCATTTAAATAGGTATTCCTGGGAGAAGAGATTTATACTCTGTCTATATTATCAACGCAGTTTGGGCGTGGTGAAATTCGTCTACAGCGTTGCCAATTCTATGGGAATTTCTAAGATTTCTATATATGCTGGTAGTTAGCGGGGCTAAGATATCGGCCGAAAAAATCTTAGAAATGCCAATAGAATTGGCAACACTGTAGAGGAATTTGACCGGGTCCAAGCTGCCTTGATAGAATGGACAGGGTATAGTTACACTTACAATGTTGTAATCATTTGATTTTTATGGCGTGAATCAAACAATGATCCGATTATCTTCACTGTATTATTGCGGTATAGTTAGCCCTTCATCTTTAAGCCATTTAGTTAGATCTGGTCAAGCGTTGGATCCATTTGATGATATTTTTAGCCACAAATATGCAGAGTCAGCATGCTGCTAATTAATTTTTTATTACATCAGATCTTTCCTGATTAGTTTTCTAGGAAGCAAAACGCCTTTAAATTAATGCCGTAATAAACTTAAAGTGCATGACTTACTAAATATTACAAATTAAATCAGACAGACAAACCAACAAACTCGACATGAACATAACTTCCTTGGCGGAGGTAATAAAGCACCAGGCCAGGTCATGGTGTTCTCATTGAACCGAACTTTTATATATATACATATAAATTAACTCTGTGATGACCTGAAGTCCATGTTTTGCTGTTATAAATAATGCACAATGCCCGAGTATGGTTCTCTCCATCTAAATCGTGCTTTCATCTAAAATAACTTCGTGATTACCTGAAATCTAAGTGTTAGTATTTCTGCGAAGGAGGTTATGTTTCTGTCTAGTTTGTCTTTCTCTTTGTCTCTCTGTCAGTTTACCTAACCGCAGAATAATTCAAAAAGTTGTGGACGAATCTTTACGAAGTTTACAGGGATCTTTAGGCCCGTCAAAAGGAACAGACGATGAATTTTTAGAAAAGATCTGTTTGTTGTTTTGTCTACCTCTTTTTCTTTGTACCATTACTGAAAAATGATATGGACGGATTTTTATGAAATTTATATGAGTTTTTAGGTATGTCATGGATAGCAAAACCCACATTTTTGTGACAATCTGTTTTTTCGTTCGCTGGTTTGTCTCTATGTTTCATGTTATGTCTGTTAACAATATAACTCAAAAAGTGCTGAACGGATTTTTATGAAATGTACAGGAAATACGAAAAGACATATTGTTCAAATTTTGGCGATCATCGACTCGTCTGTTTGTGTGTTTAATTAATGTTTGTCAACTGTTTGCCAGCAATATAACTCAAGAAGTTATGAACAGATCTTCATGAAATTTCTAGAAATCGTTAGAAACATTTTTAGAGACAGAAATAGCCAAATTTTGTTGATGATTAGATGGTCCGTTTGTATGTTTTACTAAAGTTTCTCAACCTGTCTGTCAGAACATAACTCATGAAGTTACAGACGGATATTCAAGAAACTTAGAAAACCTGTAATTACTATCAAAATCCACCAATGACTAGATTATGGTGCTGGCAAAGAGGAAGTCATAGTTTCAGAACCAACTAGACGTTTTCGTTGTCGTTGCTTTGCTTCTGTCTTAGAGTGCTCTAGTTATCAGTACTATATAATAATTCAAGTCGTGGTTTTATTTATTTATAAATATATTTATATTTTTCCTGTCACGCAGTCTTTGGGAATATAGGAAGAAATTGAAGTGCTGGAGACGGTAGTGTATAAATACAATCCTACGAGGCTTTCACCCGGGAACTCCAGTAGATCAAAGGTGCTACGGGAGATACCACTTGAATGCGCCATAGAATCTATACCAAGCTTTTGAGGCAGAATGCTGAATTTTTATTTAAGAAGCCCTCCCAGAAGTAAAAAGTGCAAGACACAACGGGGGTTTTCGTGAAATGCTAACTTTCTGCCTTCATTAGAATGAGGGCTCGGGCCACTAGTTATTAGGACTATTTATCCTAAGACAGTAAAACGCTTGGTGTATTTATTTCGCGTCAGTTCTTTAGGAAATAGATAGGCGAAAAATAGGCCAGTTTGTAGGTTTTGTAGAGATCGATCAGGTTGCAGAGGATGTCGAAGGTTGGATGCTTTTCCCTTTATCTGAACGCACTTCTTGCTTGCAACACTTGTTGAAATCGGATCAATATATATGCAGCTTCTGGAGTCCGATTTTATAACTTTTTTCTCTCAGGTCACACGACGAGCAGTCGACAATTATTTCACGGGCAGTAGATAATTATATTTTCTAGCTTACTACCATTCTCTGAGAAAGCAGATTTCACTTCAGAGGCCAATATTTCAGCACTTCTGTGAAGCAGATAGTTAAGTATGGATGACAGTATTATGGACACGGTGCACTCACAATGCAAATATGCTGAGTGGGGTCGCATTTAAGTTTACTGCAGTGTTTTACTCAACATTTTACTTTAGAAAACGCACGTTTGATTAAGAAAGAGGATGGGGAACATACATGAAGAACGAGACTAGTACAGTCCCAAGAATAAAGACGGAAGACGTGCTATACCAATGGAGACAAGAAAGACTTGAAGCAGAAAGGTTACAGAAGGAATATGAACTGCAAATAAAAAGCGTGGGTGATAAAGTGTGAAAATGGCAAGTCAGAGAGAAATCAAACATATCGATTATTGCGTGAATTTTTCACGCACGGGTCCACTAGTTAGTTAAAATAAAGATCCATATCTCACCGTCCAAGTTAAGGCAAGCGCTGAACGATCTCTAAACAATCTCTACCAAACCGCCAGAAATGCAGGCAGAGGACGGCTGCTACCGATGTTACTTTCCTCTGTTTTTCCTCTTCTTTTGCCGATTTGCTGTTCTCATCTGTGTTGATCCTGCGTGGGACCACTCTCGCGCATGGGTTCCACGTTTCTATCGACATACTGCATGCATTTTTTTCCTCTGTGGTGTCGCTTTTGTTTTGGAAACCGATACTTTAGCTTCTCAATATTGTAATAATTTCAGCCTCTTGAGTTCGCAGTGTGTTTGCAGTGTCACGGAAGGTTTAGAATGACGTAAATGCAATGCAATTTTTCCATTCTGTTTTGCTTTTTTCTCTTCCCTTTACTGATATTGCTGCTCTGCTTCATATTCCTTCTTGACTCAATTCTATGGTACCAATGTTCGGTCGCGCTTGGGATCCATGTTTGAGGTATCCCCTGTTGCTTTTCTTCGCTTGCCATGTCCATACCCCTGGAGACGAGAGATTCAGTTTTGGGTAGCATTTTTCACTAAAAGCTTTCCTTTGATACAAAAGTCAGTTTCTTTTTCCTTGGGGGGGGGGGGGGGGGGGGGGGGATCAATTGCTCGTCCACTCTGTATAATCTTGCTCGTAGCACAAGCAACGTGAAAGATTTTGGGTAGGGAATCTGTATCGCAGGTCGTTAACTAATTATGACGATGAAGAATCGANGGGGGGGGGGGGGGGGGGGGGGGTGGTTAAACTTTCGGTGTAAGAGTTTGCTAGCATTTTCTTTACATTTTGCTATGATTTTCTGATCTACAATTTGCTTTAGTTTATGATTTACCTTGACTTTGTAATTTATTTGGTTATCTGCCAGCTTTAGACATTAACAACATTAATTTTATTTATAACTGTTCAGCTAGAGCGGGTGAGTGTTAGTGAAGTTTGTATCAGATATCAAACCGGACGCATTTTCAGTAGTAATATTTTTTATTTTACTTTCCATAGTAGGCCTACCTGCACTGAATTCACTGTGCATACGGAGTGTGGAGTCGCGTACTGTAATTTGTGAAGCGTCTGCACTCTGAGGAAGGGACGATCTATGTATGAACCATGCGCTGGTACTTCAGTGCCAGTGCGTGCCGGGTATCTGCACTGGTGTATCTAAGCCTCCGCTACAATAGACTTAACCTGGCAAAGTCACCAGAAAGAATATATATATATATATATATATATATATATATATATATATATGAGGTCCTAGGTTCGTACCCCGCGGACCACCTACTGTATATATATATATATATATATATATATATATATAAATATATATTTAAACAAACCACTTTTTCTTTATCCGTTACCACGTTCCCTAGATCAGAATTTCTTTGCATCAGAAGTC
>LQNS02000155.1:1800207-1825645 GCA_001587735.2 Parhyale hawaiensis
CAAGAACGCTACCTTGGGGAACCCCTGATGTAACTTGCGTCCAGGCACTCGTCTCTCCTTCAAGTCTTACTCGCTGCTGCCGACCCGTAAGCCATGCCCTGATCCATTGTAAATAGTCTCCCCGGATGCCATGGGCTTCCAATTTTTTCATTGGACGTAGATGGGGGACTATGCTTAAAAAATACATTGAGTAATCATACTTTTTTTTAATTAACATTATTTGATAATGGCAACGGATAGAAGTCTATATAAACTAATACCGTGGCATGCTTGAAACGGGATCAAAACCTTCAAACTATTCTCAAATGGAAACTACACATTAACATGAGCTGAAAATTTCTGCAAAATTTCATTTAAGGTCCCAAGCATACCATGAAAATATTAGCTTATCAACAGAGAGAGCTTCAATAACATGTTTGAAATGAGTTTAAGCTATTATCGTGGCACGCACTCTATCCACGGTGAGTAAAAGCCGGTGTGTTAACAAGCAATAAAATTTCTTAAATTAATACCTACAATTCCATTTTCGTGCAACTTCCAAAAAATTGACCCTAGGAAATTGCGACTGTAGGAACGTTCACCCCCCTCCCTCCCCCCATCACGCATACATTTAGATGTGCCAAGCTTGATGATCCGGCAATTTTGTCCGGAGCGCAATCAGCAAAGACGTCGCTCGTCTGCGCATGACTTTTGTCTTCAGCAAAATGCATCGGGTGCATGGAACAAACCCTCGCAGATAGATTTTACCAGCATAGGTCCGACCAGCAACACCTCAAGAGCGTTCATAATATGCAGCGAGTATCACCTCAAATCATCCTCCAATCTGTCTCCATACACAGGAAGGCCACCAACAAGTAGGACCTCCTCGTCATGGGAGCGCTGTTCATCAAGAAGCGGAAGCCAAGCCTCGACAACTAAGAGGAAGGCCGGGATAGAATTTTGGCAATATTTTGAACATCAAATTACCCACGAAGAACTTTCGTGTACCTGTACCTGAGTAGCATTACGATTTCGTTGAGCAGAAGATAGTACAGAAATAGGAGAAAATTATTATAATTAATTTAAGGTAGCTGTTTGAGACATCAGATGGATGTGCTTTTAGTGTGCGTTTTGTTAACCGATCTATCTGGTAAACCAAGCAACTAGCCATTCATTTCGTTGAACAAAATTACATGTACCGTAATTTTCATTGTTCATTTTCTTCAGACGGGGACTTTAATTGATAGGCAATAAATGCAGTCTGTGTTATTAGCATAAATAAACTTCAGAAGTTTGCCGTACATAATTTTTAGAAGACCTTAGCCACATTGTGCAATTTGGTAACTACCACGAAATTACTAGCTGGCAACTCACCGAAGGTTATAAGGTCGTGTGCTACCTGTCGAGCGCCGTTTTAAGCTTTTACATTGAATGATTATGGGTTACGTTAACCCGAAACGTCACCAGGGACGTTAAACCTATTTAATTAAATGGCTGTCTTTTACCGCTGATATAGAACGTGTTCAAATACTACAAAAGGAATGTTCAGAACCCTTTCAAAGACTGGAAAAGAATACGATCAAAAATAATGTCGTCTATCTTTTAAGGGGTCAATTACACTAGGCTAGTTTACTCGCTGCTAGCTGGCTCGTTGACATGCTGGCGAGTAAGCGAGTGAGATGGTGATGATTACACGTACTCTCCCAGGAGCCAACTTGACAGCGAGTATAATTGGCATTGCTGGGTATTGTTCCGTTAGCCCGATACCTACCTCTCTATAGAACATTTATAAATTTAAAAATTATGGTGTTTGTAAATATTGTGGCAATGAATGTTTTGGTGTCGATCCGATACCAAAAATCACTTCACAACTCCCAAAAAAAGTCAATTTACTCGGTTAGGTATCGGACGAGCCTAGCTATGGCAACTGTTCTACGTTGCCTTTCGCACCCACACATATTTAAGAAATTTGTTTACTATGTAAATAGATAAAATGAGGCAGGTGAATATTTTTTTCTAGAATGACATTCCTGGGGCAGATATCTAAAGGGTCGAGGCTTTTTTAAACGAGGCTAGTTTACTAGCAACTATGATGACACTGAGCAAGTTTACATACAAAAAGTCAACTCACTAGTGATTAGCGAGTCAAAGTTGAACGCGTCCAACTTGACCCGCAGCTTTTTTACAAGCTGCTATGTTGTTCACTAGCCAACATGATGACACGGAGCGAGTTTATTAGCAGCTTGTAAACTTGCCAGCTTGTAGCGTGTGAACTAGCCTCGTGTAATTGACCCTTAACGAAACTTGTTAACGTGGTGATTTGCTGCCCACGTACATGGGCCTATTCTTAAGCCGTATTATGTTAACAATTTCGATCTTTCCGCACTCTCTAACGTAGTAAAAGAAACACTTGTACAACATAAAGTTTTTCATTTGCAAAATAGACTTTTACATTCCAGCGATACCGGAATGAGCTGCATGGGATTGACGCAGTATTTATGATCTTTGTTTTTTTTTAATTTAAACAGCTTACAAACAAAAATACAGTTTATAAAATAGAAGAGGATAGGGCAGCAACTGTACTTTTAAAGAACTTTTGTTTGGGGTAGTAAACACTTTGCAGACCCGTTCGAGATTTCCATCTCCAGTACATGCATGTGAAGGTGCGGCGTGTTGATAGCTTTCATAACTTTCTCGAAACTTTTAATAAGACGCCAGATTTGCTGGAGCAACACGAAGCTTGTGAGAGGAAAAGGTGTACTTTTCTCGAATTTTCAGCCTAAACTGAATGGTGCCGTAATCAGACCAGTGCTGTAGATATTAAACAAATTCTTGTTTTGACAGCAGGGCTATGCACCGTAGCATTATAGGCCGTTGTGTATTGCTGGTTCTACCTGTGTATTTGACATAAATAGTGCTAGTTTAACGCCACTAATTATAACTAAACTAGTGTCCCGAGCAGTCATTATAAATGACGACAGTAAGTTAGCCATTCAGGAAAACCCCCGCTGTCTTCTGTGCCTGTTACTGTTCCGAAGACTTCTTAAATGAACATTCATCATCCTGCCTAAAAAATGGATATATATTATGGGGCGCAGTGAAGTGACATCACCCGTAGCACCGTTGAAAAATGAACATGTCCAGACACGTTCATGCAGACAGGCTCAGGTCCCTCAGCTGGAGCCCCCAAGTGCGACCTCCGTATCCAAGATACTGTCTTCGGCACCTGAATTTTCTCCTATCTTATTCCCATACAGTGTGACAGGAAAGATATGAATATAGTTATAAATAAATAAATAAAAACCCAAAGTGAATTATTATATAGCACTGATCGTAAATCAGGTGGTCCGCAATCGGAATACGTTTAGACTTGAACTAAAATTGCTCTATTTCGTAATCGGTAATCTATAGCGATGCTTTTTTTTCGGAGAAATAAAAGATAAAGCCATTATACCTCATTAAATTATAACTGTAGTTTCAACTCTTAGGCGCACTAATCTTTAACCTTTGAACCTGATAAGAATAAACTAATCAGTAGAGCAAGTTACTGCCGAGACAATGGAAAGAAATGTTGATATATTAAATCTATAATGTATTCTCTTTATTAGTAGAGTATATATTGCATTGCAAAAATACAGAGCAAACACAAAACACGTCAATTTTCTTTCCAGCATTTAGTCATTATTAGTCAACGGGCATTAAAAGCGGATGAAACCTTTTTTTAGTCCAAAGGTATCCCTGAGGGGAGATGAACAGGCTGGTGCCATAGCTGGGCACTCAGCTTACCAGTCTGCTCCTCTCTTTCTCTTCCATCAGATAGTACCACCTGCTACTCTTTTCTTTTCCTTTCTCTTCTACTTCTTTTCGGCCAAAGCCCGTACATGTGATGGCAGGGTTTGGGCTCGTGGATAGCTGGCCGCTCACGTTGCTATCGTTTCTGTCGATTTGCTTTGGTGTATAATGTTGAAGTTATCCTTTGTTTATTGTGACTAAGTTTTCTATTCTTGTTGTGTTCTTCATAGTTCGCTATCCGGATGTGAACTCTGGTCCTCGTGGTTCTAGTTCTCGCTCCGCCGCATCTTCTGTGCTAATGTTCGGGGTTTCTATGTTAATTTGGTTGAGCTCTCGGTAGCCTCTTCCAATTATGATCTGGTGATGTATTCGGAGACGCTCGTCTCTAGCCATCGTCATATTTCTGAGCTGATGATCTCGAATTTTAAAATGCCAATACTGCGATTGAGAGACTCGTGCCCTGGATATGGAGGTCTGACTGCTTACGTTCAAAAGGGTGTTGTTGTGTCTAGGCAGAATGAATAGGAGTGTCCATGTTGTGAGCTGATATGGCGCTTCGAGTCTGTGGCTCATTCATAAATTTTCATTTGTTTTCAGTGTATCGCAACCCGTCTGCTGATGATAGGGTATTTGTGGTTGTCTCTTAGATGCAATGGCTAGGATTCAGTCATCAGATAGGCGTTCTGTCTTTGTCTTTATTGGTGATTATAATTGTCACCATGTCGAATGGTTAGGCTCTGGGAGAACCGATTGCCATGGCCACGCAGCCTTCATTTCGCGAGTGCCTCTGGTTGTGAGCAGTTATTTGATGATCCTACCCATTTGATGGGAGGTGTTCTTGACCTCCTGACAAGTGACGTTCCTGATTTAGTTGGAGTGTCAGTGGCGTCTCCCATTTGTTTCTCGAACCATGGTGTCCTCTTTGCGACGCTGAAAGTCCGTCGGCGGGTCCCCAGCGTCACTGTTAGGTGTGAAATATTTTTACGAAGTCCAGAGTCTCTGGCACCATCCTCACGCTACCTTGGGGTGTTATGAGGGAGCCTTCAGATCCTGGGTCTACTTTGGATCGGCTTCTCTCTAACAAGGTACGTACCTATGTCCATTCCTGCTTCATTTCGGCTAGGACAGGCGATGAACCCTCGTTTGATGATGCCTGTAGTAGGGCGCACCCGATGGAGGGGAGGTATATGCCCGTTGGCATACTAGCCGGTCTGCTGTTTACTCTCAGCGTTTTACGGAAGTGTAGCATCGGGCTGGGCTACTTATGAGGAAGCTGAGAGGGAGTTGTTAGCTTCGTCTGCTAGCGCATATATATAAGTGGTGGTCCATCTTGAACACCGCTGTGTTTAGTGTGAGCTCTTCTGTCCCCTTTAATTGGTGCTGGTGGTGATCTTGTTCCGGACCCTATTGCCAAGGCGAACCTTTTGTCACGCTACTTTGATGGGAAGCAGAGCCGGGGCTGGGTGTGCATTCCTTTAGTGTGTGACCCTGAGCCAAGGTTCTCCGGTTTTGCCTTCAGATCTTCTGAAGTACACCCTCTTCTTTTTGACCTGGACCCCTATTGGGGCACTGATTCATCGGGTATGTGTCATCTCTTTTTTCGGAGTGGTGGCTGGTGTGCTCGCAGCCCCACTTGCTTCTGTGTTCCATCGGATGTTACTGCTGGGCTTTTCTCCGGAATGCTGGCGTTTTGTTCATGTGGCGCCAGTTCCGAAGGGCTCTGTCTCATCTCGAACCTTCGACTATTGACCCATCTCGATCAAACCCGTTTTGTCGAAGGTTTATGAGAGGTTGGTTGGGTCGAGGTTGGGTAGCTTTCTTGAGAAGCAGGGTGTCCTTCCCCGAACACAGTAGGGTTTTCGTAAGGGCTTGGGAGCTTATGATGCTCTGCTTCATATTTCACATGTGTTGCAGCGGGCTCTTGATGGGAGTCATGAAGCAGGCTGGTGCAGCTTGACTTCAGTGCTTCTTTTGATCGCGTGGATCACCTTGGGCTGCTCCATTAGCTAAGATTGATAGTAATTGGTGGTTCACTTTTCGCAGTAATTAGTCAGTTTCAATCTGGCAGACGTCAATGTGTAGTTGTTTATTGGAAAAGGAGTGAGTTTTGAATGTGGTTTCTGGTGTCCCACAGGGTAGTTGTTGTGAACCCCTTTGTTGTTCATCGTATATGCAACTGACCTGTTTCAGCTTGTTAATAATTATTTACTTGCTGGTTACGCGGATAATGTTACTTTTCTGGCTGTTTGCGATAAGCCTAGTGATAGGTTGGAGGTTTCAGAATCCCTTCAGCGTGACTTGGAAGTAATTGTTTCCTGGTGTACTGGGTTGGGGATGAGGCTAAATGCGGGCAAGGCTAAGTCCATGCTCGTGTCTAGGTCACGTACAGTGAAAACCTTTTTTCTCCCCACTCATTCTGGATGGTGTGTCAATTCTTGTGGTTGATGACTTTTAGTCATTTTGGGTGTCAGATTCGATCCAAAGTTGACGTTTGAGCGCCACATTCGTTTGGTTTCCTCACGAGAATCGCAGAAAATCGGTCTCATGAGACGTGCTTGGAGGTTGTTTGGCTCGGTGGAGTTGACACGTCTCTGCTTTAATTGCTATGTCCTCCCTCTTCTGGAATACTGCTCCGTAGTCTGGGGTTATGCTGCAGATTGTCATCTGCGTTTGCTTGGCAAAGTGGTTCGTCGATGTGCGTTCATGCTGGATGGTGTTGTGCCTTGCGATCGCAGAGCTTTTGGGGTCTGCTTTCTGTATAAAATATGTAATTGACCTAGTCATCCACTGTCTAATTTTTTTTCCGGAGCCATTTGTTCGGGTGAGGTATACTCGGCGTACTGGTGCTCTTCAAGAGTTTGCCTTGGAATCGTCACGGTGCCGTACGGGCCGGCATTCTAGTCAGTTTTTTTTTTACATCGTGTGTGGATTTTTGGACTGGTCTTGATGACTATATCTTTTTTGGTGCAGGTATTGGCAGCTTCAAATGAAATACACACAGCTATTCTGTAATCTCGGATCTTCTCTTTCTTTATTTCTTCGCTCGCTGGGCTGGTTGCGTGGGGGTTGGTCAACCTCACGGAGTTTCTCTGATCCCACATCGCCGGTCTAGTGTAATTTAATAATAATAATAATCCTAACCCCAACATCAGCTCAGATGTTTGCCGTTGCTCTACAAAACATCTCATTCGACTTCTTTGTCTGCCATGTATTATAGTCCACAATGATATCCGGGATATAAATTTATACCCCTGAGCAGTAGGCGATACCCCAAGGGACCGTAAACAATGAATATTAATTTGTTGATATGCTGAAGGCTGGAGAAAATCAGGCTGACCAATACAGAGATGTGACTTGGCGTACAAGGGAAGTATGCCAACCAACATGGGGTAGGGGTGGTGACTACCGTTTGGCCTACGTGCTGTCGAAAGTAAGGGTTACTTTATGGTTCAGCTAATAGGTATTGTACGTTTAAATTAAACTCTTTGTATAACGTTACTTACTGACAAGTTGCGGGAATAGGCTGCTAAAACATAAATAACTTGAAACCCTGGATGAGCTATACCGCGTCTCCGCCCTGTTGTTTACATTCTAACATATTGCTCTATCTGAATGTGTTTACGGGAGACGCGCTTTCATAGTTGTAAATTTTAGACTTAAAATTTGACATTATGGTGTAATGAGCTCGCGGGCGGCCAACTTCAGATGCGTCAGGCAGTAATATAACTGATGGGTGAACCCAACTTGGCGCAGTCACGCGGAAACAGTAGATTTTCCAAAACAAAGTTTTAGACTCCGGAATGAAGGGTAAAAAACATTCTCAGATCTCAGACATGATTCAAGGCTTTAAGAATTCTGTGATCGACTATGGTAGTCATCAGTTGTAGAATCGCAGACGATTATTTCAAAACTCCCAATACTGATTAAAATAGATTAGGATCCCTACATTAGGTTAGGTCAGGTCATGAAGAATAGGGTTAAGTTAGCCTGGTAATGTTGGGCTTAGTTAGCTTGAATTCGGATAGCTTATCTAAGCTTAATATTAACCATCTTCATACCAAGTTGTGTAATTTTACTACGTGGGTTATTTGTAATGTTGTATTCCTACGGAGGAAATACCTTTGTAACGAAGCAGCACAGCGTGGCAGGGAAAGGGTTAAGGTGCGTTCGAGCGATATGTGGTTCGAGGAATTATTGACTACTTGAGCAAGTGATATTCGAACAATAATGATTATAGACCACTGAATTACGGGTAGTTAATCATTTGAGCAATTGATTTCAAGACATCGAATTCGACCTGTTGATTTCCAGCGATTGACATTGAATAATTGATTTCGAGGAATTATCTAGAACCATTTACCTCTGAGAAGCTTAGAGGCTGATACACTCATATAATCAAGGAATGGAAATAGTGTTTGAAAAAAAAAAAAAAACATCTCTCATAGTGGGTACAATAATATCCTCTATTTGCAAACGTTGAAATAATTACAACCTTACTTCAAATAAACTGCATATATCAAGACTTTGACTAGGCTTGTCAGTTGGGGAGCTGATTGTATAAGTACAATAACCGTCATTAGAACTGCACACATGTATGCAATATGTAAAAGATCCGATCAAGGTTACTGTACTTGTCACTTTAGCCTTGCGCGCGTTTCGACTCACCTGCAAGCACTTCAGTGTCACCCTGCATGGTACTGCAATGCACAAATGAGAGCATCTTCATCTTCAAGTCCGCACAAATATGATCCTATCAGCACGAAAGAGATCCACTCTCCCGCTGCCTGCACTGCCGTCGTTATTAGCAATCGAAATGAAATTTGAAAGTGGAGCCAAACTAGAGGCTCAAACGACATGATTGTTCCGAGGAGTGTCATTATTAGGATGCTTTCCACCTCTCTTGGATCTGGCACCTTTTTGGACTGCAATGGAGTCGTGACGCTCTCTTCAGTCAACAGAAATGGGCGGCGTGTTTGTGAGACAACACACGGCAAAGCGAAATTTTCACCTCGTCGCCCTGGCGTGGAGTGTCAGCGCAGCAATAAGGCCATCTTCTTCTCCCCGGTGAATCATAAGGTCGACTTAATTAGCATGTTTCCGGGGCGGGCAAACATGGAGTGCACCTCTGTGTAGCAGCAGCAGCAGCAGTTATTTTATGAGAAGAAAGATTTAGTGTCCAAGGCAATTTGCATGTGTTGCTGGAGATGCACTGTTATATTCTTGTATAAAATAGCCCTGAGAAATGCACTGATGATAATAATAGCCGTTTTTCTAACATTAAATCATTCTTTTAAGAACTTATTTTAATTTTGTGACGAAAGGCTAATAAACAGAAATTGGTCTAGTTCGTGTTATTTTCGGCATGAAAGATGACGTTCGAAGACCACAGGCGGTTCTATATAGTTTGAAAACATTTTTCATAAACTATTTGTGAAGAAATTTGTGAAGTATAGAAGCTTCTGGGGAGTTCATTGCGTCCACTAAAGAAACAGAAATATGCAGTGCGTGAATTCAGAAATATTGACATATAGCAAGAAGGAAGGCAAAGTTAATGCTGCCGTGAAGTGAACAACAATATTGTGTTTGGCAGTGTTCGTAACTGAAGATACTGTGATGTCAGTTCCTACAGAGATGCAAAAATACTGCATCATTCAAATAGATACAAACAAATAATAATTTAAATCATGTTTATCGACTTTTAGTAAAGTGAAAGTAATTTCGGATTTTGTAGTGCAATATTTTGTTGTCATTTGACTAACTATCCCATATATAGTAACTGGTGGACCAATGCGTGAAAATATTCACGCAATAATCGATATATTTGCCTAATATCTATAGGCTGGTGTAGAATCTTCTCTGACTTACTTCTTCATATTCTTCATTCATCCTTTGTCATGCTCTCATTCTTAGGTCCTCTATATTGTAATGGACAAGTAAAATTTTAAGTAAAACACTCCAATAAACTTTAATTCAACTCGAGTCTGGTCAGTTTATTATACATAATGTGACCGCTCCGTAGCAATGGTTCCGTTGATACCGTCTTCCAACTCAAATATCTTCTTCACTGAAGTGCTGAAATTTTTGAGTATGGAGAGAAAATGATTCGTCACATAAGAAAGACAGTAAACTAGAAGAAATAATTGTCTACTGTCAGTGAAAAATCATCACTTCCAGATCGCTTTGTTGACCATCTGCCGAATTTATGCGATGCGTAATGACCTGAGAGGAAAAAAGTTATCAAATCGTACTCCAGAAGCTGCATACATATTGTTCCGATTTTAAGAAGTGTTCAAGCAAGAAATGTCTTCACATAAAGGGATAAAGATCAACCTTCACTATCTTTTGCAACCTGGTCATTGATTCCTAAGTAATTAAAAATCTGCAACCTGGCCTATTTTTCGCGTATCTATTTCCTTCAGATGCAGGCATAAAATGTACAAATAAATAAATAGATACACGAGGCATTTTATTATATAAGGATACACAGTTGTTGGTCGCTTGCTTGCGTGCTCTCTTGCTCGCTCTTTGGTTGGTCCGTCTCTCCTTCACTCTATAAAAGATTCAGATAGGAGAATATTCACCTGAAAACAAGTTGAGATACCATAAAATTTCAGCGCTTGGAGTAACTGTGGCAAATATAGCTTCTGAAATATATGGTCAAAAGTGAAAATACCATATTTTTTGAATTTTGCTTCGCTTTGGAAACTAGCTCAGTTCTTTTTATACGACGATAATGATTTTTCTTCTGAGCATGGTAGATAAAGGGCGGTACTCTTGATGGAGTTTTTAAGACCGTCTGGCATAAGCTATATCGTTATTTTTTAGCTGAATTTCTTCGTAGCAGCTTGAGAGGCTCCGTCTTTGTTGGAGTTTTCGTTCCATTCGGGCATAATCCATTTCGCTTATGCTTTCTTGAGCTGAATATTTTCGTAGCAGTTGAAGCTTCACGTTGAACAGACGCCTCTTATTATTAGATTTATATTGCAATCAAATTTCGCTCTATAGGTTTTACTGGATTAGCTGGTATCTAGGTTACCGTACGGTAAGCCCTGAACATTTCCAGCGAATTCTTATTCCTGAGCTAATTGCAAAATTATTGCCGTCATTTTTTGACGACTGGGACGTCTAGTAAGTTAATATAACACAGTTGTTTTGCTAATCAAATACAAGATAATTATTACTTATCAGTAACTTTAAAAGAGCCGACGGGCAACGCTTTCTCTAAAGTGGAACAGATGAAAAAAGAGTAAACTGTTTTCACTTACTGATGAGTGGGTTGGTAACTTATAAGGCGAGAAATCATTTCCGTGTTCAGTACCACGTAGCGGATGGTAGAGTGTTGTGCTTGCATGTTCTAGTAACCGAGATCGTCGCCATGCCAGGCAGGTGAATAATAATACTTGTGATGCTTGACTTTCGGCTTCTGCATTTCTGACGTCGCCTGCATTTCCTTCAAGGGTACTGACCTTAACCAGAATTGTGAACTATCAGGGTCTGTAGTTACCACACGAGTCTTCAGTCTGCCTGACGCCATAGCTCGGATTTTGATCGCCTGTCAACTGCAGACGTGTGCCCTTTTGCTGCTTAGCGGGTATCCAACTGTCGCACGACCAGAGCATGTATTTTTCCTAGTTGGGGCGTGCGGTGAAATTGACTTTGTTTTATTACTATAGTCTGACCATTTTATCAAGGTAGTTCGGTCGGTGTCAAATTCCTTTATAACGTTGAAAATTTTATGGATATTTCTGAGATTTTGTGCGGACCATATCTTAGCCCCGCCCACTACCTGTATATAGAAAAATCTCAGAAATACCCTTAGAATTGACATCGCTATAGAGGAATTTGACCACGACCGAACTGCCATGATAAAATGGTCAGACCACAGAGCTACACGAAAAGAGCGCATACTATTACCAAGCAGCGCACTGCTAACTGGAGCACTCTGAAAGTGCAGACCTCCACCAAGCAGGGCAACGGTAACGATGAATTCAAATCGGCTCTGAAATCATGATTTTCTTTGTATCAGCACCAAAATCTGATCACTTGTGCCCGTTGATAGTGTTAGTAGTGTCTGTAATTTTCTTGGAGATCCGGTCATTACTTTTTGAATCATGCTGCTACAAACATTGTAACAAACATAAGACAAACACACAAACGGACTAACCGAACATCACCAAAATTTAATCAATTATGTCCTTTAGTATTACTAACAATTCCAGAAAATTTCACAAGCATCCATCCATAATTTTTAAGTTATTGCGCTAAGAAAAACATTTTAACAAACATAAGCCAAACAAACAAGCGGAATAACCGAGCATCACGAAAATTTTATCAATTATGCCTTTTAACATTACTAATAATTTCTGAAAACTTCATAAAGATTCATTGATAATTTTTTTGAGTTATTGCGCTAACAAACATAAAATCAAACACAGCGACAAACGAACGAATAAACACATCATCACAAAAATTTGATCCTTTACTCTCTGTAATAAACTTAACAACTCATGTAGATTTCACAAAAATCAATCATAACTTTTGAAGTTACGGCCATACACCGCAATAGTACTTGACTCTTAGGTCCAAAGGTGACCTCTGACACTGGCGGCTGAAATGGGAAAAATGGGATTTTTTTTTCAGGAGCTATTATGAACATGTCCGTCCAGATACGGCCATGAGGCAAGCTCCCAAATGCGTTCCCGCAGCATCCAAGATACTTGCTGCGCAAGAAAAATGTTTGGGTGTCTTGGAACGAAGATCGCATTTTTTCGTTGCCGACTTTTGGCCGCCATCGTCAGACTTAAGAGTCAAGTACTGTTCCGGTCTATGTCATGGCACAAACAAAAAATAGTCAGACATACAAACAAACGGATGGAGAGATCTTCCCAATAGTTAATTTGTTCCTCCTAATATACCATACCTAACAATCCCTGTAAATTTCGTCAAAATCGTTTCGTAACTTTTTCAATTATCTTGATGACAGACAGAATAGCAAACAAGCAAACCAGACGGAAATATAACCTTTTTGGCGGAGGTAATTAAAGGACGGGATGATAGAAAAACTAATAGGCACAGCGGCTGCCAAAACGTAACCAACATATAATCACACATTTATCATACTATTCCTAGCAAATATTGTGAATTTTATAAGGATTCATTAATAACTTTGTGAGTCATGTTGCTGTGCCGACGATTCCAGTTTGATGGTAGTAGTACCTGCTCCTCGCCTGCGTGATGCTGTTGCTCAGTCTCTGAATAAGGATTTGTCGCGCATTAGTGCATGGTGCTCGTCCTGGAGTATGAAGCTCAATGCCAGTAAGACCAAGTCGATGATTGTCAGTCGGTCTCGGACACTTGTACCGCAGCATCGCCAAGTTGAGATTGATGACACTTTGCTTCAGGAGTCTAGCTCCGTGGAGATTCTCGGTGTTGTCTTTGATGAAAAGCTTACTTTTGAGCCTCATATTAGGAGGTTGGTGTCACGTGCTTCCACTAAGATTGGGCTCCTGCGTGAGGTGAATTCTGTGTTTGGTGACAGTCAGGTTGTCCGCAGATTTTTTTTTATGCGTTTTAGCTGCCTGTGTTCTAGTATTGCTCACCGGTCTGGGCTTCGGCTGCTGACACTCACTTGCGTCTGTTGGACCGACTTGTTAATTCAGCCAGCAGGCTGTGCGCTGATAATGATCTGGGGAACCTGTCCCTCAGGAGAAGAGTAGCCGAGCTATGTATGTCTTATAAGGTGTACAATAATGAGAAGCATTGTTTGTATTCTTCTCTCCCTGCCATCAAGCTTTATGGGAGAGAGACTAGTGCTGCGTGCGGAGCGCACTCTTTCACTTTGGAGGCTGTCGTATGTCGAACTAATCAGTTCTGTCGGTGCTTCGTGCTCTGGTAGGCTAAGGTTTGAAATTTGTTGCAGCCATCGGCTTTTGGTCGCATAAGCCTGCAGGCGTTCAAGTCAGTTGTTAATGTTTTTTTTTGCTGGATCTCCTTTAGCAGTATTTTGGGCTTCCGGTGTTGCAAGATGCTTGATTTGGGTTGTATTACCTGTCCGTGGGAGCTCAAGCGTGAAGTTTTAGTAATAATAATACTAAGAGACAAACGAACATACAAAGGGATAAATCTCGGCGCCTCCTTGGTGGAGGTCACATGTATTCCCATGTTTTGCTACGCCTAGCTAAAATAGATTGACATATTATTTTGCCTGCTGACTTTGCTTGCAAAAATTTAAGCACTTTAAATATAAATTATTATCAAAATTCTGCGCCTTGCATATAGCTTGTACATAGAGCACGTTGCAGCTTCATGTTGAAGACGTAGGCGAGAAGTACATATATTGTGCAAGAACTCTATACATTCATGGTTCAAAGTAGTATAGTAGCTGCAGTGACGTGTATTGCAATTATTAGCAACGTGAAGCCCACTTTCTTTCACAACGAGGTTTTAGCAATAATTGTGGTCTTGACTGTGATTTTCTCATTCCATCTATAGAAAAGAGATATTGCAACCTCATCTCGCATTTAGCCAAATATTTATTAGCAGGCTGAGACCTGTGTTTATAACAACTGTATCACTTGTACTGGAACAATTATTTTATATCATCACTACATCATCGCTAACTGCTTCACGAAGAGGCTACATTTAAAGATGTTTTAGATATGCGTATATTATATCTATGGGAGTCATTATCTAAGGCTCTGCTTTTCACGGCCGTCTCAGTGCCGTGCACTTCGAGTCGCAATATTTGTTTATTCCGGTAAAAACTCTGCGGACATTGTACTAAACATTTAATTAACTCCAGCAACACATGTGCCCTATTGTATCAGGCCTATCAACTTGTAACATTCTCCAAAAAAAGATGCTGATAGAACTGACAGCCCTGTCAAACTGGTTGCAGCTTGAATTTCGATTATACTGTTTCATTGATAGGACAAATTATTAGTTTAACATAGCGAGCGGTGGCAAGCAGGTGCTATCTACAAAGAGAAATATAAATGTTTTTGTTATTGGAGCGGAGACATAAGTATTGAATAATGGGCACTGGTAACATTTCATTTCTTTGAAAATATTAATGAACTGACTCCGGTTTGAATAACGGATAGGAGAAGAATTGCCGAACTCTGTAATTTTTATAAGGTATACAACAATGAGAGGCATTAGTTTTATTCGTCTGTCCCTGCACTTAAGGTTTTTAAGAGAGAAACACGTGTTGTGGTCGCTGCGCACACTTTCACGTTGGAGGATGTTAGATGTCGAACTATGCAGTTCGGTCGTTGCTTGCATGCCCTGGTCTGTTGGGGTTTGGAATTTTTTGCCGTCATCGGCTTTCGGTCGTGTTGGCCTGTAGGCGTTTAAGACAGCTGTTAATGGCTTCCTGTCGGGTTTCCTTTATCAGCGTTTCGGGCTTCCCGGTGTTGCAGTGAGCTTCATTTGGGTCGTGCTACCTGTCCCTGGTGGCACGTGCGTGAAGTTTTAATAATAATAATAGGGTATTTTGCAATTTTTGGATATAATCATGGACATTGCTGTAAACTTCTATTGCTGCAAAGTATTCTTATGATGTTTGCGTCATATACGCATTAAGTTGAGGGAAAAAAATTTCATGAACCATTTAATGTTCTAATTTAAAGCAGCACGGCTTGATGGTATCTATTTATACAGTATGTTACATTTTCTTTTTGCTATCGTACATCAACCAGATACCTAATAATTTTGACAATTGGTTTCATATATAATAAAAGCGATAACAACCTTACTTTTGTTTTCCAATAATAAGCGTCCGCCTCTGCATTTATGCTGCATCGAATTCCTCGTCACTGAGACTCCAATTTTAGTCTCAAATTCTCATCAGTAATTGCGTGAGGCTCCTGTTCCCTATCCTTGGAAATTGCCTCGACTGCGAATTAGCATCGGTGGTCTCCATAAAAGGTGTGCGCTTTCTTAACTATCGGGTTTATCTCGTTAATCTACTCAAGCTGCTTTTACTGCTAATGAAGGCTTCGGTAGCGAGGTCATCTGGGAGCCTTCTAACGGGCACAGACGATTTTGGATCTGACGGCTGCAGCTCTTATGTCCCAGTGAAGGCGAGCATTCTTCTGATTGCTCTATATGCAGGAGCTATCTACGAATGGAGGTCCTGAAAGTATGTTCTACCGAATGCATGCAAAGGAACCTGATGATTTATTTGTGATGAATGCTGCCGTGTTGCAGAGCCTTTATAGTGCTATCGAGGTGCTGCAGTGAGGTTCTGCGGAGTGTAAGTAAACTAACTTATGATTTATTGTTGACAAATCGTACTTTTCTGCAGATCTTCGTAGGGTTTTTGAAATATTGAGCAATGGTTCTATGGTCGGGGTATAATCATGATTGTCTTAGCGACTTGTCCATAGCTCATACAACCCGTTGTTGGTACAGTATATTTTTATGGTTGTTGTGGATGCAAAATGTGGGCAAAAAATCGAGGTCCTGAAAAGAGGCTGTATAGGGAATATACATAACAGTGGCTGGCGATTTAGCTGTAGTATACTGTTTTTTTAGAGTCCTAATAATCTCAGGTCGGTGCAATCAATCAACAATCACATTTATAATTCTCAGTCTAGATTTGGGAATTCTGCAATGCGTTTTCTTTAAAGATTTGACTATGTATTTTTTCGTAATCCTCCGCATATTTGCACCCATGTTAATCCTAATTAAAGTTCATGTTGTACAAGTTTTACTCCTTGGCCTTCGTAAAGATGTTAGTACACTTGCAGCACCAAGTCAGAGAAAGCATGAAGGTGACACAATATATAAAAATCTCACAAGAGGAAGTTTCCCTCTTCAGATGCAGGGACTTTTTAGTTTGAGAAGCGAATCCTAAGAAGGTAGTCAAAAAATTCACACTTCTGTCGAGGCAGAAGCTATTGCCACATACGGTACTGCCAGTCATCTAGGAAACTTGCAGAACCATTAAACGTAATCCATACCACCAAGCTAAGCCAATAGTTGAAATGCATCGAGAAGGTCTTAGTAATTGGAAAATGGGCTCATAACACAATCTGTCCCCAGAGCACTTGTGGCAGTGTGTTGAATGGATCAGTTTACTTTGGAAATAATGCTTCAATGAAGATATTCTCCTGAAGTGACCCCTTTTGTGTACCTCTTGTTTTAAAGATAGTAGAACCAATTGTGTGGTTTGAGACTGACACCAAACGAATATGTTTAAAATGAGTTGTTTTTGTATTTTATTTTAAAAAGTAAAAAAAATGTGCGGACATGTCATTTACAAGGTTATTGGTAGATAGAACTATCGGTACTATATAGTAACTCACTTCTTGTTTTCATTTATTTATAAATATGTTTATATCTTTCCTATCACGCTCTATGGCAATAAGATAGGAAGAATGTAAAGGGCTTCGCAAACCGATGAATGGGAATAAGATAGGAAGAAATTCAACGGCATAGCAAACCGGTAAAATTGCCCCGGCTTGGCGGGACCTTTCAACTACTGGGATTTTTCTGAAGTAAGAATATTCAAGCTCTTTGCGAATAAAATAGGACGAAATTCAAATGCTGAACCAACCCGTACGAAGTAGTAACGGCGTGGCGTGGTCTTTTTACGCTTTAAGACGACGAGATAGGAAGCAGTCCAAGTGCTGAGCCAACCCGTGAAACTATCACGGCTTGGCTGGGCGTTTCAGGTTGGACCCTGAAAATTCCACGATAATAAGCAAATCAGTATCGTATAATAATTCACATCATGTTTTCCTTTTTAGGGGACAGCAGCCCGGTACACGAGACAACGGGTATTTTTCTGAAGTTCTAATTTTCTACCGTCATCTGTAATGTGGGCTCGCGCCACTAGTATATTATGTGTAAAGCAATATTGACTGGTAATTACATATCCTTTTGCATCAGAATCCTGGAGACGAGTTGCTAAACCTTGGTTTTATGGGTTGACTTACACGTGCTAGTGACAGCCCTGAGACTTCGGCGAGCACGAGCGAAGGCAAGAGCAGCCTATCACTTTTGAGGTTCTAGAATGAAATTTTATGGTATATGAGGAAGTGAGAGCAACAGTTGTGGTGTGATGCATACGAGCATACTGCTCAAATAGGGAGGTTGCCTCAAAGCATGGTTTTACAATGAAATTGCTTAAACGCATGTCAAAGATCCCTCTGGTTTGGGTGTCACCTGTCTGCAGTTTTTACGTAGAGCTACGTATGAAGAGAGGTTCTGCAGATTGGTATCCTGCATCTTATCCAAATGAAGGTAGATATTTTTCAGACTTCTGCAAATGCACAAGCTCCCTGCAAATCGGGGAAGAGAGGATTTATGGAACGCATATGAAGACTACTTATTACTACCAATGCGCTAACTACCTGTAAGTCGTGACGAGAGGATTTATGGAACACATGGAACGGCTACTGGTTGCTGCGAATGCAAACCATAGGATTTGGAGAGAGATTGTTTGGATTACATGCAAGAGATGTGGGCAATACACATACCATGAGTAAATGTAGTATAAAATTTTGCCTCTCCTGGAGGCACTATTTTATCAATGGTTATCCGTCCCTTAGTGCTGCTGTTTTACGATAATGATATCAGAACCACCAGTTTCTACAAGTGAGTTCCTTCTATGTTCTTTCTTTTATGAACAGCTGGCAGACGCATCACTTTCTCTTACGTTCTTATCACCTTCTGATCAGTTAAATGTGTGGCACAATTCTCAACCCCGATCATGGTGCCCTAGCTACACTTTGATCATTAACTTAACGGCGCCTTAAATCTTACCATTTTATTAACTTCGCCGTGCCAAGTTATCTTCTAGTGCAAATTACATCTTTTTTGTTCGTTGCACGATCGTGTGCAGTGAGCGCTTTCCTTTCGGCGTCAACGAGTCACATTATCCACCGATTATTCATCACTTAACTAATTAAACGACGACCATATTATTTAAAATGTAAAGTATCACACGGTGCCATCAATGCACTGAAGTCGACGGCCGAAGTAAGCCCCATCTGATTCTAAGCGTCGTGCGGTATCTTTTGTACCGGCTGTGTTGTGGAGACCTCGTTAAGTTTCATTGAAGGACAGTCTATGTCAGAACGGTCTTCAGCTGCGGTCTGGCTATTGCTCATTGGACACGGCAAGGGGAGGGTGGCGTTGGAATCTCTTTCATTGAAAGTCAGAGAGTTGACTGCCCGTTATTTGATAATTTTCCCTTTTAAACTAATGTAGCTTTTGGGTCACAGGACCGCGCTGAATACTTGTCCTCGTGGTTATAGCTACTAATGGCGAGGCGTACGTACAAAAACTTTCGATATGCTTCATTCGCTGAAGCAAGGCATTAACTTCATCTTTACCTTTATTCTTTCATATCTTGAAACAAAGCTAGCTATTTCTCCATTATCTGCCATTAACCTCTTTTGCACAACGAAAAATCAGGATTGTCCAATATGTAGTTTAAACGCCGCAGGTTTTTCATCAATTAGGTTAGTTCATACCAGTTAGTAGTTACATTTCAAACATGGTAGTCTACATTTAAACTATATTTGAAAACTCTTCAAACTCTTTCATTTGAATTTAGTTTAGTTATCTTTATAAAGCGTGAACTTTGTCAATTATGTGCTTGAGTATATACGTCCTCAAAGCCCGTGTCCCTTCATTTCTGTTCATTGACATCCTTTCCACAGTACAATAGCCGTACCAAGTTCTTAGCCTTCTTTAGTGGCAATTGTTGCTTTCTTGGAGCATCTTTGTCTGGTGACCGCTGATGATGTCCCATGCGCTTGATCGGCGACTGTACATCGTTCAAACCCTGGTACCCATCGATGCGCAGGTGTGTTGGTGCGACCCTAGTCAATGCATCCTACGAATTTGTAATTCGATTTGTACATTATTCTAAAACAGAGATTTCCATAATACATTTCAAACGTTAATTAAAGTAATAGAATTGACGTCGTTATTAGCAATAAAAAGAAAGATTTGAAAGTTACTGAATTCATTTTACTGCAGTCTACCTTACGCCTTTGCTTTTCCCAAACTATCTATCGCACACATTAAATTTAGTTTGCCTTGAATCCATTGATATCAAGTTTGCTTTCATTTAATTCATGTTTATTGCTTACTTAATTCTTTTTTTCCCCCAGTACCAAGAGTGCTTTTGCTTCATTTCCCATAATTTAAGCTCTGTTGTTATTACTTTCCGTGTCTCTATCGATCTCCTATTTATTGAGCAATTCTTGTAACAGGAAATAATATCACCTTGAGTTATACTGTAACTGCGCGTTTCTACTACCGACTGGTTGGACAGCCTGGGTAGCTTTTCGTAACATCTGTGCATTGCGGATCCCACCACGGCAGAGAGGTCTGCACTTTGGTCTGTGTACGCTGCCTTGTAGTTTTTGGTGGCCACTGTTATAACCTCACGTGCATGCCGCGGCCCAACTGCCGGCTGCCGCTCATCTGTCTTTGCCTTAAACGCTTTCAAAGTAGTCCAATAGTGATACGGAGAGGGAAGCCAACATAGACTTAAATTCTTTAATTCTAACTACAAACGCTGTGTAAATAAAACTTCTACTTATCAATAGAACTATACTGTGTAGTTAAACCTTTATCTCAGCCCTTCAGATCTTTGACTTGAAATGTTCTGGAGATTTATGCGAATTGTATAGTAGTTCTCCTTTAAAATATTGGCCTTTCAGGCTTCAAAGACATACACTTCCATTGCGAATTGAGTAAACGAAATTCTTGCTCTAAGGTTTCTTTGAACATTCTCAATGTGTGGGGGTGGATTCTGTCATGAAGAAAAGTACACAATTGCATCTCGTAATGAATGCGAGCAGCCTTCTGTGTGATGAGTGTATACAAATTAAGGGAGAGGGCCAGCTTCTTTGTATTTTTCTTATTTACAGTCCGATTGCAACGAAATTTGCACACGGTATGTGAATCGAAGAAGAAAAAAGAAAATGTTTTTGTTCATGGAAATTTTCCCGTTTTCTTCTTCGTTTTCTTTTTACCACAGAATTTCAAGGTAAACTTGTATTTTTCTATTGTCTACAAAGCTCACGTAGAATTGTTCAGTTTTTATGATAGAAGAAAAACAAAGGCAGTTTTGGAATCTTCAAACCAATCCCCACAAACGTACACTCTTAGATTTTCCATTTTCTGCCTTGTTCTCTTTCTATAGAGCTATTTCACCAGTGACTAAAATTTTTCATATTACGTACGTTTACGCTGTAAATTGCTATATTGAAAGAAAATGAGACAGAAAATGGAAAATCCAAGAGTGTACATTTGTGGAGATTAGATCTACTATTCCAAAACTGTCTTGGTTTGCATTTTAGCTGATATCATATCTCACTGATATTTTTATCATAATTGTTCCCATTTTTCATAATGTTTCCATAGTATATATCTGATAGTAATTATTACTGGAGCACTCTGACAGCGCATACCTTCCGCCAGGCGAGGCGACGTTAACGAAAAATTCAATTTGGCTTTAAAACCATCATTTTCTTTGTATCAACTCCAAAATCCAAAAATTTGTGCCCTCTGATGGTATTAAGAACTTATGCAATTTTCGTGAAGATCCGTTCATAACTTTTTGAGTTATGCTGCTAACAACATTATTACAAACATGGGTCAAACATTCAAACGAACAAACTGATCTGTATCAAAATTTTATCATTCATGTCTTTTAACATTGAAAACAACTCCTATGAATATCATTGAAATCCATTCCTAATTTTTTGAGTTATTGTGCTAATAAGCATAGAATTAGAAAAAGTGACTAACGAACGAACAAATAAACTGCCAAAAAAAATTGATCATTTACTCTTCATAATATACCAAACAACTTGTATGAATTTCATAAAAATCCGACTATAACTTTTTGAGTTATGGTATTAAGAAAAAAAGAGGCAAACAAACAAACGGATGGACTGATCTTCACCAAAAGTTAATCATCTGTTCCTCCTAACATACATAACAACCCCTGAAAATTTCATCAAAATCCGTCCACAGCTTTTTGAGTTATCTTGGTGAGAGACAGACAGACAAACCCGACGAAAACAACCTCCTTGGCGGAGGTGATAATAATAACAACACCATAGACTGCAACAGTACTTGACTCGTAGGTCTGACGCTGGCGGCCAAAAGTCGGCAACGGAAAAATACAATTTTCATTGCAAGATACCCAAACATTTTTCTTGCAGAGAAAGTATCTTGGATACGGCGGGAACGTACTTGGGCGCTTGCTTGCATTGCCGTGTCTGCACATGTTAATAATAGCTCTTGAGAAAATCCCATTTTTTCCCTTCTTGGGCCGCCAGCGTCAAAGGCCATTTGGACCTAAGAGTCAAGTACTGTTACGGTCTATGATAACACTAATAATAGCACTTGTGAAATTATAGGTAACTTACGAAAAAATGGGAATAAACAGAAAACTAAGAAGAAAATTGGAAAATTTTATGAAAGAAAATCGATTTCATTGTCGGTTTTACATAGAATTACATAGTTTCAACCAAATCAGTCGATTAACTAAATTAACCTTCACCCGGAGGGGGACTTTGCCCCCCCCCCCATTTTGAGGTGCTCCAATGCGTTCAGGGCCAAAATTTTTTGGCCACAGGTCTGTCCTCATCCATGGATAATATTTCACTAAAAAAAAAACGAAAATGCTAAATTTTAAACCATTACGGCGCCACGCTACGATTTAATTGAGGACGACAATCTATGTAGAAATTTACTGAGGTTTGTATCAGCTAGGGATGGCACAGTAATTCATCAAAACATCTGATTAATACGGATAGCAAAGTTGCTTGCCAATCGAGATGATAAAATAAGCTCAAAAGGTTCGAAGAAGACAGAAGTAACACGTAAAATGTCGGATGTTATCGACGAACATAATGAAAGTAGAAAAATTATCAACTTTCTGGCTTGCTCGGTGCCAGTACTTTGTCCATATGATTTTCTTATTACAGTGTTATCAAAATCACTCAAAAGCCTGTGTATTGAATGTGTAGCCAATCCATGATGTGGCAATCACAGTGATCACACCAACACATTAATTTACGAGGATCTGATCCCAGTTTAGTTCACCTTTAAGTGGAAATTTTTCATGACCAAGCAGCTTGACAAGTTTCCAGTTTTATTTGACGTCAGCAACTAGCAGCAGCTTTGTATAAGTTTTGGTGGTCCGTAATATAAGCGGCGAAATTATGGTCACTGTTATAGGCCGACGAGTTGCTTAAAATCCTATTTGATTTATTTCTATTCTTAGAGCAAGTTCAGTAATCTACTGCTGGACGAAATATAGCTTTTTGGGTATTCGGAAAAAAGTGTTGTATGGTTCCTGAAAGTTACAGTTGTATGATACTCAAGTTTATTTCGATCTTGTGGGCGATTCAGGTAATGAGCAGTTTAGAGCATTGGACGAAGCTTGTCATAAGCAATGGGTTCTGGTGAGCAAAAAGTTAAAAATAAAATGCACGCGCACGAAAGCACAGGCATGCGTACGACCGAAATGAATATTAGTGCCTCTGTATTTTTTATTTTCCGTTCAAAGAATGACTTTTCCGAATAATCAGTCAAGCAAATAACGGTGTCACCAATGTATGAAATTGTAATTTTAAATAATGATTTTGCCTAGCAGCAAGAACTAAAAGCCGACTAGTAAACTATTGACTATAATTATACCATTCAAAGATTTTTAGGTAACTCTTGCGCCCAACGTTAGCAATTTTTTTATGTATTCTCATAACACGGAATCTTGCTTTAAAAATGCAGTTCCGTTTCGCAGGGACTCAAGCCCCAACTGTGGTTTATTTTTGCAGGGAAAGAAAGGACGTTTAGGAATTGTGTTGGAATTAAACTTGGACCTGCCGAGCTTTGAAGTGATCGGAATGGCAAATTCTACTCTTTTTCCGCTGTAAAAAAAAAAAAAAAAAATTAGAGCTTGCAAGGAAAGAGTGTGGGTGCTTTCTAAAGGCACTAGTTAGTGCGCAGTGCAGAATTCTAGTATGCAATGATAATAATGGAGTTTCTTGCAAACGAAAATTTTCACCAAATCTCAAAGGCATGACAAGCATTTAGTGCGTTTCTAAACGAGGAAGGTAAAACTAATTTTTTTAAGGAAAAAAATAGGGATTTGTCGTATTCCTACATTACGTACAAAATTATTATGTAGCTGTATTTTTTTTCGTGTTAGAAAATTATCATTCGCTCAAATCCAGATATTTCTTCTGAATGTTGGGAACTAGCATCGCTTTTTCCTGTATCAAAATGAATGAATGAATGAATGAGCCTTAGTTATTTATTACTAACATTTCTATCGTAATGAATTACTTTCAACAGGTAGGTCAAGCAAAAATGTGACTACCGTAGTGCAAAAGCAGCGAATCAAAGATGTGACAATTGTTTTTCACCCCAAATAAGATTATGACGGAGTTTGGTAACTATGCTTGAATTGAAATAATAAAAGAAACACGGCGATACAAAGTTTGGAATAATGTACGTACGATCTTCCCCATAAGAAATGTTTATGATGCGTTTACTTATTGTATTCGTCAAATAACAGTTTCATCTGATGAACTACTGTCAGCAGCAGCTATAATTGCTTCCGAAGAGGACATTATTCGTTTAAAGACTGCCCTCCATGTTGATCTATATTCCTTTTGGAAGTATTCTTTAGATTCTTAATCGGGCTTCTGTAGGCTGAACAGGCCGGTAACTTCACCAAATTGTGTCCAGAGAAGAGTAAATGCAGTATATAATCCAAAGAATTCTTGGTTCTCTGAAAAGGCGCATTACATTGCTTGCACAGCAGCATTCTCTTCAACGTAGCTTTCTGCTTCTCTAATTAACAGCTTAAAATCTGCCTCAAAGGCCACGTGAGTTTTTAGATACCATATTGCATCTGAAACTTTCCGAAGGCAAAGCAACCTCTCTACAACCTATACCAATCTAAAACGCTACTCCGGTCTCTATTTCTTGTCAGTTAATGCCGATGATTCCTGCTATTTGCAATCCATCCTTTACTCTTTCCAACTGGTCCGTCTAAGGGAGAACGCCATTGAATTTTGTCAATAAAGAAAACCCTTGAAATATTTATCCTCGAGTACTTTTTTGCCCATTTGAATCCATTTTGTTTGTGTATTTTCGTTAAACCCGGAATCTAATATTGATAATAATCTATTTTGTTTCAGAATAGCTTTCATATGGAGCCTTGTAACAGGTTTTACGTTCTTGTCTGCCTGATTTAGAAGACGACACTAGGAAGATTTCGCATTATAGGTATTTATACCGCAAAGTCCAATCAGTTCTCGATTCGTTTGCTACCAGTTCTTCACATCTTCTATCGTTATACGAGGCCTGGCACTCCTGGCAACGAAGTCCCGAAGTGCCTCTGTCAGCTTTCGAGCAGTCTACAGAAGACTCAGCAAATGTGCTCACAATTCGACTATCTCTTCTCAGGATCTCTATACCAGTGAAGTCTTTCTTTTTCCAAGCTCCGAAATCATATTTTTAAACTTTTCATGCCATTAAGGGGATCATTTACAAATTTTGGAATTTTCTTTATTAGTGGTCCGATCTTACTGAAATTTTCACATAATATGTAAAATTAAAAAAAAAACACTTTTTATTCGTGCAACTTTTTCCATGTAGGCCTTAGTTTTTCATATAT
>LQNS02000155.1:1829553-1840168 GCA_001587735.2 Parhyale hawaiensis
TTATCGTCTATCCTTGCTTGACTGCTACATCCTCGCTGCATCACGGAAGTTCGGGAGTCTCGTTCAACGCTATGTACATGATGGGATAAAGATGAGTCAATAAACCCTGGGTCCCCATCAACATGAAATGCCGCAAAAACATAACCTCCTTGACGGAAACGATAGAACAACTCGGAACACCTTCCTCCATCACTGCTTGAAACTGACTTGAGCGCTACCGCAGCGCTCTCTAGGTAGTGCAGCCAGCTCCATAGAAATGCATATACCACCTAAACAGAAGCAGCGCAACGCTGCTTTTGTTTCTGTAGGAACGCTGCTCGTGTAGAGGCAGCGTTGCGCTGCTTGTATGAAGCAGCAGGTAGTGCGTACAGCTCCATTGGATTACATGTATGACCACCACTCAGGTAGCGGCAGCAAAAAATAGAAGCAGCGTTTCGCTGCCTAGTGCTGACGTAGCCTTAGGTCTGACGCTGGCGGCCAAAAGTCGGCAACGAAAAAATGGGATTTTTGCAAGAGCTATTCTTTTCCCCCTATCTATTACTGAAGAAAAATTTCAAGGTACCCAACATTTTTCTTGAGAAGAATGTATCTTGGATACGGCGGGGACGCATTTGGGCGCTTAACTGCATGGCCGTGTCTGGACATGTACATAATATCTCCTGGGAAAATCCCATTTTCCTATTTTGGCCGCCATCGTCAAAGGCAACGTGGACCTAAGAGTCAAGGACTGTTGCGGTCTATGCGTTAATCATCTGATTCTCCTAACATACCAAATGACCCCTATAAATTTCGTGAAAATCCATCCATAAATTTTTGAGTTCTCTTGGTGACAGACAGAATAACAGACAAAGAGGTAAACCCGACGAAAACATAACCTCCTTCGCGGAGATACTTTACAGCCAGATGCGAGGTAAGGTAAGGTTAAAAAGCTTAGGTTGGGTTAGATTAGGTTAGGTTAGGTTAGAAGGTTACGTAAGGAGGTTAGGGTAGGTAAGGGTAGGTTAGGTTAGGCTAGGATAGGTTAGCCTAGGTAGTGTTTATTTTAGTGGTGGCGCGCGCAGGAAAGCATACTTGAAAGCAAAATCGTTGTGAACGACGATAGTGCATCCCGGCATCATATTTTTCTACAGGTAATCTCTAGCCTCTCAAGGCTTCTGTCACAGAAATATTTATATATATATATATACATAAAATGTTGCTAAGAATCCAGACATTTGTCATTTTGAGCTGCTCTTGTGACTGCGGAGCCACATATGTGATTAAAGTTGTTTTCTTTTCATCTTTGAAGGGCTAGTCGTACAATTATTGAAGTAACAATCGCTTTCACGTCCCTTATGAATGAGTATTAGGTCATTGCATTTTGCAGGATATCTCCCCATCCACTTTATGACAAATTAAACTGTTCTTCCAAGTTTTTCTTTCTTTCCACCACAGTAGGTACTTATTATTACGCTTTCTGCCATCCATCGTACAGGGGAAATAAGCTATGAAAATCTCTTCTACTCACCCTTATTTTTAGTCGTAAAATCAGTAGCAGGTTTTATTTTCGGGCAGTGCAATCTTCTCGTCGTGATTAAAAGCAATAAAACATCGCCTCTTGATAAATAAATCGAGTACGCCGAAGAATTTTGTGGGTCAAGCGATGGGTTTTTCTAGGATTAAGGGCTTACGTGCGATGAATCTCCAGAATTTCATCGGTGTAATCCCGAGAACTGAAATGCGCTTCGTCAGAACGGCGAGAAGTAATGCACTTGCGTTCCTGAAGATTGAAGTAGAGAGCAGAGTTTGAATGCTTGGATGTCTTGCAGCAACCACACGAACCTCGTAATGCGTCGAAAAGAATGTATTTAAATGGGCGATGTTTTTAGGAAATTTGCTATCCGCTTCTGAAGATTTGAGTAACAACTAGATCCTGAATACTGCGATAATCTGGAGCAACTGCATGGAGCTGACAGAACTTCGGAAATTAATATTTATAGAAGGTATAATTCAATAAAGATTATCAAAACTGACGTTGCTATAACGTATCTTGGGTTCGTTACACGTTAGAGACCAAAAACCTTACTTAGCAATGGCACGTTCGAATGGGTGCTAAAACGACGTCTTCCAGGTTTGACTTGTAAGGAAAATTATGCAGCAGCTTTCGGCTTTGCCACTTCGAATGGGACTGCGAGTGTTACAAGCAACGCTATTATATGCTGAGCTGAAAACTTCATGTTACGGTGCTAGCCTGAGTTCCGAGAAGCTTGAATGGTAAACGATTGACGGTCAGAGCCCTTCATTGTATGGCCTACAATCAATTTAACGGGTCAAAGATATCGCACCTGTTTGGACTTTGGGACAAATCAAGCTTCGGAAGTTAAATTTCACAGTCCAGTCGAACGCGCCCATATAGACAGCTTATTTTGCATTTGCCTTTAACGATTTTATAAATACACTCAGTAAAGAGAAAAAATATTTTACGCCAACGGTAGCATCTTCATCGCACCCTTCAAAGAGCCTTTCGGCGTAACTCTTCCTGACGCGCTCGTGAACTATGGCGGAAAAGGTCATTGCTGAAACAATCATTGGATCTGAAGTTTGCTATCAAACAACAGCTGTAAGATCTTCCTCATTTGGTCCTTGAAGCTTCTGGAAATATCAGTTATAAGTTTTATAGAGGGACCAATACCTCAGAAAGTGTGGTAGACGCACAGTGTCCAATGGAGCGCCAAACCACTGCATGTTGCTAAGTATACGATAAATGTTAGCGCAGTAAATGCCGCATAGATGTTACCGTCCATACATGTTGCCTGCCGTATGTGATAAGGCAAGTGTTGTATGAACGATATGTTTTTGCTAATAACGCGCTTCGTTCTGGCAAAGTAACTATTGCATTAGCACCAGCATCTTATAAGCAACGTCGTTCGGGACGCAAATGTTGCGTAATGTGCTCGCCCTAAGCAGTTATAAATCATTGAAGAGTAGAAGTACATTTTAGTTGGAACTAATAAATTAATTTTAGAGAGCTCTAGGGAATCCAAAACTGATTCAAAATATCTTTGCACAGCCGTTAATTTCCTAGAATTTCCCGATGCACTCCAAAGCTTTCAGCGTAAATACTTCCGTTTTACTTTTATTAGAAAACGCAGCTGCTGCACAGGAAAAGTAAATCTATATAGCTAGGTAATACCTGAGTTTTCCTATAAGATTTTAATATTTCGTTGAGAAATGCACGTGCCAGAGTGTATAAGCGGAAACAGAAAAAAATATCTGGAACTCCCCTTTCTCCAGAAAACCCTTATCATGACCAAAAAAAGTGTTAGAAACTGCGAAGTGTAGTGAGCACACGAGAAAGAAGAGTTTCCTAGCGTTTCTAAGCCTAAATTTCGTTGTGTCACAAAGTATAATGAAGAAAACATTAAATTAAACCATGGAATAATTAGGGGAATGATATACCTACTGCATTAACGCCATAGATAATACCTGAGGTATACTGTTCTACTATATATAGCCCTCCAATAATGAATTTCAGTTTCTCATAAAATGCGTTATTAACGTACAAATGCAGTTCACTATTAGTTCAGTTTCTTGGCGCTATAACTTTAGAACTTCATGGTTTTAGCTTCTGGAGTCTTTTTTTTCTCGTTTTGAGTAAGAACACTACCTATTATAATGATAATACTGATTAGAAAAGGTTCAGAATTCATGTAGGCATTCAAGCAAGCCTTCGTATGAAAAACTCCTAAACCATAAGATAAAAAATTCATCCAATTAGCAGAACACAAGTTGCAATTTTACTAAGTCTTAGAAAAGCAATTCGGTGCTGGTGAAGCATGAGATCTGCATTTATTGCTCATACTAGTGGATCTGTAGGTGAAAAACTTACACAATAATAGATGTGTTTGCTTAATATTGGTCGGTGAGGAATCTCCTATTCTCTGACTTGCTTCTTCATTTTCTTCAATGATCTTCTGCTGTTCTTTCATCCTTGGGTCCTCTATTATCTGACTTGCTGTTTTCTCATTTTCGTGCTCACGTTTATCACCAGCTCTTATTCCCTTCTGTAACCTTTCTGCTTCAAGTCTTTGCTGACACTGTGTCGCATAGACGAGTCATCTCTCTCCATTGCCAGAGCCTCTTTGTTCTTGAGACTATAGTAGTCTCGCCCTTCTTCTACGTTCCCTATCATCCAGTCGCTTTCTTCTTAAACGTGCGGTTTCCATAGTGAGAGGCAGAAGTAAAATCTGGAGCAAAACACTGCAATGAGCTTGAATGCAACTCCACTAAGCTTGTATACAACGTGAGTGCACCGTGGCCATGATGCTGTCTTTCAAACTCAAATATCTGCTGAAGTGCTGAAGTTTTGGCCTATGAATTGAAACTTAGTCCGTTAAAGAAAGATAGCAAGGTAGAAGAAATAATTGTGTCTCGTGCCCGTGAAAAATCTTCGCTTTCTTCAGTACTTCGTTGATCATCAACCCAATGTAAACGGCGTGACCTGAGGAAAAAAAGTTGCAAAATCACTCCAGAATGTGCAAACATATTGTTTCGATTTCAAGAAGAGTATCAAAAGTGCATTCAAATAATGGGATAAAGATCCTACTTTCACTATCTTCTGCAACCTGGCCATCGATCTCTATGAAAATGAAACGTAAGTAGAAAATTTGCAACCTCCCGTATTTTTCACCTCTCTATTTCGTTAAGAAGCGGACAAGAAATAAATAAATGTATATTTATTTATTGTATTTGTATTATAATCTTTCGAGCGTCGAAATACATTATTATAGTTATGATGCAAGAATTCTGAGCAAGCCCTGATGACGTTATTTAGGTGAAGGTTAGGATTCGTTCAGTTAAGATGTAAAATTTAGCTGCTTCCTACGAGGACCAATTGGAATATTAGCCGAACAAGTCTTGGTCTTCCCCTAACCGTATGCTTTACAACAGTATACACATAAAACGTGTATACTATAAATAAAAATACCAGCTCATTGACGCATATCATTTTAGTATACTTTTTATAACCGTATCATAGATATATAAGACGCTAAAAATACGTATTACTGTTGTGGACCTCATACTTTACTAGCACCAGCAAGTCTTTATTTCTCAAGGCTAAAGTCGAAATTCATACTAATGATTCAACCAATATATGGAAGAAAAACTAAAATTTTCGATTCTTCTTAAATTATTAACCTTCGCGATAGTCTTCGTTTTCCTCTCTGGAAGATAGCCTCCAGGTTCGTGACCTAAAGAACTAACTTTTGGGGAAGCAAGCTTAAGTTTCAGCTCACTTCAATAAAACCCGGTTGTCCAAGCAAGTATTTTATTTTTCTGCAAGGTTGTATCCAAAACCATTACGATAATTCGACCAATTAAGAAAAAATCTAAATTTTTGGTTGTCTCCTTCATTCTTCATTCTCAGAGATGGCCATCAGCTCCATAATATCAATTAACCTGTAAAAAAAAGCTGGAAGTTTGGCTTCCTCTTATAAACCTGAGGCGTGCAAGCAAGGACCAGCATCCGCCAAAATAAACACGCGACTCAGTCCATAAAAATGTTAATAGCCTTCCACAGGTCCATACTAATGAACTACGGAATGGCCACTGTAATTTACGTTCACAGTATGACGTAATTCCGCTACCCTAATGTACCCAATAGTAAACGAAATCGTGATCATAAAAGTTCTCTGCTGCTTCATCTTTTCATGTAAGCCTGTACGCAGATGGAAAATGGCTTGCAATCGACTTACTGGGAGACTTAAACCTCATCCACACGACAGTACCCATACGAAGTAATCAGCATCCGAATGCACCGCTGGGTCCTTTAAAAAGCAGACGAATTCTCATCTTTCTGATCTTTAAGTCACTTTAAGCCTGAAGTGATATCCCTATTTTTAATCTTGACACTTGCCAAGCCTGTTTGGTAAATTTCTTCATAGACACACAGTTGTGCTAAGGAATACGGCAACATATTCATACCCTAATTAAGGAGCAGGTATTGGGAGCAAAAACGGACGTGTGAATGTATTTGTACATGCATACGGAAAATAATCCTTATTTCTTTCCAGTGCCCGTAAACGCTTCAACTTGTACAAGTAAGTAAATAATTATAAAACTTTTTGATTGACCACTGAAAACGAGACCAAAGTTTTCAAAAAAGTAACACTACGCTGGTGTTAGCCCCAAAAATGTGTACTGGTATCTAGAAAGACTGTCAACGTAAGCGTTAAACTTGAGACAGCACAACGAATCTCCAACATAAATAAAGTTCATAAAATATGAGTTTCTTATCAACGAAGAGCATAAATATTTACTGAATGTCCATTAGAAGTAAAGCTAGAAGCGTCGATATTGAGGTAATCCTCTTAACAGGAGTGCAAACATGAGTGCTTTTGAATAAAAATGTAATTTTTATGTGGAAGTGATCTTCTTACCATGAAACTGCAACTACAAGTAAGTGCATGGAAGTGATCGTGAATAGCGCACAATCACAAGTGAAGTTGATATTCAGAACATCTTAGCACAAAATCACATAAGTTGCATGTACAAGGGACTGTTCTTAAGTGACAATGCAGCATCGCAAATAGGTATAATTCTCTTTAAATTAATGGCCCATCTTGTGAATACAATTGTACAATTGTATACAATTGAATTGAATTCAATTATAACTACCAAAACTACTTACCTGGACCTCGAGACACTTGTTATAAAAGGTCTAAATGAATCACCAAGAGACTTCAGGACGACCGAAGCTCTGTAGAGAAATCTCAGCAGACCATTCCTGTGACTGACATGAAAGCTTGCAGACCTCTTCGTGTGAAGACAGATGCCATTGATGAATTAAATGCCAACATGACTGCGGGTATGAAACACTCAGTTATCGCGTTAGCCACTCTCCACTGTAAAAATAAGTTTCGCAGCCATAACTCGTGTGTTTCTCCTAAAAACCTCAGTCTAAGGTCAGGAACACAGCAATGCAGCTAGTGTACCTCACTCTCGTGAACTTTATAAAACATTCAAAGGCTGCAGCTGTATTTACTCCTCTGGGCCAGTTGGCCTATCTCTGAAACATGAACCAGTGCGTGTGGGTTTCCCAGTGGTGGGTGCAGTTGAAGTTGACTTTGCCTTTACTTTATCAAGCAGCTTTTCACGTATGGAACAAGTTCATCGAATCATTATGGGCACACAGCCAACTAGATGAATTGGAAATGTGGTCCAGCACGCCAAGGTGACAAGAAGCTGCCGAAACCCAGACATGAACACAAGGTTAACACAGGCAGCAAGAACGCAGTGAATTTCCAAAACACATAATTATTGACCTTACGTAGGAACCAAACTCTAATGAAAAGACCTGGGATCAAGGTCCTATAATAGGTGCTTCACCCGTACGCTCCTCATCAGTGAGGATACCGAGCACCTCCAGAGAGCTGAGCCCCTGCAACACTCACTAATTTCAGAGGCCGGGGTTGTAGCATCCGTGTTCATAGATTTTGTCTTGCCTGCATTTAGCCTCGTACTTCAAGCAGAACACTGTTCGTTTATCTGAGGCAGGTTACTATTTCTGTAACTGGGCAGCGTCATCGACTATACTAGGGTTGCGAATCACAACTATCAAAGTGGGAAGGTCGTCATCATTAATTACAGTGTTTTAACGCGTAAAGACATATCCTTGTGAACACAATGAATAGCACTGGGCCAAGGACGTCGCGTGCGGAATATTCGAATCAACTCCGATAGAAGTACTCGACTTGTTTCTAACGGACACACGCAGCGAATGCTCGAAACTGGATCATGAATGATGGACACACCAAACATAACATGCAACCTGGTTGATCCTATCGAATGCCGCTCTAGAATCTTACTGCCCTATGTGCCCCACACAGTAACGATATTGCTCCAACTGCAAGTAGTGCTCTGCTGAAAACAGAGCGTCACAACCCTCCAAAGCCCCTTCCGTACGCAAATCTACCTAGTGCTTGCAGTCCAGCAATTATAGTAAAATCGCTGAATATATCAAATTTGTCGAACCCATCTGACGAAACACAGGTGAAGGTCGGTGATTTCCAACTTTGGACGCAGCAAGATTCTTAGGAATGGGTGCAATGTGATCAGTACACAAGCAAAGAGGAAAATTTCCGACCTAATGTAGTGAAGTTACGAAGGAGTATAAGGAACATGCCATATAGATCCACCATATAGATCCAAATTCCCTGTAAGAGAAATTTAGGTCATTTTTTTTTAAATAATACACTTTAATTTTTCTCAGTTAATAGTCGGTAACTGTATATCAGCATTTACCGTGCAGTATGAGAAATTCTTCCCATCAGTCGGCTAGTGACGTCGGGCCGTTTACATTCACAGCCCGAACATTGGCCGAATTGAGGGAACAAGGTTAACGTGGGACGCCGCGTCATCACTCTTTCTAGCTTCCTCCTGCTTGATTTTAGTGAATTAGTTGCTAAATAGCCGTCGTAATAATTATCCTCGTCGTTTTCACGAAACGCTTAGTGTTTTTCTCCAAAGTTCTAAAAATGTGTTTCTATTTCCCACTGATTTTCTTAAAGACTTTGCTATAAATAATAACAGATAAATACCAAATGCAATATGACGTTGCGTCCCTCAACAGTGGATATTATCAGGTAGAACTAAAAACCTAATATCGTTAAAAAAAGACAATATAATTGTACGAAACGCAGAAGTTAGGCTGTATACCACAGAAGTTATGAGAGCAGCTACACTACATAATCATGGTCTTCGGGACAGCTGCGACCGAGTAAGATGCTTCCTGGCAAGGTGGTTGATTGTTCGCTTCAGGATGAAAGGGCGTGGCTATTGTAGTTGAAAAGCTGATTAAGTTTGAGTATTAAATATAATTTACGTTGATGAATGGCATTTCTATTCTAATGGTTATGGCTTCGGCTATTTGCAATGATGTTACGTCCGGATGCGAATAGAGGACAGAAATGCAGAAGAAAATTGGGCTATGGGGGCGGTTCGGTTTGGTACTCGGCCTGATAGTGCATGATTATTCAGCTTGAAGAGTAGCGGTGTTGTTAATTTGTCATTTGTCTATTTTCAAACGAAATTGTTATCAAAATGATCTACTTATTCAATTTAAATTTATCTAACGAAAAATAAACCGTCATTAGAAAAAAGCTCATTTTAATTTCGAGTCTAAAAATAAATAGGTTGGAAAACGTTAAATCCTTCGATATTGTTGAAAGATTTGAAATTAATAACTATTAAAAACTAAATAAACAATGTTGAATAGATTTAGTGCAAGCAAACCTGTACGTCGGGAAATATTTAAATATAAATGTTTTAGAAAAATCAAATGATAGATAACCGCGGTGGTTTTCAACCTAAATCTATATTGGTATAAACAACAAAGCTTATAGCTGCTCAGTTCAAAAGTCTTTTTCTGTCTTTTTGAGTAACTGTGACATTCAGTAATATTTTCGTGAAGTCAATACGAGAATAGAACTTTATCGTCGCAACAGGCACCTTTATAATAATGGGCATGGGGATAGGCGTAAAGCTAGGTGGGTCACCAGGCTTAGATCTCAAAAATTTGTCAACTGCAAACACACAAAAGAGTATTAAGTCTGTCTCATAAGCACGACTATATGAGTTGCTAAAGGCTAATGTAATGATATTGTGCAAAATACATGTAATTTTCAAGTTTCTTAAGTTCTGGGGTTCCTACTTGCAATGACGTTGTATAAAATACACATAATTTATATAACATGATACATGCATTAATGGGCTTTCGAACAAAAATCAGCAATTGAGGCACTTGATGTTAACACCATCAACAAGTCAATAGAAATGACCAAGAGAGTTCGATAGGGAGAAGGAACACGGTCTTATTTCGTTCGACTGGCTTAGGAATTTTATTTCTTCCCTAGCTGTTCCTCCCGTCACACCATTCCCACCAATCACGGGCTTCCAGGTATTCTTCTCGCACTTACGAATCGCCTGTGCGTCGATTGCAGGCTGTGCACGCTTACACTGCAGCACATACATGTGCAGCCAATCAGCCAGGCTCACGGTGGCCAGGCTTCAGCCAGCCGTGCCAGAAAGCTTGGCATCTTCACAGAGGCTTCTTTCTATTAAACCTCCCTGATCATTTCTAAGGAGGCTTAGTAGAAGGATGGAACACAGCCACATTTCATAGTACCGGTACCAATCACAGGTTCCCAGCCATCCTTTCCCACCTATTATTGGCTCCCAGTCATTCATGCAGCCAATAAGCAAGTCAGCCTTGCCGCAGAGTTCAGCTTCCGATGTCAGTAGCTGCTGCTATATCTACTATAATTTGATTAAACCTCCTTGGAAATGACGGTCGCTCGCTCCTGTGAACCCTCATACACATGTTATGTCTTCCCAGAGTGTTTCTACGTAATGCACTTTGAGAAAAAATATATACCCGTGACAATATTTTACTTGTAAAGAACGTTTTTTTTTTTTTTTTTTTTAATTTTTTTTTTTTTTTTTTTTTAAGATCAGGTTTCTGCAGAAGATGGTAAATGGTACCTAGCCATTTTCAATGCAAAATTACCTAGTTCACGACAGAACATTTCACATTTTCATGTTCTGACCTATGGTTACTTTCGTCAAGCGCATTACT
>LQNS02000155.1:1840173-1857740 GCA_001587735.2 Parhyale hawaiensis
TTTTTTTTTTTTTGTTTAATGATGATTACTTTACTATTTCAAGATCAGTGATATTATGATTATTGTACACAGTAGAAAAGTTATTGATCAAGGTGTCTGCTGAAGACACAGTCATGTCAAGAATTATGAGACTACAGGTTAACCCATGGGGCGGAGCCAAGCTGTAGTGCATCATGGGTAATAAGGCGTGTGATGTCATAAAGTTCAATTCGCAGCTCTTTTACACCGATTCTCCATCATTTCATTTGGACTACCAGAGTGTCCTACACGTCCCACAGTCATTATAGTTGCACCAAAATAAATATCAAAGCATCTACGAACTTGTGACGGCGCCAATGCACTGAAGATGGGACGCGCCCTTGATAACTATAAATACTGGCTAGAACATACACTAGACAGATCATTGCAGTGCCGACGACCATCCGGTCGGTACAGCGCGGGTGTAACACTATAACGTATCGCCCGAAGACCTGTCTACACTAAAGGTCTAATATATAGAGTGCTTGTGCAAGAGACATTAGCATAGTGCACCAATATAGGCATTGTATAGAGCTATAGACTACCTGATCGTAATGGCAGTGATAACCTGTGCTATATACTATGAATATATGGAATACGAGTACCTCTGTATCTTACAGCCAGCAGCTAACTACCCTACAGTTGTTCGTGAAGATGGTGGGAATCCAGCAATATCCCCGATACAAGTGATAGGAGATCCCTACAGACATACCTACAGCTATTATAGAGAGTGTCTGCAAGCAGTTCTAACTGGGAACTTTTGTATGATACGATAGACACTTGTGCTGGTGAGGCTTGCCCAAGCAGAGGCAACGCGAACCAGTGTACCTACGCAGTGTATGGGCCGGTTTGGAGGTTACTATAGCAAGACTCCCAACACCTGCGCCTGTTGTACAAACTTTTTTAGCTCTCTGAAAGACAAAATTTTGAAAGAACGTTGGATAAAAGGCTTGTAAAAGAGTAGATGAATTCAACCGGCAAATACTCGCATGTATCAGAAGCACTTTTAGAGACAAGTTTATCGTCTTTAAAATATAACGATGCTTGGTTTCTTCTTTTGAGTGGGAAGAAAACCGTTAAGCGAATTGCCCCTTGATTGAATTCCGTTCATTGACAATACATAAAACTTGAATAATATTCATCATGATTGATTATTGGTTTTCGTAACGGATATTTAATATTTTTCCTGCACTTGTACTACTGGTTCTAATGGAAATATAATTCACATTAGCAAGCTCTAAACTGCTGCTCCAAAAATGTAAATTTATGCATTCGCGCTATGTATCCGACTGAAATTGACGCTTCAGGATGCATCAGACCTTTACTTTACCTTAGATGCTTACCTTCAGCTACGGCATCAGTTACAATATGCCTGGAAATCCTTCGGCGGATGTATTGAAGAGCCGGAGCTATTCTGGGCATCCATCAGCTTTGGATGCGGCACAGAGCTTCTGGAACCGAGTGTAAACAGCATTAGACGCGCTCTGGGAAGTTTCTGCTGCTGTCATATTGTAGCGTTGTGTGAGTGTATCAGGAACAAGAAAGTATAGGTTGAATATGCAGTAAAAACTCATGAATTCATACTGTATACAGCTATTACGTGTAATGTTAAATTATTGGTTTCAATTTAAACCTACTATCTCAATGGAAAATCACAATCGTATTTTGGATAAGCAATAAACTTTAAGATACACCGTGTTGTTTTAGTAAAATATCATGTTTGGTAAACAAGGATTTCATTTTGTAAAGGCCACTCTAGCACTTTACCTATTTGGTAAAACTTGAGCGATAAAATCTGAAAAACACTGCTGCAGATTTCAATGCTCCCCAGTAGCTGTATTTAAATGCTGGGAGAAAGGCTCAATAATGCAGCATTCCAGTTAACAATTTTCTCTATGACTTAATCTTGTCTTGCTCTTCGGAATGAGCACTGTTTGGAATTAACGTTGTGTGCATGACTGCAGGATACACCATGTGAGACAGCGCTATCTTTATTTTACTCTTATATTCTTCTTAGAGAGACGGAAGTGAATTTCTTCATTCTCAATTGCCTACATCCCACGCTCCTTGCAGCCGTCAAAAGAAGCTTTAGATAAGAATTGCAACGCTTACTTCTAAACTAGAGGAGCTCTGCATCTCTCCTTCCTAATTTTATCATGCGAGGATCTCTGGCTCTTTCATCGTTCTCCACTCAGGACGTCGTGATAAGAAATGCACCAGGGCAGCATGGCAGCCCAGACTCTGCTGTCTACAGTGACATGCACTCGACAGCGCTCGTTAGGCGACAAAAGTGGAACTGCCTTCAGGGCACAATTAGGCGGAGACGATAGCGCTCCTCGGGCTGCTTGGTAGCGAAAGACGAGCTCATGCAGAGAGAAATATCTACACAGGGTGTCAGGCAACATGGAACTGCAAGGCCATTATGCTCTTAAAGGTAACTGGGTTCTTCTGTTCAACTGCTGCTGACATAGTGATGGAGGATGTACGTGTAGCACTGACAATTTAATGTATAGGGTAGTTTGAGAGTTGCTTGCTAAATTAGATCGTGCTAGCTATACTTATTTTATAAGTTAATTTGATTCGGTTTATTTGTGCACTATTAGTGACATAGTGGTAGAAGAAAATGTTTCTGAATTGGAAAACATGCTGGCGACACTGTCGATGCAGTTCATGTAGTTAGATGCTGCATTACAACATCGTGCGTTTTTGCTTTATAAATAAAGTAACTAAATACACTTTCTAAGCAACATGGTATAAGTGCACAATACAAAGCTTACTGACAGAGTTAAAGCTACATTAGATTCAGTGATAGCGTAATGATATCATTGCAAACTACATTGGATTGCGGCCCGTTGTTAGGCCCCTGATAGGCAATAGTATGTGCTGCCATTGACTGTACATGTTAGGACTCTTGTAGCCGGGACCATTACGGATCAACTTGAATAACTTTTTACCAAATTGTTTATCTGGAATTGGTGTCTAAGAGCGCATATTTTCTTCTCCTGTCTTTGAGGCAGTCAGTTTACTTTTGAGCAAACTTCTACTAGTTGACCTGGACACATTCATCAGTGATCGAAATATGCGTTAATGGTGACTGAGTGCTACACTCAACCCCTGGTGGCACGACAGTGAAAAAAAGGGTGTATCTTACAAAACATTTGCTTGGTTACAGTTTCAAGCCCACTGCGCACACAAGTCCTTATCTTAAACAGCCCAGTGTTTCCACGAGATATGAACGGAAACTCGGCACACAAGATTATAGGACATTGAGGAAATTATTAGCCTCAGGACACTGATACAAGTTTTATGTATTTTCCTGGCAACCCAGAATATTTCCTGATCGTATCTCTCCTATTTCTGCTACTATTAAAAAGTTCCACGCAAGTAATCGCTTAGAACTGAGCTCGAGAGTGTGCTCAAACAATTTCCACTGTAGATTACCAGTTACACTTGAGCCACCGCCTCACTGTCACGTGGCGATACTCGACGACTCACTGCGACGCACTGTTTCCTGCTCTACCCGCTTCAATTTTCACTTCCTTTTGTAACGCAATTAAAGCCAATGCGACAGTGACACAATACACATTTTACACTTCGTCCTTCATTAGTACTACCTAACAGCATTACTCTTCGAGCATTTTATTAATCGAATTTAGCATGTATTTGAGGAGAAACTTTCCGTAATAGCCACGCATTCTGTTCTGCTCTGTGCATAATCGAATCTTGTAAGACGCAGACGTAGTTGAAAGGCATCGAGCATGGCATCTGCAACGGACAGGAGAGTGGATGCTTGTAGAATCACAAAAGTAAACATTACTGACTATAATTAACGTAAAAAATAGTAAATATATAGTGAAAGGAGTTTAATTATTTATAAATACAATTCCTGACACAGTTATTGATGCAATGCTATGCAGCTGTTAAAATGAAGCGAGTGTTAAGAAACGTGTTAATCCGGTAGGGAATAATGCGCTAATTCAGTAGAAAACTAAAACATTATGTCTAATTCGACTATATTTCTAAATTCGTTTTGAGCAGAAAAACTCTCCAACATATCATTGATGGGCATGTAAAACCCATCAACGAAAGTACTTCTGTTGAGTTAGTAAGATATTTCAAGGTTTGCATACTAGGTTCGTATTTTTCGAAAAGGCTCACCTAGCTTACCGTTGACAGGGCGATAGCAGTGCACCAAGTTTATTATTGTTCAGAGGAGCGCTGCCATGTAATCTACACGTTAAACGATGAAGGTAAGCGATGTCAGCAGCGCAAACACAACCCTTGTAGCATAAAATCACACTTTCCTTGCGAATACCACATGAATGTAAGGATATATGAGACTAACAGGTTCACCCAGGGGGCGGAGCCAAGCTTTAGTGTATCAAGAGTAACGAGGAATGTGACGTCAGAAAGTTCAAGTACGGTATTTCGCAACTCTTTTTAATTGTTTCTATATCATTTCATTGGGGCCTCCAGAGTGTCCTACATGTCCTTCAATCATCATAGTTGCAGAAAATATGTATCACAGCATCTACAATTTTTTATAGCGCTCTGAAGGATAAAACATTATTTTTATTTAGGTTGTCTTTCCGTAAGAAGCACACATCCGGTCGGAGAGTTTCGGTAAAATGTTGCCCTAAGCTGTGCCGTCCCTTACGCGTCGTTAACATATCCGCCTCTCCTAATCGTAAAAACTACAGCATCATTAGAAAAATTATGGAATTAACATTCACCATTTTCAACAACATCGTTCTGTAAGACAGTTATGGTGTGGGGAATACGGTTAGGTAACTTTTTTGCAAGTTAGTTAACGCGAATCGGACGCCTCCCTACTGTTCTACTGCTGTAAGGCGCAGCGTATTGCAGCTGATGTTTTTTACTAATTTAAACGAACAATTGTATGGCTTCTGCGTATTATATATAGAGACTTTTGCTTTAATATTACTTCACCGGAAGAGAAGTATACTGTTTTCTTTATGGTCCCTTACTGTTTTTCTTTTTACAAATATTGTTAAAAAGTTCTCTTATCTCGGCGATCAATCGTTCGCATTAAGCCAACTTTTGTTGCCGCGGTTTGAAATTATAGAGGAGAGCATATCATTGTTAGAAGAGGACAATGAACCGAAAACATTGCGGTATTCACTCCCATAAATCCATCTTTAAAATGTCATATTGCTCACGATAAATCTCACTTGATTTATTGCATTGTTACAACACACACGTGAGAGGATGTGGAGAACGTCACCTGGACTTTGTCCGAGGTTCACAATGTACACAAGGTTTAAAAGGTACACGTTAAATACTAGTGGTCGTGAAAATCATGCGCATTTGGCCATGACCTACCATTGGTTTTGTCATGCTGCGTTCTGCCAATGTATGCTTATAATTTTTACCACTGTATTCACGTGATCAGTGTGTTGGTTTGGTTTCGCCCGTTTGCTCTCTGCCTTTATAGCGTAAGCACGGCCGCTCCACAACCAATATGCACAAAGGAAGAACGAAGAGCAGTGATCCAATTTGTCTTGTGGGAAGAAGTGCCAGGGGCTGAAATTCATCGAAGGCTTTTAGAAGTATGTATGAGTGGATCGACGAGTTTAAAAGCAACAGGACAAGCGTGGCGTACGAAGAGGAAGCAGGACGCCCGTCTACCTCCATCACTGATGAAAAGATTCAGTAAGCTCGACAGATGGTATTGACGGACTGGCGAATTATCATTGATGAAACAGCTTGTTCTCTGCACTAGTCTTCAAATTAGTCATTGCTGCATGCTAGCCCAGTATAATAACGTGCAGGTCGCCCCACCCGCATTTCTGACTCCACCCCTTTGCTTGATAGCCAGCCTTTACATCATCTGGAGACGCAAACACCGTCATTTACTATTGTCTCCATTTAGGATTTTCGCTTTCTCATTTGATGAAAAGGTCTTTCATTATCACAACATATAACCAGTTCAAATAAAATGCGACGGTCAATTGCAAAAATCCTATATAGCTCTCCATATCTTTCTAGCACCCTAAGAGAATTCGCTGGAATCTCCGAAATGCCTGGATTTACCGCCTATTTTAAAGCAGAGTACAAGAAAACAAAGTGACATTGGACATTTCATATATATATATATATATATATAAATTTTCAAAGACTGATAGTTCCTCAATAAATGTTCTAAGTGCCAAAAATTTCCGTCATGCGTAACTCTAATTATATCAACTACAGAAAGAAATTGGAAGAGACAGTTGAAACACTTTTTTGGCCGAACCACGTAAATAAATTCAGTCTCTATATTTAAATTGGTTCCCCCAAAAAAACATCCTCTTTATTTTCTTTATAATAAGTGAGGGATACTACGTTAAACTTCATGTCCGAGCTTGTAAGTTACAATCCCATGATGCGGTAGTTCACATATAAAACGTAGGAAACTCATTGATGCAAATATGTAAGTTGTAGAGTTGAAAATAATAATGCCATTTTATGCTACTAGTGCTTCAATTTTGGAAAGTTGGACTACGTAATACTCAAACAGGTACCTCACGTTCCCCCCACGTTACATTACTGTACAATTGCCTGCAGATTTTAAGGCACAAAGATATTAGGCTGAATATATCTGATATAGCTCCAGAGGATAAAATGTTAATATAGTGCTCCCTTTTACCTAACTTGCCATACACAAAGCCAATGTTAACCTATACTGCACGGGAAAATGTCTCGGACAGATGCAGCCAATTTACTACGAAAGCATGCCGACTTATTACGTTTGCGCGTAGATTTCTCTCTTCAAGATATCTTAAAAGAGCCCATTATCACCTCTTACCGTGTCTTTTGCACAATTTTTGCCTTCTTGCTTACATTTCTTTCATAAGCTCAAGTACAAGAATAGCATTAGCTGTACTTGAGGTCTCCAGGCCACGTTTCAGAGCGAGATGCCGGGAACAGTCAAAACCTGTTCAAGCGATGGGGCTACCTGTGTGTTATTATACCATGCATGCTAGTAACAATTTTGTAAAGTGGATTATTGAGTCATGGTCATTTTACCTTCCGAATTATCGCTCTTACTTTGTGCATATGACAGTGCAGTGGCTCTACGAACTGAAGGGTTATTTGTGCAAGAACGGGGAATTTTATAGCAATGACATTTTATTTCTTTCTGCGGCTCTAAGGAGCTGCTGCACAAGAAATCATCTCTCATTTTCATTGATGTTATAGATTACTTCGAATGCAAAAGTTTGTTTGGATCCAATAAACCTTAGTAAATAATAAAATCTTGCCTGTGCTGTTTTCGGGTAGTCTTATCATTTTTTTTTCCTGAACAATCTTTTGGGCCGTTAAATAATACCGCTGCATAATTTACATGCCTCGCAGTTTTCTTGAAAAAAAAAAATGCCTGCGAACAGACCAAAGTCGTTACCTTCGTCCGTAGAGCAGGTGGAAGAAAATTCTTTGTAGACTCTTTGTTTGGAAATTCTCCGAGAAATATCGCAAGCCAGGCGTGCAAGGAAGTTTTCTCCACTAACGCACTCACAATTCACCAGGCAAAAAAATGTTACTTCATCAAAGAAACACCTCACGTCTTGCGGAGTCTACTTTGCTTTATCTTCGGAAGTATTTCGCGATCCCCCAAGAAAGAATGTATTTTTGGTCAAACTCTCGGAGTTGAGCATTACGCCGGCAGCAGCAAGAGGGTCGAATGACAATCCACTGGAGAGCTTGCACTTTTACCCATATAGAATAAGCTTTCTATGAAAAGGATGGCATCCATGATATGGAGGGCTGCAGGCGCAGGTAAAAGGTCAAGTTTACCTTGCCTGGAAATTTATCTTTTACGCTATGTAACCTTGACCTTTCCCGCAAGGAAACTCTCTTCAAAAATGAGAAGTTTTTTGCTTACAGAATGTCTTAGTTCGTGTTACCGGGCTCTATGGACATACTATTCCACTTCGGATGCTTGGAAACTACACGATAAGTAAAACTGAAGCTTATCCACCTACGCTTCCTCCAGGTTCACAAAGAAAGTCCAAATGAAAATTGTAGGCAAAGTTCGTAATGCTGCTGCACCTTCCTATCCACCTGGTGTCGTCCTTCCCATGCCGACCTTGAAGCGAAATGCGATACACATCTTCCTGAAAGATTTGTTTAGCAAGTGGGGAAAATACTTGGCATTTTTGCAGAGATTTACAAAATTTTCCAAGCGAGCAACGCGATTCTATGGGCTCTAAGGTTCCACCGTCATTTTGTTGCAAGAAGAATAAAAATGCATTCAAATAGATTTGGAATAAACACAAATCAAAACCCTGATGCTGATATCAAATGAAAATATAGATGGGGCAATGAAACCGCGAAAATAATCCCGGCCCTGCGGACTATTTGTTTTTAATACCACAAAAGTTTTGGAGAAGACTACGTTCAAACGATCACTATCTTAATTATGTTGCTCTCTTACCTCGTGGAATAAATTATTATTGCCTGATTCACTTGAATGTAGGCTTAGTGATAGCGACGCAAGAACGGCTGAACTGCGTTGATCGTCTCTTCTTGAAACTCGTTTAGATGTTTGCAATAAGAATAATTCATGTCGTATATCCTGCAAGTTTGTCGCGTCCTGGGATTGCGGGGAAGCAGAGGTAAGGTCAACTTGACCGCACCCGCTGCTGAAAAATGAACGGAAACTGATTCTAGCAGCAGAAATAGGCCAACTGGCTCCTGTAGAGTGTCCGGCAGCAGTCGACCACAGGTCGTTAAGAGCTTTGGCGCCACCAACAACAGGTTCTTAAGCACTGACCCGTGCCATCCTACCCTTTCCATTCTTGGGAAAAGTGGCTCGTTCCGCAATGCATGGTGGCACTTCTGAAGTGCGGGTCCCCATTAGAAATGGTGCTGATGCCATAGCCACGAAGTATTTTAATACCTTCACATTTCAGGGTGTGACACTGCTCAACAAAATGCCCCGTCATATCTTGAAACGTACTTTAAATACACACTGGACTCATACTTACTGAAAGTGCCAGACATACCAGCCGTAAACGGTTGCATGCACTGTAGTGAAAACTCGCTGCTAGTTCTCCCGGTGGCCACGGACAATAATATCGCCTGTGCACAAGTTGCTTTATGTGTATAACTCAACCATGGCCTCTTCCGAAGAACTTCACGGGTGCCTATCTAATATACCTCAACAGCAGCTGTGCAGATGTCAAGTGCTGAGTCAGCACGTCAACCGCCACAAGCAGAGCTCACCTGCCAGGGTTGGTGTTCGAGCCTGCGACGTCCAGTGTCGCCTTCAACGCTCTATTGTCTCAACTAAGCACAACTTAGCCGGGACTGCAATGACGTCACACCGACGGTACAAAGGATTTGGGCGAGAAGTGTGAAACCATTAATAGCAATTGTTACAAATTCTTCCTGCCAAGGTCAGTGCAGCGCTGTCTTGTATGAGTGCAATGTAGTTATTTGCCATGAATAGAGTGAGAGTGTGAATGTAATCAGCTTGAAAAAAATGTTGTGAAATATCAAGAATAAATATTAAAAAGATGTTTTAATTGAAACTATCATACATGGGACATCATTATGATCACGGCTATGTTTTGTTTTGCTTAGGAAGGTGAATCGTCGTTGCTCTCAGCAGCCTGCGGGAACACATTTGTGACAGAAATGAATCCTTATCGACAATATTGTGACAATTCCAAGTAAACTGGAGGAAGGATGCCGAACTTTTTCTCAAGTTATGTTGGCACTCCGTCTTCTTTATTCAATCCATAAAGTTCAACATCAAAGAAAACAATGTATGGCGAATGCTTCAAGGCTTGAAGATTGAAAATATATCCGTGCATATTTTTTTGCTCTCAATGTTTGTCATTGCACTTGTGAATATATTTATTGCCACCTAAGTTTCAGAAGTAGCAGCTATTCTCTTTTATTGTTCGATGTCAAACCAAGTTTTCGGGTGATTCGATAGAAGTCTGGTATGGCGCTAAATTTTATTGGCTGCAAGAACTCGTTGTAAACGAAAAGTTAGTTATTACAAATTACCTCAATAGTTCAAATAAGATCAGTTCCATCTGACTGTTGACGCTGCCGATTGGGACAGTTTCGTCCAGATCAGCAGATCTCATTCGCTTCAACTCTTCACTAACTTCAGCCATGAGTATTGGTATTGCTGAAATGGATTGAATTTCGAGGGCTAATCTCAAAACAATTACTCTTGAAATGGCAGCAAATTAATCCTGAATCTAGTTAAGTGGGACGACTCGAGAAAAGTAAGTTTGGGATTTACACATGGAAACTCATCCAAACAAGCCAAACCGAAGCTCATGCCTAAAGTTTCTGTCTGAGAAGGAAGGATATTTACTTTTCTCGGCGGAACTCCCCAGTGTAATCGATGTCCCTATTCCAGTTTTTTGACAGCATATTTTTTCTTTGACGTTAGAGTCGGTCTGGATCATTTTGGGATATAATAACTAAGCTATAATTTTCTTGAACAATTACCCCAGTTTTCAACGAGGTGGAGATAATTTGCTGTTGGCTCTACGTTTGGGTGAAAGTTATTGTAATTCAGCAGGAAGGAAACGGCATCGTGCAGCTCAGCGTAAAGTATCTCAAAGTAGCTGTACAATGAAGCGAGACATTATGCAGAAAGTCTGCAACTACATGATTTTTTTTGAGATATTGGTGAATAAGCTGTATTACTAAAAATAGGCTTTAAGTTATCCGGACGCAATTTTTAAAGCATAGCATGGCAATATAAGTATGTCAATTCTAGATAATAGGCCATGAGATATTGGGACACTTTTTCTAGATCACAGGTTCATGAGATATAGGTACATTTGATTAAAAAATATTCCATGACAAATCTGTACGTACATGTCTTTTTTTGCAAATAATAATAAAACATCGAGATTACATATTAATGTCCTACCGTCCACGATAGCCATCAGCTTTCTTAAAACAAAACGCACCATGTAAAACTAATTAGGCGACTATACGGTTATTCCAAGACCTAAGTAATGCAGTAGCTAATACAAACATTTACCGGATTAATACCGAGGCTACTCTTTACCGTTGCACACTAAGAGTAATAAACGAACTTCCAGCTTGCACGTCGTTCATGCTACCGTTGCTATGATCCCGACTTCCACGTATGAGTTGACCGTGTAAGTGTCTCCTCTGATCCCGGCAGCCCTAAGGGATATATTCTGGTGGCCCTTTCCCTGCCACAATATATATATATGGGCCTCACGAACCCAAGGACTGTCCCGAGTGCCCTCTCCGCGGGAGATGTTGCAACTGGTGGCAGTTTCTGTCGATGAGGTTAGTTTTGTATTGTTAAGTAGGCCTTCTATATTTACTTTTCTGTTCTGCGAGGTGGGCTGCTGATCGAGGTGGCCAACCTATTCCGCGAAACTCCTAAACCTTCCTTCTGTCATCTCCTCTTCTTAGTTTCATGCTTTGCGTCTTGTTTCCTTGCCCGTAGTAGCGCACGTCACCACGCGGGAAATTATGTGGTATTTGAATACCGGACGACCATCTCTATTGGAACTCCTGAGTAGCGACTAGGGAAGTGATATAAAGTGTTATGATAATAATGTGACCCCGGCATAACAACGTTAAGCGTACGTGCCCGGGGAATTCTCTCGTTACCTCCATCAGTAACAAATTCCATAGAGTTGCACTGTGCTTCAGTTACTGCGGTAACAACATAAAAGTTTGAGCTTTACTCTTTAATACGGTTACCAGGACGGGACCTGGACTGTTAACAGCTTCCTCTCTCTGCCAGGACATAGAATCAAAAACACCCCAAAATATAATGTCTGCCAGAGTTTGGGTGTTTCTTGCGCCGTATGCTTATCTTTGATATACCCAAGAAGTTAACCAAACTTCTTAGCCGCTCTGCAGGTGTAACACTAAATAGAAAGAATTAACCTTGTTCCTTATGTTTATTTTTCGTAATTTGTGTTTCTGTGCGTTGCAACTGTCAACTGTTTGTCAACTAATGCAATACTGTTTTGACACCACTAGCTAGTTACATTGTAATCTAGAGACTGTTGGCTTGGATATGAAGGGTGGTAGAATCGCCTTAATTTTACTGTAAGCAGCTGATGTTGCAGTGAAAAAGTCATAAGCCAAGTCACAGAGCTTAACTTTTTCTGTACTAGATTTATATACCTATATAAGAAAATTGAAAAAGAAAAGAAACTTTTCAATCACAAGATTGGCGTATTCTTGTTTTATTCAACTCTTATAACTCCGTCCATACCACGCTAGACTTGTTAGCATCAAACTGTAATCACAGTGGCATTTTCGTTCAGTGACTGCAGAAGGTAATGGCAGTTATTCAATAATTAACAACCACCTTACATCCGTGCACGAAGCTCTATCATTATTAGCAAAATTTCTTTGATTTTCGGGGAGGCAGATCCCAAGCCTACCAAATTCCCCCGTTTTTTGGAGTACCGTCAAACAGGAACAAAGCACACGGTGGCGCAGTGGCGCCCCTGCAACGTCAGGAAATGTCACTCAGGATGACAAATGAGGCCTGAGAGCCTGCACCATCACACCTTGTATTCGGCTCTGCAATGTCGGCAAGAAAGTCAGCCTGAAAAAAAGACTCTAGGCAGCAGAAATTTAGAAGCCAGTGCAAGGGGCACTTAAGGCATATCAAAGATAGTGCAAGATGCTCTCAGGACGCTAGTTAGCTCAGAAGACATGGGGTTTATGCAGTTTGTCGTGGTGATTTTCACCTGCCCTGCCAGTCATAAATTTGGAAAAATTAATATAATCCTTACGAGGTGTACACACATTTGCCGTTATGGCTTCTACCCATGAATGAGCCATAAGCTTGCAAAATATAATTCACAGGGCTTGTGATAGCTATCTCTTGTGGCTTTTACCCGTGAGTGTTTATAAACTAGGAAAATAGGATCCATGAGACCTAAAGTAGTTTGTCTTTGCGGCATTTAGTTGTTAGTGAGCTATAAGCTTGAGAACTATGATCCTTAAGAAACGTAATGGATATCCACAGCAGCTCTTATCTTATAAAGTGCTCTAGTCATAGACTGGTAGTAGTTTGGGTTTGTGCCACAGACAGGCCGGTGAGTTAAAAATTTCAAAATGTTATGAGGAAAGAAGGTGCTTCGGCTGTGCTGATGATTGTTTTACTGGATTTTTCCTACAAGTCAGCAGTAATTCTGCAAAACGTAGGTGCAAGTATGGATGGGAATGATCCCTGCAGTCCTATATAAATATATAGTGTCTGGGTAGTGGCCTGCTGATAATTTACTCTTAACAATGAGCGGCTTGAGAACCACCGTATACAGTTGGCGACGAAATTAGTCTTACACCCTCAATTTTTCAATACAGCCTTCAACTTGAACACTATTGTTTGCTTAGGCCTAAGTGTTTTACAAAGCAAAACCTACATTACAGGGAATATTAAACGTAATTCTTAGAGTCATTGAGCATGTCATAATACTTTCACAAGTAAGTTGTTAAAAATTCAGAAATTCTAAATAATTCCATCAGTTCGGAAAATTGCATTCAATTGAGAGGAATGGGCCCCATAATACTTACTTTATTTTAGGTATTGAGCCTATAAATCGTTCTAGAATAGTCCAGACGAACCATCATTCTAAAAAACTTCTACTAAGACTAACGTGGTGGAAGAAGAGTCGTAGCTTGTCATTCGCACGCCGGCGCAAAGATGGGAAAAACGAAGAGGCTCGACGTACGGTAGACCTGCGGCAAAAGATAATTAAATTTCGCAAACCAGGAAATAGTCATGGTGACATCTGTAAATTCTGGATATCAAAGATCAAAAGTAAATTCTGCAATCAAAAAGTTTGCTGAAATTGGTACTGTAGAAACAATGCCTGGATATGTCCGGAAAGAAAACCAATAGGCAAGAACTACCCGAAAACTGTGTCGTGAGGTCATATTAAACCACAGGTAGGGCTTGGCAACAATGCCGAGAAATTAGCTAGTGGGGGAACTAGCGTGAGTTAGCGCACAATCCAGCGCAGTCTGATTATGGATGGCTTTCATGGTTGTCAACATTGACGATCTCAAGTTCATAAACAATGTCAAATTGCTGCTTGCTTTAACTTCGAAAAAGTCCCTTGGATAAAGAGAAAAGCATTTGGTATCGAGTTTTATGGAGCAGCGAAACAAAGCGTGAACTTTTTGTACACAGAGACGTGAAGAAGATTGGGCATAAGAAAGTTACTAACAGTTAATCATGGAGGTGAGTCAGTGATGTTTTGGGGTTGTTTCTCTACAAGCAAAAACCTGAAGACATCGGCACAGAGACTGGGGCTTAGAAGACTTTGGGTCTTTCAACTCGACAACGACCAGAAGCACAAGCCTATGTCTACTATCACCTGGCTTCACAAAAATAAAGTAACACCGGTACCATGGCCATCGATGAGTCCTGATTTGAAGCTCGTCAAAAAAATTTATGGAGGAAATTGAAAGTAAAATTCAATAATCTCGCTCCAAAGAACCTTGAGGATTTGCAACGGGTTGAGATTGAAGAAGAGAGCAATATCCCGCATCCCACCCAAAGCGACGTCAAATCTCGAAAAAAAAAAAACAGGGGAAACGGCTGTTTTCGTAAATAATATTGTAATTATGTAATCATTTTTCAATTTTTCGAATAATTTTGTCTGTGCATCTCTTGTAAGTTTTGTGTGTCAAAAGTCTTGTAGATAACATTAATTTAGATAATTATAATTTCATTTGACTATTGCGTACTTTATGCCCTTTAAAAACTTCAGGCCTGGAAAAACAATTTAAATATTATATCATATTAAAAAGTAGAGGGCATGCCAATAATATCGTTGTTAAGTGATTTTTTTTCTATGGATCAACAGCGTCTCCCGAAACACATTTCATCTACTTCCTAACAGAATAAAGAGCAATAGCAGTGTAAGTACTACTGAGCACATGCTTTCTATTTTCAATTTATTCACCCAAATTTAACAAGGCTGTCAGGCTGTGTGTTATTCCACAAAACGCCCAAAAAAATATGATAGAAGTTAAAACAATGTGTAGGTGTCAAGAGACTTTGAGATCACCCTATTTGCAGCAGATCGGTCCTCATACCGGAGTCATCCATGGCAAAGGGTTGCCTGAATTTTTTTTATCACTCGCGAACGAAGTGAGAGATGTGATTATGTTCTCGTTGAAGATTTGAGTATATACATATATTTGTGTAAACATATGTTGTAGTTTTTTTAGCAGGGAGTCTGGTCGGCTTCCCTCGATGTGACCCACTCTAAAAAAAGTAGGATTAGCTGGCCATCAAAAATGACGGCGATGAAATTTGCTGTTCACCCAAAAACAGGTAGAAGAAGTTGAGTTATGTTCATATATTTTGCAAGGAGTCTGGTGGGTTGTCCTCGACGTGATCGATACCCAAACTAGGGTTATTTGGTCACCAAACATGACGGCAATGAAATTTGCTTGCACCATATGGGTGATGGTCATACGCCACAAGGCGTTCTACTTTTTCTAATATTTTTGCTATATGGGAGAAAAGGTAGTGATCATACATGTTTCCATACCACGTTTTTTTACGATTTAATACTGAACATAATTTACGACTTCTTGTCGATAAAAACGTGAAATAAGGCTGGAAAAACTGGAAAAAAAATCCTTGGAACATGAATGTCATCTTTCCTGTAAGATAGTGAAATACTGGGTGCAGATTCCGTAGGCTAAACACGATGAGTAGCACTATTACTTGCTGAGCAATAAGTCACACTTTTGGGAGCTCTTCTGTTGCACCATGAAATAGGTACTATAGGTACTCACCTGCTTAAGCAGCACTATTATTGTAGCATATTTTCTAGTTCTGTTGAATTTAAATACGCGAAAGGCGTGCATGCTCGATAGACGCACTTCTATTGAGTGATCTAAATAATTAAACTTCTTCCTAGTTTCAAATTAGATCTTTCGATAACGCCACTTTCAGTCAAGTTTCAACTAATAATAATTGCAGATCGATTACGCTTGAGATGGCCGGAAACTTAATGTTGCTCAGTAGGACTAAGTTTTTTTTTTTTTGTGGTATCGGTTAAAGACCAGAGCCTGAAACTCAATCGAAATTCAGCACCATGACCTCAGAATTGTAGACCAGACAGTACAAGTAAAAGCTGTGTAAGAACTCGTACTTTAGATTCTGTCCATGAAGGTGGACTAATCGAAGTGCGCTTTAATTATGAACAATGATCGAAAACACGGGGCAGACTTAATTTCCATTGCATACATTATTATTTTTTACAATGACATGCAGTAACCAGGGCAACAATGATTCTTTGGCCCCACATGGGAAAAAATTGGGAAGGTGGGCAACTGCTGGGTATCAATGGGCATAATGTGGGCTATTCCTGAGGTATCCACAACTGGACTGTTCCATGTTATGACCACATTTTGCCCTGTGAGGCTTGCCGCAGTGGGAAAATATGTTTTTTTTTATCTGAACAAAATGTGGGCTTTCCAGCTTTAGCCCACATTGCTAAAATTGAGGATCTTCCCACATCAGCCTCACGTGGGCTCCTGTGGGTTCTCACATTCTAAGCGACGTGCGGTGATTTCCACATGGCAACAAATGGGCTTCCCAGCTAAATCCCATATTAGCAATAAAGTGGGTCTTCCCACATCTGACCCATGCTCGATCGCGAGGGATTTCCCGCTGCGGACAACGTATTGTGATTATCATTTATTAACATACTGGCAACCGAGCTAAATCCTACAATTCCAGGAGAGTGAGGCTTTCTATATCTAACCCAGGTGGGGTATCCCAATATGGGCACATGGGCACCGTATGGTGTTCCCACGTGGGTAATAAATGGGCTTACCAGCAAATTCCCACATTAGTAATGTTGTATGTCTTCCCACGTCAGACCCATTTGGGATTCTGTGGGTTTTCTCATAATGGATTACATTTGGTAATTACCTCATTGGTACCACATGGGCTTCTTAACTATATCCTCCAAAGCCAATTTTGTGAGTATTCCCACACCAGACTCATGTGGGACTTTGTGGGGTTTTCCCTCTGTGAATGACGTATGGTGATTCCCACATGGGTAGCAGATGGGCTTCTCAGCTATATCCCGCATAAGCAATTTGGTGGGTTTTTTCAACATCACACCCATGTGGGTTCACGTGGGATTTCTTATTGAGGGCTACGTTGGGCGCTTCCCACTTGGGCAACATATGAGCTACCCAGCCAAATCCCACATTTGTAGTTAGTACAACTTCCCACAGCAGACCCATGAGGTTCACTTGGGTTTTCCAATTGTGTTTAACGCATGGTGTTTCCCAAGTGGGTAACTAACAAATGAGCAGCCCAGCTTTATGTCCAATTAGCTAGCATATTATATACTTTCTCTAGGTTACAACTTTAGGTTACTTCTGCGTGGCCTGCGCGTTATCAGGCCGCCCCCATTGTCCGGCCACCGGACGCCTCTTTGTTTGTATGAGCCGGCTGTGGGTTTGGGGCTCCGGGTAGCCCCTGAGTTGGTGGAAATGCCACTCTAAAGGCGGATGAGACCTCTTTTGGTCCA
>LQNS02000155.1:1875621-1925446 GCA_001587735.2 Parhyale hawaiensis
GCCCACTAGAATGGGGAGAAGCAAGGACCATATCATCAGCATAACTGAGCGCATTTACTGCGTGACCATTAATGTGGCACCCCACTCCAGCTGCGTTCAGATAGGTGTGGATGCTGTCAATGAAGATGTTAAAGAGAATTGGAACAGCGCTTCATAAAGGGGCCCGCCACCATGCCCGCTTCCTGGAAAAACTATCGGAGGTCATGTGGACACTGGTCAGTTTCACTGGAATTGACAATGACTATGCCAAGATCTTCCATCATCTAGCATATAAGAGCATATGCTAGATGATGGAAGATCTTGGCGCAGTTTCTGCACTGCGTGGCATTTGAAAGGCGCTCCACAAAGGACCAAGCCTGATGATTTCTGTGACACCGTCCACTAGCTGGCAGCAGCATACCAGCTTGAGCGTGGGAAAGAGGCAGGCTGGTGGGCGTAACACAGACAACCACAAGGTGAGCCGGTAATACTGTAAGCTGATTGAACGTCTGAGTGATTGCAGTGCCTCAGGCAAGCTTCCTCTTGATAGCGGGCGTGTCTGGATTCTCTTTGTTAATAACGTTATAGGCTAAAGTGCATCCGCAACAGTTCCACAATCTAGAAAAAGATCACCAGACGAATGAAGTCTTTCTCCAACGGTCAGGAACTCTAGCATAAAGATCAAATAAGCACTCTGAGCCAGCGAGCAGTTCATCCCGTACTTCATACTGAACATTTGGAATAGATTCCTTCCCATAGTTGAAGGTAAGGGTCAGTCAATGCGTTTAAAAAATTATTTGGACAAAAAAAAAAGTGGGAGCAACAACCTCTACAGTTACGGAATCCTCCTCCAGGAGTCCCAACCCGTAACAGCCAGAGATTCTAAGCCGTCATAATCTACAATATAATAAAGACCGATGTGTATTTATCTGTTTCTTTGTTTTATTATTTATTTGTTTGTTTATCCGTTTATTTTCTGTCACGCTTTAACATTGGTTCCATTGAAAACTGATCGCTATAAAATAGGCTACGTTGCAGATGATGGCAAACTTATACTATATCTGCATTCCCTGGTGCCCGGTAGACCGTGAAAATTTCACGGATCCAGCTGAAAACGAATTGGTAGAACCTCTTTGGCGGAGGTAAATATAGGGTGACCTTATGTCTGAATGCACTTCTTGCATTGTAGAAGTTGAAATCTGCAGCAATCAAGAGTACTTGCTCGATCAATTCTTTGGCTGAGTTCATTATCTTCGTCTTCTGTTTCTTACATATCTCTATTATTTGAACTTAATGGCAATAGCTCATAGCGGATCGGAGCGTAAGTCCCGGCTGTTCCCTGGGAATGGGCTGGTTAGTCCAGCTACAACCAGTAATCTAATCTAATCTCATTTCGGCAAAGAAGGCCCGGTTGGTTGGCTAATGTGAGCAGTTTGTTGTTTTAGCGTCTGTGTCTTTTGTTTGTGTGAATGTTTGCTTGCACTGACAAAGGTTTAACTATAGTTCGTTTTGTAAAATCTAAAACAGCAGAACTTCTCATTTTATAAAGTACACATTCCTCATGCAATAATACATGTTAATTGCCATTTTCAGAAGCATAACAGTGACTTAAAATAAATTATAATGTCAATATGTTATTCATACGCACTTCAATTCCGTTGGAGAAGTTAATTTCGATAAATTTCTCCAATAGAAAAACTAGGTTACTAAAAATAGAACGGCCTGTGTTAGCGAAGTCAGGAATCTGGCTGTGCGCGTCCTGTTAGAGAGTAGTCTTGGTACACGAGGATAAATAACAAATGGCAGCCACCGAGTGTCCACTTTATAAGAAATTTGAAACAGCTTTATACTTCTAATATATATGAACATTTCATTTACATACTACAGTTAACATTGGTTATTGCTCCCATTGTGGTCTATCAATCCTTTATGCTGAGTATCAACTTTTTTCAACGTTTCAAATAACTGCATATGTACAAGGGTTTACTTTAATTGTTTTGTAGAGGTAAAGCACCATTCTAAAGAGTTAACGTGCATAAAATAGCTACAGGTCTATTTGCAGAGTCAACTTTCTTTTCCAATCTTGCAATGGTTCATTCCATCTCAATGGTGGTGCCTCCATCAATTGCTTAAGATTCCCGAGGCAATTGCTGCTCTGAGTTCCATAAATCGATGTTCTGCCCCAAGCTTCAATACTGGAGTTGGGTAAACTTCAAGTTGGTTTAGTTAGGGCGTCTTTGGTCGTAAGGTCAGCGAAAACTTTGGCCGCCGAACCAACAAGCTAACGCCAAGTCACAGCATTGCGTCGGTGGGAGTGACATTTTGATCGTCGCAAGCCTGTTCTAGGAGGTTAGAGCACCAAATTACGTCTAAGGGCATTATAGCCACTGAGCAGAAACTGTGTTTGGGAGTCCAGTTAGTGAACTGAGGATTCCACTAAGAAAGAGAAACAGTAAAAATGCAGGGCAGAATATTGTAACGATCTACCAAACCAAAACCCAGCTATGGAATACGATGATAGCAGAAGTGAGATATTGCTAAGTTCCTTGTTTTGACCTCGTAATAACCTCCGCCAAGGAGGTTATGTTTTCGTCGTGTTTGTTTGTCTGTCGGTCTGCTATTTGTCTACTTGTCTGTCAGTCTGTCACCAAGATAACTCAAAAAGTTATAAACCGATTTGGATGAAATTTACAGGGAATGTTAGGCATGTTAGGAGGAACAGATGATTAACTTTTGGTGAAGTTATGTCTATCCGTTTGTTAGTTTGTCTCCCTCATTTTTTTCAATGCCCTAACTCAAAAAGTTATGAATGGATTTTGACGAAATTAACATGAGTTGTTAGGTATATAACAAAGAGTAAATGACCGGATTTTGGTAATGATCCGTTGTTCGTTCGTTTGAACCTGTTTTTAATTTAATGCTTGTTAGCACAATAACTCAAAAATTAATGAATGCATCTTTATAAAATTTATAGGAGATGTTAGAAATATTAAAAGACATAAATGATTAAATTTTGTTGCGGATCTGTACGTTCGTTTGCATGTTTGACTCATGTTTGTCATAACGTTTGTTAGTAGTATAACTCAAAAAGTTATGAACGGATCTTCAAAAAAGTTGCACAAGCTGTTATTACTATCAAAAAGCACAATTGATCAAATTTTGGAGTCTATATAAAGAAAATTATGGTTTCTGAGCAAATTTGAATTTTTTGTTACCGTTGCCTCGCTTGGCGGAGGTATGCGCTCTCGGAGTGCTCTAGTTGTTTTTAGCATTTATTGAAAACGACACACTAGGCTGAATAATGAGGGAATGTTCTTTTCTGTCGGCTGCAATATGATGAGCTAACCTGTAACTTATCGGGGGCGCTATATAGTACCCTTGATGGTGATGCGCCTCATCTGAACAAGTGAACTTATCGGACAAAAGAATGACATGGAGGATTGACTTCTCAATTGCGGCCAAGTGCAACTATATTCGGATATTGTGGGCTATCTGGTATTCATGATTTCTAAGGGTTCATCGTCAATGACGTTTTTCCCGCTTCTATGAGGGAACGCTCCTGAATGCGTATTTGAGCTTCATTATTTGAATTCTTCATTCCAAACTTAATTTTGCCGTTGAATTAGTTCAGTTTACAAATACAAGGGAGCTTTCTACACAGTACTACATAAAGATACAGTATCTAGTATCTTAGGATATGGATGCAGCCATTCTTTCCCTAATTACCTTCGCCAAGGAGATTTTGTTTTGATCGTGTTCGTCTGTCACCAACATAACTCAAAAAGTTATAGACGGATATTTGCGAAGTTTACAGGGATTGTTAGTCATGTTAAGAGAAACAGAGGATAAACTTTTAGTGAAGATCCGCTTAACCGTTTGTTCGTTTGTCTGCCTGATTTTTTTAGTGGCATTTCTCAAGAAGAAGTTATAGACTGGTTTTCATGAAATTTACAAGAACTTTTACGCGTACTACGTGGAGTAAATGACCCAATTTTTATGATGATTTGTTAGTCCATTAGTTCTTTTGTCTCTCTGTTTGATTTCATGTTTGTTCGCAAAATAACTCAAAAGGTTATGAACATAATATTTATGAAATTTACGCGATGTGTTAGAAAGTTACGAGACGTAAATGATCCAATTGGTGACGATAAGTTGGTTTGTTTGTGTGTTGACTAATGTTTGTGAACAACATACCTCAGAAAGTTATGAACTTTCAAGAAGGTGAGAAAAGCTGTTATTACAATTAAGATGCACAAAAGTAAATCATAGTTTCAGAACCAATTTCAATTTTTCGTTAAAATTATCTTGCTTGGCGGAGGTATGCGCTCCCAAAAACTCTAGTGGTAACTGTATTTCTGTCATGCCAATGAAGCACTCTCTTTTTATTTCTTTGTAATCACTATTTTCTATTAAGTGTCACCTAGCAGTGGCCACTCGTGGAAAGGGAGGGAGAGATAAGGGAGGGGGAGAAGGGGGGCCGAACTGTGTTAATTTACAGTAATTTTTGCTTGAAATAAAAGTTTTTGTTTCCCATGCCCTTTACGCCAACAATGATCGGTGACCGGATGGCTATGCTTGCGGAAATCAATAATTGTAAATTACAAGTTGCTTGTCGGCGGCATCGTGTGCAACGTCGTGGTCATCGGGGCAGTATTTTCTTTTATAATATCAAACTGTCTAAAAAAAGATAAAATACACTACGTTCGGACTTCGCTAAACCAGGATTTTTTTTTTTTATTCACGGAGTAACATATTATTTTTTCCTTTTGAAACGGATATCGAGATGTTGCTCTGAAGCGTTCATCTCTTAGCCAACTTACACTTCAGGGGCTTTCATTTACCCTGCATAGTTTTCTATATCAACGCATATTCGTTATACTTTTGCAGGAATTCAATTACTCTGTTCAACAATTTTGCTGATCAGCACATGCATTTCTGAGATCACGTCTCTGGGATGATTAGAACGCTGACTTTGACAGCCATGAATCTTCGAGATTTATGTTGAATTCTCCGAGAGGTATTCTGTGAATGGATCTAAAAGTTTCTTTCTTTCCTCACTCGTAGCCTTTAGCACAGGTCACTCAGTAGTCCCTTGTCACTGCCCAACTTTCCATAATTTATCGCCTCAAGTTTGGCCATCATTTGGGTTTTTCTCTCTAAGTGAGAGGCCGCAGTTCTTTTAAAAGGAAAGAATGAAGCTCCTCGGGGCGAAAATCCGAGTTCAGTTAAAAATTGGAGATCACTGTACAAAGAGAAGCAAGAATGTTACTGCAGCATATTTACAGAAATTGTTCCATCCTAGAGACAAAGAAAAGTAAATCACACAGAGTGACGAAACTATGACATTTATTTTTTTGCAATGACTATAAAGTTCAGCTATCTTCAGAAATAGAATGAGATAGATATGATAGTCACAGTCTATGTAAACGGTAAAGTTTTGATGCAAGGGCGAGCAAAATCGAAAATCTTAGTATTCTGTTTTAATGACGCAATTTATTCATGAAGTGAGTGCATACATAGTTGTTTAGGAAATAAGTGAGGGATTTGTTATGTAGCTTCATATCTTTACATTCATTGAAAGTTATCTTTACTAATTTGTAATTTTAAAGTTGCACACGTGAATTTTTAAGAGTGACAGTGAGCCGATATTTTATTCGTTGTTTACTTAAGTCAAGTTTTTTTTTCTTAAAAACTCGGTATTAAAACTCTGAATTGGGGTATATTGTCAGTGAATTACTTCAAAGAGAAAACACACAGTGATATGAGTATCTTCGGTAGATGCTCTTAAAACCGTTTTGAAATGATTAGTGCCCTTGCGAATATATCATAAATACGAGTTTTGATTTAATCATATCGAAAGTTACACGCCAGTGCACAACGATCACAACCAAAGTGCTCCTTTTTTTCTATACACAACTAGACTGATATCTAGTGCATTCGCTTGCGGTAGTGCAACTCACACACTCAAAATAATATTATCCCCAAACTTTGCCTCGACCGAGGATGCTATATTTTTGTCGTGTTTGTCTGTAATTCTATGAGTCTGTCACCAAGATAACTTAAAGAGTTATGGACGGATCTTTGAGAAATTCTCAGGGATTGTTAGACATGTATGTACAGATGATTAACTTTTTGGGATAGATCCGTTAACTCAGCCGTGTGTTTGTTTGTCTGCCTCGTTTCTCCTGATAATCTAACTCAAAAAGTTATGGACTGTCCTGTATGAAATTCACATGATTTGTTAGGAATGTTAATAAAAGCAAGTGATCAAACTTTTTAAGACGTTTGCCCGTTTGTTTGTCTCTGAGTAGGATTTTTTTTTTGTCAGAACAGAGTTTAAGAAGCTGTAGACGGATATTCGTGAAACTTGTAGGAGTTATAAGAAATATTAGCAGGCACAAATGACCAATTTTTAATGATGATCGCTTCATCTGTTTATGACCCGCGAACGAAGCAAAGAGCGGTGATAATGTCTTCGTTGCAGATTAAACTACTGTATATATTTTTATATATTTGTCTGTCCACACAAAAAGCGGTTTAAGGAGTTGAGCAATGTTAATAATAGTTTTGCACGGTGCCTGGCGGGCTAACCTAGATGTGACCGAGGCCCAAAAAACTGTAATTAGCTGGCCATAAAAAATGACGGCGATGAATTTTGTTGTCTGTCCACCCAAAAAGAAGCAGAAAGAATTGATTCTTAATACTATTTTTCTTTCTTTATGCGGGCAGGTGGGTTGATAGAGATGTGAAGAATGACAAAAATGTTGAGTTAGCTGGTCATTAGAAATGACGGCATTGAATCTGTAACTCCACCCAAAGAGAGGCAGATGGAGTTGAGCCATTACCACGATCTTTTTCAAACCGTCCGGTGAGTTGAAAACTCTAGAATAAGCTGACCAAGAAAATGATGGCTTTGAATTTGCCCCCACTGCGGGGATGGTCTTACGCCACGAGGCGTTATAGTTGACTGTAGCTATGTTGGTCTTAGTGTCTTTCAGGATGTAACTCAAGAAGGTACCGATGGGTCTTCGAGAAAGTTCCAGAAACTATGTATTAAATTATGTCATGAGTCACAGATGATAAAATTTTTGTTATAATAAAAAGAAATTCGGGTTTCAAGATAACTTGACCTTCTCGTTAACATTGCATTGCTTGGCGGAGGCATGCGCTTTCAGAGTGCTCTAGCTTGGCATGAATTTCAAAGGCTCCACAGCACTCTTAGTAATAACGTGGATATTTTGGAGTATACAGCGGTCATCAGTGGCGGTGCTAGGAAGGGCCTCAGCCCCCTCCCCCCAGTTAAATGACCCAAGCCACCCTCTAAGCTCCAGTGGTCATTTGTACCATGTAACAAACACACGAGTACATTTACCTATGTTTTGTAAGCCCTCTACCTATTACTTCTACATCGCCCCCCCCCCCTCTACCTTCAGCTTTCCCATGGTACAGTAAGTTCCCTGGAGCTACCACTGCGACAGTTATAAAAAGCTCAAGTATAGGACTGACAAGGTTTACCTACGCTAACCAATTTTTGAACATGTGGCCGAAGAACTCCAAACACTGCACTGCAACATAATAAAAGCATTACACATGCTGGTACAAGCTTAGGTACATAGTTAAATCAGCAGAAATATCATGATATGCTGTTGGCTGCACGTTTAGAGTTTGAAAGTTTTCAATCAATAAAACTATTAATTCACCCACAAAAAGAATTTCTTATCTAATGACTGTGCCGCATTTGCCTTAGATAGCTGGGCTTGGTTTTTCAAATATTTCGTAAAGTTAGGCGTATCTGTAGTGCACACCCGCTGGCACGAAATCATTCACATTTCTGCTAATATTAAATTTTGATAGTGCTTTTCTTGATTAGAGTAATTTAGTCATTGCACAGATCCAATCATACATCGCTTCCTTGAGAAGCCTATTCGTTTTATTACAATTAGATTCGATCTGTATAGTATCATGAGAAATTCTGAACCATCACAAAGGCACATGTGTCTGGAATCATCCATTGTAGAAGTTCTAAATTTATGATGTCTTTTAATTCAGCAACAACAATGTTACTGCATGCTCTACTGAAACGTGTGAATGCTACAAAGCAGACGACTCGTGGCATCAAAAATGTGATGCATTAGAAGGATATTTCGCTTTTCTGTCGGTTTCTTACGCAGCAAGTAGGAATTATTTTCGCTTCGTGGCTTCGTCAAACAATCATAGCAAATAACGGATTTCAAACTTGGATTGACGGCCGTAAGCTTTCCTCCCGAAGTTAGGACGCAAAATGTTCTCACCAGTGCGAGTATAAACTATTGAAAAATAGTTGTAGAATTTCACAAGCTATGCCTAGTGAAGATACATATACGTAACAATTCTACATTTTATCTTGCAGACGAAAAATAAAAATATTATTTTTCGTTGTAGAGAGGTCCATACTCACTTAAAGCGAGGCAAGCGTTGCTGCTTCGTGCAAGCCAACTTTTACTTGAAATTTACTTTTGCAACAGCGTTTAATACTGGCCACAGTCATACGGCTTAGCTGTCGTGGGTAAATAGAAGTTCAGGTCAGCTTTCCAATTCTCTTTGAAGCGTATGGCCGACAGAGAATGACAATACCGATAAAGTATATGAAGTGCGCAGAGTTGAATTACGGAATGATTCAACGTACTTAAGAGCTGCAGTAACATCTCAGATCACGTGGTATACTAAAAAGGGTCACAAAGTTAATAAAGAAGACGAGTATTTTCATGCATGATAAAATATGATATTACAACAAAATTGTAATGCTAAGAAGAAAAACAGTTTTTTTTTTGTTCCCTCTCTAAATGCATAGAAATGGATAGCGTCCCAGTCAGGTAACAATTTACAAAAGCAGCGAATGCAACTAACATGCTGATGAAAACGAAAGAAAAAGAAGTTAGTCAAGTGAATAGCTTTGCTGGAATAATGCAAATATTAGTGAAGGGAGAATTGAGAGAAGTCAAAACAATTTGCTGTACGAATATATGGGACTTGTTTGCATGCAGCAGACCCCGTGCATGGATATCGAAGTAGAACAACACTTAATTTATCCTAAAGGAGAGGTCTTATATAATGAAATCTATTGAAACGTACTTGCTGGAGTTTGTGCCATGTCATAACATTTAAACTGTGTAGAGAGTCAGTGCATATTTTTTTGTGAGATTGGGAGATTTGAATGACGCAAGTTTGCAAGAAGCTCAATATTGAACGTCAACGCGGTTTAAAATTGTATGTTACGTTATAAAAATGCCAGTCTCATCGTAACTATGCATACATAGTCATCAACCTTAACAGAGCAAAAATATTTTTTTGGTCTTTTTCATCTTTACTACACTAAGTCTATTTTCCATCGTGATAATGGTAAATTAAAAATCACATTGTAGCAGCGTTGCTCACATTCCGTGCTGCTCCCACATGAATTCGGTGTTTTTTTGAACTTTTGAAAAATTCGTTTGGAATTAATTTCTTGCTGGTCTTATAATGATTAATTTACACTTGTTCTTTTCTAGTTTGCTAATCTTCCCTTGTTTCAACTCCTTCTTAAAATACGTGTTACGATTTAATTATTCCAGTTGATTTTTAAAAATAATTTAAGCTTAAAGACACTATACCAAAGTGATATCCAGTACAAGGAAGGTTTCCACTAAAGTCAATGTAGTGATACATTTTCAAGATAACTGGTGCAGTAAACGGCAAGTTCTGTAACTTTCAGTATTTTGACCAAATTTCTAACGTGTCACGCTTTATTGCAGATGCCTAAAATGTTCAGTTTTGGCGAAGAAAAGGAGCTTTATTGCTAGCACCAACGAATAATTCAAACAATGAAACAGAGAAAAGAACTGGAACATGGCAGACATATGTCAGCAGTTTACTACGTGGACATTGTCCGCATGAATTGTCGACTAGTTGTTTTTATTTTGAAATAACTTTGAATAGAATATCACCCACTGAGTCAATCAGCCCTTTAATCTCAGCAGACAGATCTTCGATTGGGTTGAGGTCAGGAGACGTAGAGAACCATGTCATAAAATGTGCCTTCTTGAGAACCAGGCAACTGAGGAACGTCGTGGTGGCCTTGCGGAATCCGACGTGCAATCATGCATGAACATCAGCTGCTGTCGGTGTGCAAATGACAGGTCTTTCAACCATGGTAATTTTAACACCTTCGGGCACTCGAAATAGTCCTATAACCTTGCAACCGATGATCCCTGCCCAGAACATTGCCCCACTCCCACCCTACTGACGCCGAAGTCGCCTAGGAAAAAGTTCTCCAACAGATTGCCAAAGCTTGGCCCATCTGTCGTATCCCTCCAAGATAACTTGAGCTTCATCCGTGGGAGGGATAGTACGGAAGTCGATATTAATGTATTTCCTTGCTCATACGGTGCACTTCTCCTTGTGGGACCTGTTCAGGAAGGGTCTGGGATGGATGCACATTTTTGGCCACTTCCTTGAGAGCTCTGCACCGGGTTTTTTCGACGCAGGTCCAATTCCAGCACCTTTGAGTGAAGCAGCTCTAGCTACTGGTTACTCTGGAATATCATACAACCTGTTTAGGTATTTCCCGCATATCCCTCTTGGTCATCGTCCTTCACTTGCCTTTGCCCTTCCTGATCTTGATAGCAGAGTTCTTCACGCAGGGCATACATGTCCTTATAGGTTCCGTCCAAGTTCTCTGGCTAACTCCACCACAGAAACACCAGCAGCAAGCCCTTCAACACTCTACTCCTTCTCTGCAGCTGTCAATCGTAGCTGATACAGCATCTTGCCGCACCTGCTATAAAGCGTGACAGGTTAAAAATTGGATCAAAACACATAAAGTCACATAACTCGACGTTTACTGCATCAATCCTTTTGAAAATGCATCACTACAGGGACATTATTGAAACCTACCTTGTATTGAATATCACTTAAGTATTGAGTCTCTAAACTTGATTTATTTCAAAAAAGGAACTTGCAATTAAGGTTGACCAAACTTTATCGTATTAATTCAGTCTCCTAGTATAAATATGAAAACTTGCTCTGTAATTATGTAATGCCTGCACAAAATTTCGACGTTCTGGTGAAGGCCAAGTACAAAACATACAAGATCTTCCTATTCTCTTTAGTTGTTTTTACTATTATTTTTGTGCTAGCTGAGTCAATAAATGATGAAACAATTGCCCTATTGTATTAGGGAGCATCATTCTAATAGGGGAAAATACCTATTAATGTACATCTAGCTAAACTTGGACTGCTCTACCATTGTAAGCCCATAAGGTACATTAGTATTTACAAAGTAATCTCAACATCCATCTGTAGGATTGAACCATAGTAGAGTTTTGTAACGCTGTCAGAGTGCGATATACTGACTTACTGAACTGAGTAAACAAATGACAAAACTGCCTCGTTATTCACTAAGTCTTAGCTGTTGTTTCAATTCTACCAGAAATTTCCATTGCACTAAATAGATCCTAATCTGTACGAAATAGAAAGCCGTGCGACTACTCAAACAGACTGGCCTACTGTCTAGTAGGTACTACGACTGCGCAACCGTATTGTGAATAATATATTATGTATACTTAAGGATTGACAACTTAACGAAATGCAAAAATGTCACCGATTTCTTTGAATAACTGGGATAGTCCGAGGAGGAGAACTATAGAGCTTTCGTCACCCTACTCAATGAATCACAATTTAAATGACTGGCAGAAAACTAACAGCAATGAAGACGTACCACCACTGTTTAAAACAGTAGTGGTTACTTGGATTGGGGCCCGCAGCTCTAGGCAACAGCCCCATTACAGATTCTACTTCCCGGGGTCAGTCACACTGCCTGGTCCAGGCAAGTAGCATGGACTTGCAAGCGCTGCAACCTGAGGGCGCTGGCACACCAAACGCGGTTCAGCGAGAAGCTGTCAAGCAGGCTGGCAGTATTTGAGACGCACGGAATGCATTGGAGTGTGTACACTGAACACCGGCAGTTTAGCAGGCAGCTGCCGTCCAGAGCAGCCAGCGCAGGCGGGGGGCGGTGCGATCGATTCCTGCTCTAACTGCTGCTGAGTGCCTTGCCAGACGTGCGATACAGGGCTGCCACTTTCGGGTAATTTTCTCCAGATCTTGGGAATTTGAGAGGGTTCCAGAAATTTTCAGCCCAATTTGGGGAATTTTTCCAAGCCTAATACTTAAGTATTACGTAATTAAATAACTGTTACCTGCTACCACATACATTTAGACAAGCATGAAGTTTTTATTTGTGTTCTTTTACAACCATCTGCAGAATTTTCTTAAGATCTGGGAAAATCTAGAACTCCCATTAGGGGAATTTGAAAACTCTGAGTTTCATCGCTGGACTCCTATCAGAGTCCACCAGGACGTTGATCGCAGAGGTTCTGCTACAGGTGCGAACTGCTGCTCAGTGTTGCCAAATGAATTTTGGACTTTCCTGCAAAATCGCTGCAGAAAAAAAATCAGTATGTAGTTACAAAGAAAGAGGGAGAAGATTATGATCCTCCGAATTTTTGCTGAATTACAGTTCCAATGAAATTTCTTCATAATTAACAGACAAGCTGTGCATTCTCTACGGGGGCTATCGTCTTGTCATAGAAATCCATGTATCCAATTTTGTTGCTGGGAACTTTTGGCAGTTTGAAGTTTTTGTAACATTTGCTATTGAACGTGACACCGCATTATCTGGCATTGGAAGGAGACTCTGGCCAGTATGATGGCAGTTAGTTTGCGGTCATTTTCATAGTAAATCTTAGCCAGTTTGGTGTTTTACAAAGATGGAATTGGCCTGAAGAGGCGTGCATTCTTCACAAATTGGCAGATTTAGCCTAATGGCAGTAAATAAATGTATGAGGTTTCGTAGGTTTCTCATTGCATGAAACTCTTTTTGTCAGGGATGGTTCTAAGCATTCACTGGTCTAACGGATCGAATACTTAACTTCGTGCTACTTTCGAGTTCGTGAGGTTGGTACCAAGTGCAGAGTGCATCACTTACTTACTACTAGGTGCTGGCAGCCAATCAGAAAATACATCATACACGCCTTGACAACAAATAAACAAAACCTCCCTTAATTACTACTGCAGTTTTGAAACGCTCGGTGAAATTCTGACAATGAACAGACTGTATGAAACCATCAAACCGTAGCTCTAAGAGACCTTAGTGTTTGGTCAACAAAGCCATTTAATTGGATTATTCGAAATAATGCCCATGAACATTGTCATCCTGTCATGCTTCTGCAGGTCCCTGTGAACTGGGGCTAGACATGTGGAATTGGAGCGCAATCACGAGGTAGGTCGACACGCCATGTATTGCCTGCCCAAATGAATTAGTATTAGTAATAATATCCTCTCATAATGTGCAGGGAAATTACATTTTTCAACTTTGCAATAAGGGGACGATTGAGAGTGAAAAACCAAGGTTAATAGTAATAATGATGAAAGTAATAATAATAATAGCTGCTACTTTTTAGAACATAGTTCAACTTCAAAGAATGTATTTCCTGCTCATTTACACATCTCACTCAACACAAAATTACTTAACATTTAAATTTTTCTGTTCCGCAACGATCAGTGGTGACTTGACGGATTGTGTGTGCTTTATAGTCAGTTTATGTGAAAGTTCCATCCACAGTTAAATATTATTTTTCCTCAATTCCTAATGCTACATTTTAGTAAAAAATAATATACCCAGAGTTACAAGCACTTGGGAATAATTTCAAAGCTGTCACCTTCGTGCCTGGTTTGTACTCACCAACAGAACGCAGTCACATTAAACTAAAAAAAGGTAAAGTTTATCAGGCACGTTGCTGTAAGAGCACCGAATTTACTTCATCAAAATAAGCAACTTCATTCCTAGGTAATTCATTGAGAGCGCAGTTATAGTCTAGGATTTTACATTAATTCCCTTCAGTAGGTGGTAGCAATGATCGATTGATTTCATCAGTTCAAGAGAATTCGTTTACAGGTAAAGCTAGTAATTCATACGATTCTATTTCATACGATACCTATTCCATACGAAAGTTAGTTTTGCTAAAGGCTAATTCATACGTTTTGCTCACAATTCAAACGGCTATAGTTTTATTTACTTCAGTGCTTATATTCCTAAAAATGCTCTATTATTTAGCAGTAATCGCAGCCTAATTTGCTCAACATTTACAAGTTGTAATATATTGCTATATTTTCTCTGTGGTGTTTACGGCTCATATATAGTAGTTACGCCCTCAAATTCTTGCTTTCAATGAAAATGGAACTTTTTATTCAAATTTAGCTTAAGGTATCATATAGTTACCACTTTGGTAAACAGTAATTTAATTTCACCTAAAACTTAGCAGTATGTATCAATTATAATAATAAACTCCATCATCTGAACAGTTGAATACATTTATCAAGCTTCTTTAAAATTAAAATTAGTTTTAAATAGTGTCCAGTAAAATGTCATTCTCGGTTTTTGGTTTAGAAAAAAATCTGAAAAAATGTTATTTCTATGAGTAACTGAAGTAAGCTAATACATACGATTCATTACCTAATTCATACTGGTAAGAGTTACCACTGCCGTGTGAATTAGCAGCTTTACCTCTATCTTGAAATGATGATGATGCAAAATATGATAGTTTACTTTGTATGCTCTCAGCATGATTTCTCGATTCACCTTACTTGAACTACTCAGCTAAAAGAGATCCCCCCCAAACAAATTATTTTTTTTTCTGTTTTCATGTAGAGATACTCCATTTTCTTAACCAAGCCCTACAGTATGCCATGTAAAAAGTCTTACCTCACCTCCAGTAAGAGTATCATACTCATTTCGTTAATATCTATATCTGCCATTGCCAGTAAAAAGTAAGCGTCTCTCATTCCCTTAACAAGGAATTTCCGGGCACTTCGTGAAAACATCGTAATTTCACAGCAAATAAATTATTTTTTCTACTCCCATTAGGAATGCCAGTTTCAGTTTATCTAAAACATTAGTATTCTCCGTAATAAACGGGAAAGTAAAGTTCCCTACCTCCAGTAGTAACTGTAGATTCTCTCACCAAAGCCAAACATACTCCTATTAATATTGAAAAGTGTATTTCGCTTACTCCCAGCAGGAAAACCCGATTTCCCCCTCATAACCAATCATGTTCCCAATAAGAAAAGAAATCTCTAGTTCTCTTCCTTCCAGTAGGAACGCCAGATTCCCCTACATAACCAAGCATGTTCCAAAAAAAAAAAAAAAGAGTTTTCTTCCCTTACTCTCTGCAGAAACGCCCAATTTTCTTTACAAAGGCAAGCACACTGCCCGATAAAAAATAAAAGTCTATTTCACTTACTGCCAGTAGGTACGCCCGATATTTCACTTACTGCCAGTAGGTACGCCCGATATTTCACTTACTGCCAGTAGGTACGCCCGATATTTCACTTACTGCCAGTAGGTACGCCCGATATTTCACTTACTGCCAGTAGGTACGCCCGATTCACTTCACCAAAACCAAGCAAATTGAAGCTCAGGGGCGTAGCCAAAGTCTCGCGGATGCGAACCGCCTGCGGCAGAGAAAAAATTCGTTGAAGTTCAAACGAGTTGTGTGAGATACTTGACCCAAACAGAGAGACAAAGTTTGATCTGAGTTGATAAAGAAGGCTGTTGAAGCCGCCCAAAGTCAACTTCGGACCTGGGACTTAAGATCAAAGACACATTTGGATGCAGCATGTCTGCTTGGCTAGACCTACGTAGTTGTGTCAATACCATAGCAATGGAAAAAATAGGGGCCTTAATGTGGCCAGGAAGTTAAAGTAAACTAGTATACTTTGTGTCGTAAATGAACGGAGTTGTGTTTTAAGCGGAGAAACTGTCAAGGTATTCGTTACATCGATGGAATCCTCTATTCTTGTGTACTGTTGCAGCAGGTTGACTCACGAATCAGCATTAGGTTGAAGAGTAATTATAGTTTCAATGTTCAGGCCACCCACCACAAGGATACCTTGCAATTTGTGTAGTGATATAGCTATGATAAATTGACTACATCATGTGATGTAGATTAGTAGGAAACAAGGTTTAGATTCAACAGTGATACCTGCAGCAGTGTAATAATTATGAAAATCACCGTACAGCGAATGCTCAGATGAATTAGGACTAAATTCATTTTTGCGTAGTTGAAGCGAGAAGAACGAAGAAAGCTAAAAAGTGGGAGGCCATGAAATTAACAGTCATATTACAGTCTTTACCAGATAACAGTAACTGTTGCGTAGCGATTAGTGACTAGCGTTGCCAAGGTTACTTTAATACAATAATATCAGTACAATAATACCAGAACGAGAGAAAACTACTCAAAGCACTCCCTTCCTATAGCTGTAGTTGATAAATATAACAATGATATGTTTATTGACAGTCATTTAGTAAAGAATCTTTTGTACAGGGGTTGCATCTAGATTAAACAGACAGAATACATAAAAATCCCCTTCCGTGTTTACTGTCAAGCCTATAAGTAGCAAAGCTATTGAGGCAAATCACTAAAAAATACCTAACTGGTCACAAGCTAAAGAGATAAACAAATGCTGTAGACACACAGAATGAAAACCGATAAAGACTAGTGTATGTAAATATATATGGCAATGTTACGTCCCATGCTCCTTTATCATTGTCGCTAAGTGAACTTCTTATATTACAGAGTTTTTGCAAGGATTATTACACATTGCAGCAACACTAGAAAGGATGCACTATACACATTTGATGATACTTGTTGAGCTTGTAACTGTACATGTCAAATTAGCCCTCCATTTTTTATAGACATAAAGATACCTTCAGATTATTTTGCACAATCCTTAAATAATAAAACGCTTCGTGTTTTTATATAGTTTTTCGTGTCCGTTCTTAAGGAAAGAGATAGGCGAAAAATAGGCCATGTTGCAAAATTTGTAATTACACAGAAATCGATGACCAGGTTGCAGAAGATGGCGAAGGCTGATTCTTATCCCTTTAACTGAAGACACTTCTTACTTGAAACACTTCTGAAAATCGGAACAATATCTATGCAGCTTCTGGAGTCCGATTTTATAACTTTCTTCTCTCAGGTCATGACGTATAAATTCGGTAGATGGTCAACGAAGTGCTCTGGAGGTGATGATATTTCACAGGCAGTAGAGAATTAGTTCTTCTGGCTTACTGTCTTTCTTATTTGACGAAGCAGTTTTCTCTTTATAGGCCAAAATTTCTGAACTTCAAATGAAACAGATATTTGAGTTGAAAAGATTTTATCAACGGTATCGTTGCTACGGAACGCTCACACTGAATATAAGCTGACCTGATTCGAGTTGCATTGAACTATATTGGAGTGTTGTACTGAAGATTTTACTCCTGCCTACCGATATAGAAGACCTAAGGATGAGAACACGACAAAGGATCAATGAAGAAAATGAAAAAAGTAAGTCAGAGAAGATTCTGTACCGGCCTGTAGGTATTAGGCAAACATATCGTTTATTGCTTCAATTTTTTCACACACAGGTCCACTAGTATTTTATAATTAGCTTAGAAAGAACACGACGCTCCTATCCACAAAATTTATGCTTTGATTTCCTGCAGGATGCGTTCCTCTTTAATGCATATTGAAGTCGCAGAGCGTTATGGGCCAAAATTCATTAGAACTAGATGGAACAACAGTAATGTCCATCAGTGATATCCTAGACCCGTATCATATCCTACTTTTCCCTTATTTAATACTGATGGAATCTGTAGAAATTTTGCAGTACCAAAGAATTGTTCCTCAATTATGATGCTCTCGGGTCCTATCATGCATACGTAGGGTGAAATATGTTCGAAGTCAGACGGTGAACTGCTACCTAAGACCTGTAAGCAGTAGCATCTTGAACATTGAACATGAGTCTTTCTCTTCCCCTAACCGCATACTGATGCAAGCGTCACGGTCGTACTAACTAATTGACTGACGGAGGGACAAGCAGAAGTACGATATAGATCATATGTTTGGAAAAATCTGGAACATATCACTGTGAATGTGAATGAACGGATTGTTGCCAGACACTCAGAAAGAATTGGAAGGGCATGTAACATACGCGTTCCAAGCAGAGATGGTAGCAAAGCCGTGGCAACAAATTATTCTATTTAATAGCTTTACTGTATGGAGAACAAAGCTGTTTAACAAAATGCCTCGGCATATTCGATATGCCACTGAAATGAAAGTTATGGTTTTGAAAATTTTACTACTGTCAAGGCTGATTTAAGAAAAATACCAGATAGACCAGCGGTCAGCGATTAGATGCACTGTGGAGATAATTCGATGCTAGCTCTCCCTTTGGTCGCTGACTGCGACCCAAAAGAAGAAACCCACGTTTGTGACTCCACACACGTGAGGTGATGTGCACAACGTCACCTGGACTTCTTGCAAAGGCTCTCTAGGTGGGTAATCAAATTTAGCAAGGGTTTTTTCACTGACCCAACAAGTATTTGTTTCTTTTTGTAGATATCATTTGATAATAATGATATTACTGATAACAAAATAATGATATTCTCTATTGAGCGCATATATTATAAAACCTGCACACGTGTCGAGAACATCCACCGATATTTCTGTAATATAAGGTAGGGCAAATGTAAAAGAAGATGCGACAACAGGAGACTTTTCCTCGTCTGCTAACGAGATAAGTTTTGCCTTCGTAACTGAGAAGCGTTTCCTGATGAGCTCAGTTCTCAGAATTGGACTGAGATATTTCCAGTGAAGCAAGGGAGCTTTAACAGGGAGGAGGGTACCATGCCGCCTCAAAATTGACTCGCCAGCGAATCAACCAAATCCGGTGTGGCAGTGACGTGTTCATAAATCTCATTGGTGGGAGTGACGCAGGACCAAATAGTTTTGCGGGTGAGCAACAAAAACGCTGATGCATTACTATGCGATCGGTACAGACGGTGACTGGCAACAGCCACACATGAAAGCCACACCCGACTCTTGAGCTTCTCGGACGCGGCCCCTGGCTCCCTCCTCTCTATTAAAACGTCTTGAGTAAAACTCACAGAACAACTGATATAGTCAGCAGCCAGTAATTTTTTCTTTTATATATCGTAGGTTTTAGTGAAGACCAGGGACGAGTCACAGTATACGATTTTCTTATTATTCTTTTTCATGCTGGGCATAAGACTCTTTATTGGTTCAGGTAGGTTATACAGATGGAGCCAGAATAGGGAGGACGAAGCGTGAGCTCTCTTTTTGCAAGTCCACATAAGGCTGATTCAGATGGCGTGACCTGGCGGTTGGACTCGCTAAACAGGCTGAACTGCTCTCAGTAGGCCGAAGGCCGTGGTGTGCACTGTGCACAGTATTTTTGCAAGAAAACTGTGTCTGAATAACGATGTCATAGCTTTCACTTTGTTATTTTCATCATAAGTTGGTATACAGGATACAAGTTTCATCTACACAACTCCAGCCACTCGAAATTTCCTCGATGGTTGATGGCTATAAAACTCTGAACCAAGGACTCTTCCCTATATGTACTTGCTGGGTGAGGCAACGTCCTGTAGTATTGCTGTGGTTTTAATCAGGTTTTTCAGTATTACTAGAATTTCTTACTTACTCCGAGGCAATGCCGCTCTTCAAACGGAAACGCCACTCGGCCAATTCGGGCGAAATGTTTACTTGAAACACTCCCGTTGAGTAAATTGAGAGGGTGCACTATTCTCAATATAGCCTCCGTGGTTATAGATCAACTAATGGACCCCGCGTGAATAAATTCACGCAATAATCGATATTTTTTATTAATATAGGCCATTGGGGAATCTTCTCTTCTCTGACTTACTTCATTTTCTTCATTGCTCCTTTGTCGTTCTTTCAACCTGGGACTTTTTTTATCTGACTTGTCGTTTCCTTTTTTTCCCACTCACGGGTATCAGCAGCTCTCATTCACTTCTGTAACCTTTCTGCTTCAAGTCTTTCTTGGCTGTATCGCATAGACGATTCATCTCTTTTCATGCATTCGTAGAACGTCTTCGATTTTGAGACTGTAGTAGTCTCGTACAAATTATAGGTTCCCTATCTTCCTTGTTGATTAGGCTTGTGTCTTTAAGAGTGAGAAGCAGAAAAATCTTGAATAAAAGACTGCAATAAACTTCAATGTAACTCCAGCCAGCCTCTATGCATATCAGTACTCCGTAGCCAAGATACGGTCTTGCGAACTAAAATATCTGCTTCACTGAAATTTTGATGTTTGGGGTTATGAAACAACATGCGCACTTTTAGAAAACGACAGTGTAAGGGATGATATGCGTGGTACGGGCTGCAGAAGCAAATGGTAATGGATAGAAATACATTGAATAGCAAGATCTGCTTCAGCGATGTCATAATACTGCTGTAGAAGAAGAAGTGAAAGACCGTAAGCTAGGAGAAATATTTGTCTACTGCCCGTGAAAAAAACACCTCCCAGAGCGCTTCATTGACTATCTGCCGAATTTATACCTCGTGACCTGAGAGAAGTAAGTTATAAAATAGGACTCCAGAAGCTACATACAGAGTGCTCCGATTTCAAGAAGTGTTTCAAGCAAGAATTCTCTTCAGATAAAGAGATCAGGATCAGCGGTCGGCCCGTCGCCATCTTCTGTAACCTTGTCATCGACTTGCTAAATCTGCAACCTGACTTGTTTTTCGCGCATCTATTTCCTTCAAAGCGGACACGAAATAAATAAAGAAAAAATGTATATTATTATTAACGTTGTTCCTTCGTGCGTACGTTCGTTCGTTCGTGTGTTACGCTCATCAGTAATGGATAGAAGAAAATTGGAGCGATTAGTTTTAAAGCTCAGCAGTTGTCATCCGTCAAATAGTTTGAAGAAAGTCGGTAAAATCTTCAAAATAATGGAATCAGGCAGCATAATGAAGTTAACGTAGGTATCTATGATACGGCGGGGATCATCAATCGGATGCGACAGGGAAAGGTTTTTCTAATAATAATTTTTATGCACCGAAGCTGTTCTGTGTCAGCGCGTTAGAATCTGTATCATTGTTCGCCGTTACCGTCTGAATTCTGTCAGGATGCAGATTTCGCAAACAAATTTCTTTTCTCTGTAGATCGATGACGAGGTGGCAGAAGAAGGCTAAAGTGAAATCCTTATCCCTTTATTATCTGAATGCATTTCTTGCCACGTTGGATATTTTGGCGATCCTGTTCCCTTCTGATGGAATTCAGTAGGCAATAATTAGACCATATTGCAGAAGAAGGCTAAAGTTGGAATATGGTACTTATCGTTATTGACAATGAGCGCAGTTCTAGCTCTTCCAGCTTCTCTTGTCGTTCCCGTGGAGTCTAACATTCATTACTTTCCTCTGCATCAAAATTATATTTTCTGTTGGTTTACGATGTATACATTTAGCACAAAATCAGTGAAGCGTAGAGGAACCGATTTTTTCCGGTGCAGTAGACGAAGTAATTCTATATTCAAGCTTCTTGGATGCGAAAATTTTACTGTGCTGAAACTATCTCACTGTGTATTCTGGATACGCAGCGGAAATGAAGTTCAATGATGTTTCAGCGCTTACTAATGCAAATAATTTTTTTTGCATGCCATCTAAGGGAAGGAAAGAGTGTGCTGCAGACCAAGGAGCTTGTATAGAGAAGGAGGGAGCCAGTAGCCTAGCCCGTTGAAGCTCAAGAGTCTCTTATGGCTGTCAGCCAGTTGTCGAATGCACCAATCGCATATCAGTAGAGAGTCTCTTATGGCTGCAGCCAGTCGCGTAAGCACCAATCGCATATCAGTAACTCGGTTCGTCTGCTGCTCCCCCCTGAAACTCAGTGCTCCCTGTCTTTTCCACCAATGAACGTCTCACAGCCATAAGAGATCTGGTTGACTCGCTGGCAAGTCTATAACTGGGCCACAAGGCTCCCTCCTTCTCTATTGAAGCTCCTTGCTGCAGACGGAGGAAGTGTATTGCTTAGAAGAAATCTCGTATCTCTCACGATAATTTGAGTTGGCCGTCGTAGCGTTTTCCTCTATATGTATTTTAGTAAAGAAAGGAAAGTACAATCAATGAATAAGAGTAGTGGGTAATGTAGCCAAATCCCGGCTCGTGACCTTTGACCTCTACCCTAGCTCAGCTCGCCTGCTTCCGATTTCCCAGGCCCCGCTCACTTTCGGTTCGCCCCCCCCCCTCCCGACTCCCCGCTTCACCGGAAGTGCACTGGCCGTCCTATACCGGAAGGTCACACGCAAGGGAACGGCGAGTGGGTGAAAGGTCACGAGCCGGATTTAGCTACATTAGGTGGTAGTGGGTACATTACGTAGTAGTGGGTAAAGCGACCAGATCCCCGCTCGTGACCTCTAACCTCTGGGCCCCGCCTACTTCCGGTTTCCCAGGCCCCGCCCACTTTCGGTTCACGTCCCCCCTGATCCCCCGCTACACCGGAAGTGCATTGGCCGTCCTAAACCAGAAGGTCACGCGCCAGGGAAGGGTGCATCGGTGAAGGGTAACGAGCGTGGATCTGGTCACTTTACCCACTACTAATAAGTGTCATCACAATTTGTTGTGATGAGGAAGAAGTAAGTCAAAGAAGAAAAGATTCCGCACAGGCCTATATTAAGAAAATATATTGATGATTATCCCTTGAATTTTTTCATGCGCGGGTCCACTATCGCATTAAACAAAGTAGAATAATAATGGGCTATTGATCAGTATTCACGGGTTCCAAAATAGTGGGAAAAATCGGATACACCGACAAAAAATTGAAATGCGTAAGATTAGGAAGGGATCGATTACCTGCAAGCTGTGGGAAAGAGAGCTTAGAAAAGGTGTTCAAATATATTGGAGAACAATGCTTCTTGCATTGTTCTCCTATGTATTTGAACACCATTATGTTTCTATCTTTATCAACACACAAGTGTTGTGTGAATTCTTTGCTGACAGAATAAATTCGTGATTAATTAAAGTGCTGAAATAAATGTACTAGAAAAGGTTAGGCGGGACGTAAGGTACACGGGCTACGTAATGAAGACAGGAGTAAGCGACGTTGTTTTAAGTTAGAAGCACTACCTCAGGTGAAACTTTGGTGAGTGAAAACATTTACCTAGTGTAGAATATCCACGGGTCCCGTAGAGGACAGATACCTTCATAGGAGGACAACTATCCCCATATGAGGCTAACTACCCCTTGAAAGGACAACCACCCAAGGGGAGAACAACTACCCACAGGAAATAAATACCCCTGGGAAGGTAACTACCCCTAGGATGATAACTATCTACTAGGAGGGCAACTACCAATTGCACTAATAAACACGCTAAAAGTATATATGCAATTAATTACATTAAAATCCAATAACAAGCATACCGGCACTAGGAAATTTTCCAAACACTGAAAATTAAGTTAGTAAACCGTGAATGTTTTCACGGGTCCAGCTAGTAAATAAATACACGAAGCGTTTTTATTATATAAAAATGCTTCTAGAGTCATTTTTTTACACAATAGCTACAAAATAATTCAACGTTTCGAATGGCCTCCACTCATTTTTAAGAATCTAAATTTGATTGAAAAGTTTGACAGATATGTAATTGATGCATATCGTTGATACGTCAGCAAATTAACTTCTATATAGAATTAAACGTTTTTGGTGCTTTGGCCAAACTTTCAGTCTATTAGTTTATTGTAGGCACTCTCTCCACGATATAAATAGCTGCACCAATTAATGACAAGCCAAGCAGGGTAAGGGAATTTCTTCAGTGCACATGTGTTGTAAACGAGTACTTTCCAGGTGATGGTCTCATTGTAGGTCGTTCTCATATGCAGTTTCAGTCCTCCACTGTATAGCTGAGATGTCTGCTGGAGTGAAGGAGTATACCAATAAAATTGAATTTCGGCTTTGACTGAGGTTTGAATGTAATCTTCTATTCATTTGTCTTGGAGCCATGAATTATCATTCGAATAAGTGGCAGCTACTTTTCAAGCGTTGATTTCAATATTTTGTGAAAATTAAGAAAATGTAGTTATTTGTTAACCGTAGATTAATGGAAATTTTACTTCACAATTGCTAGAGAAAATAGCATTATGCCATCATTTTAGCACTACATTAAAAACATCACCGAAGTAACGTTATTATTATCTAGCTATATTATGTTAAAAGTTTGTGAACTCGTGTGCTTATTTATTTACTTATGCCACGTTATTTGCTTGTGTCTTGCTTGACACACCTTCGCTTTTAGACGGGAAGAAATTCGAGAGCTGAAGAATTAATTAGCTTAGATACAAAGGCGGCAGTAGACTGACTGTATCCGTGATGCGGAATTTAAACCAGATCTCGCCTGCAAGAACGGGCACGCTGGTAATATAACTGAAATACGTAACATATAAGTTGACTTTGCTCACAGCCTGGGTGTTAAATATTCGTTAGAGAAGCAAAGAAGTTGTTGATAGTGAGCCGTATGAGCAGCTCCTTGACAAGCAGGAGAGGACGGCCGAATAGCTGTGGTCTATGTCCAGCTAAGTAACACCTGCTTTAGTGCGAAAGCCCAGACGATCGTGATGACGACCCAACGGGTCACGGGTCCTCTACTAGGCATCAAGATGCATGAGAGTTCTAATGAAGGTTTCAGATGGCTTCAGTTCTGCGATTTCATTTTCGGCAATGCAGGAAATGCATTCAGACATAAAGGTCGCCCGATACTTGGCCATAGATTTGATGCATGGAGAAAGTCATTCTCATACGAATCAGACTAAGCCTGCGATATATTCATCGTTTGAATTTCAACTGTCCCTGATTAAGATACGTTTGCCATCAATTGCAATCTCGTCAATTTTCTACTAGCTAATCAATTTTGAATGACGCCCCTTAGGTAGACCATTGTCTTCAACCTGGGCTAATTTCAGCCTATCTTTTTTGTTAAAGTGTGATAGAAAATGGATGAATAAATAAATAAATAAACAAACAAACAGATAGGTAAATAGACAAAAAAAAAAAAAACAGATAAATACACATCTGTCTTCATCATAGTGTGGATTATTCTGCTTTTTGCTCCCTACGTCCGTCGGCTCACTCGTCTGTACTCTACGCTTTCAGCATTGGAAAATTAAACTTGCAAGAAAGTTTGATTTTGGCTGGAAAAAGTTACAACCACAGCTGTGCTTTTTCTTTTCTGCTGTTTTAAGTAAATTCTTTAATTTCTAAGTGAAGACTGGAATTTAATTTCACACGTATCATACATGCCGATTTTGATATCATGCAATATTCACTTTGGGAGGAGTAGTTATTAGACGTCGACTGAACTAAGTTTTTATTGACCAAGCTTTCGAGAGTCTAAGCGACACTCGTTTACAGGCTACAACCGAATTTGAAATAGCGAGATACATATACACAAAGTTCGTAAATAGGATACCCATATATTCGAAATGAAAAATAATTAAGCAAATCTTGATGCGTCACGGCAGGGCGAGAGTCTCAGTGGCTTATATTCAAGAGGGAAAGCCGGCCTCACCAATGTATGCCTCACCAATGCCGGCCTCACCAATGTATTATTAATTGCAATCCTAATATTAAATTTTATATGCTACACCGGTACGCTCGGGATTTTTTAATTTATCTTTTCGTGAACATAATTGTTACTTTCAGGTATTGGTTGCTTTGTGAGCCAATTTTACGTGGTATGGCTTAAGTAATCTATTGATTTGTTCGGAGAAGCCTTTGACATACGGGGCACTGATATAGCGGGTGTTTATAGGTTGAGTTTTTCTTTGTCTCGTCGGTCTATCTTGTTGCAATCGCATTGTAGTGCAAATTATGCTCTGAGGCCACCCGTTTAATTTCAGAGATGATGATACCGTTTCTAGTTCGTGTTCGATGTTCTCTTCCTGGACGAAATATGAGCTCTATTTACTAAAGCGTTCGGTACACTGCATTTTTGATTTAGTGGGTGGTTGGAAGAGAAATCCAGTTTGTCTTACTACTAGTAGGTATTAGTTGCTTTTCGGAACATGAAAAAAAAATTAATGTTGCTTCCTCTACCCACGGTAGCAGCGGACGTTGTGTGCTGCGCAGTTGTGCTGCGGGTCCCGAGAACGATCCCAATGCGCGGTCTTTCTCATGTCGCACGACGCTGAATCGGCAAATTTGTTCAGTGCGCATAGCTATCATAGGGGTACTTACCTTAGAGTAGGGGGTGGCGGGTCGTTGAACCTTCCGTTTCGGCACCATAGTTCTTAGCGACCCGTCATCGGCTGAAGCTGCACTTACGTAGTCGTCTGGGGCCAGTTGCCCTATGTCTGCCGCACGAACCAGTGCGCGAAGGTTTCCCAGTGGGTGGAGTCAAAGTTGACTTAACGTTTTTCTTTCTTGTCAATTTGAAACTCTATGAACGAATAAGAACTAGAAACTGCATCATCATCTCTGATATTAAACGGGTTCCCTCTGCTCATAATTTCACTGCATTGCAATAGCAAAAAGATAGACCGGCAACACAAAGTCCATCAGTAGATCAACGTTCGGTACATTATATTTCTACTCCAATTGCTTCGATGATGCCGACGACAGTATGGCAGGTAGACAAAACTACCTCCCTATGATTCACTAATCAATAATACTATATCTGCTTAATCACCGATATATGATACATATAGCATGCAAGGTTACAGAACGCTAAAGACTTAACAGTACAGAGTAATTATCTAATTGAAAAAAATGAGCTGAGAATTTGGTAATTAATTATCGCCGTCAAATGTGAGATAGAGATCCGCGAGGTGAAATTTAAAAAAAATGTTGCACAAATTTGTACAGTTTCAATTTATTTCAAAATATATGAATTTTTACCGCTATTTCCAGGCATTTTTGCAACTCAATAGTATCCGCTGAATTCGCTAGAATAGCGTCATATTATAATAAATCCGTACTTACCGCGTTATAGTTCTCCAGCTCCTCATAATCTACCATGAAACTCTTCCACCTGGCTGCAGCCTTCGCTCTCTGCAATAGTCAAGCCAATCAGTAATATTCGAACAAAATCAGCGCATTTATGTGACCAGCTTCCTGCTAGTTCTCTGTCATTCCAATACCACTTGACTTCTATCGCATCGAATTGGTAGATAGATGAACGTAGTCCAAAATAATTGTTCCGTGACTTTGTACGGATGGCACGTCGTCATTGAAATAAGTTAAATAGATGACATAGCATGGGGTAGTTTAATTAAAAAAATGCGAGGATAAGTACCGTTTGGATCATTCAACTTCTTGGCACAACTGAAAATAGTTTGCAGAAATTTTACATCGGAAAATGAAAATGCATTGGACATCAGAGGGTTAACCTGCACAATGTTAACTGCAATGTGTGTCGAGTTTAATGTAGGACTACAGTTTCTAAACTCTGAATAATATGGATAATAATATTCAAACTAACAGCAATGTCAATAATCATAAGAAGGCAACCTCTGATTATCTCTTTACCTCTGTCTTCAAGTATCATTGCTATTTTCTACAATTTCAATAGCTCTAAATCATTCTGATTCTATAATCAATTACTACTTACTCATAACGCTGTATGTGGATAAAATCAGGTTAAGTCAGTAGTGAAATCAGTGAGAGATGATTAATTGAAGGGTCACACAAGATGCCCAATTATTCGTATACTAGCGAAACAACCTGAGTATGAAAGTGATGTGTAGAGTTGCAAACGATGACGATCACTCCAACTGCTGAGCTCACGAGGGAAAAGTCAATGAGTCGCACGCTTTCACCCCTCATTAGCAGAGCGGCGCTGAGGTACAGGCAGATGCCAACCAGACCCATAGCATATGCTGAAAATAGGACCAAACATATTTGTATTAATCAGCACATAATATAAAACCTACAGCGTGTATTTTAACTTCGTTTTTGGCCACCACTTTCCGTCACTTTCCGTCACTTGCCCTTTCCGTCTATCGTCACCTAGTTATTTCTTATTATATATCCATTTTCCGTGTCACGTCACATAGTTCTTTCTTATTGTATCAGGGAAATTATTTTACTTTCATGTGATGGTGCAAATTTTAAACTTTTAACCCTGGGTTAGTACCATCAAGCCTTAGAAACCTTTTTCTTTCTATTCTAATGTGCCCTCTTGTTATCCCGAATTGTTCTAGTGGACCGAAATGTTTGCATTTCTATAGAGCAAAACTTCCTCTCTCGAGCATAGTTGACTACCTAATCTTAGTCACTATGAGAAACACTCATTAGCCTACACTAGCTCAAGAGTAAACCAGGGAACAACAAGCTGATTCGATAGGCGAAAGATCGTTTATTTGTGAGTTATTCTAGTATATTTCCACGTTTGGTGAATAATTCACGCAGTGGCGTGCCACAAAGCGTTTACTGTTAGAAAAGACGCTTCGTTTATTATAAAAAATAATTACAGCTTGTGTACTTCTGTTTTTTTATGCGAAGTACTTGTCAAACTCCAGCTTTACTTCCAGAGCGGAGACCCTCGACGTACAGGTATCCCAATGTTGAATTGCAGTATGCACGAGAGTCGGACAAATAAGCAATCAAAATAACAAATAACGATCCATCACCAAAATTTAATCATCTGCTCCTGCTGAACTCATAACAGCTCCTGAAAGTTTCGTAAAGTTCCGCCCAATTCTTGAGTTATGTTCCTCAAAGATAAATGAACAATGCCAAGCAAAGATATAACATCCTGGGGGAGGTAATAATTTGTTGTGTGCATGCTGCATCCTGTTGACAATTAGATGATCATGCAGCAGGCAGCAACGCCCTTTCATGGTCTGGCTGTTTTCCATGATGAGCGAAGATGACTATAGATTGGTATTCTTCTAGAATAAGGCCTTGTTGTTTCTGTATGGAACATTAGAATATAATTGAACAAAACACTGACAAACTAAACTACTGATTATTTTGACAAATATCGTATTTAATTAAGAGCAGGTTATATTAAAGCAAACTTGTCTAAGCGATATGGTTACGTAAGTTTATACATATATTCACTGTAATTGTGATAACACAAAAAACTACATGACGATGTATTTTTGATTTGACGGCATAAAGATGCTTCAATTGTAAATGTGACTTAATCACATCAAGTTTCTTCAACATGGATTCAATGAAAATTTGCACAACGGTATTGGGCTTAACTTTGTTTATCTGCGTAGCATGAAAAAAATGCAAATTTGAGGTGTCTTCTATTACGTTATTTACTAATTATTTAAGTTACATAGCTACTGCAGTAATGTGTTACGTGCAGTACTTCTAACTTGTTGACAGAGACCATTTCCTTCAACTACGTAAAAATAATAGACGCTTTACCTGTGGACAAGGACACTACGAGCGAGCTACAACTGAAGAATTGCTCGGTTGCCCCATCAACCACCAGCAAGAGTTTTTGGGCCATTTTCAGCTCTTTCGTCACGAAAGGCATTTTCCCTTTGAAGTTCCAATCCTGGCAAAGGCAAGTCCCAATTTTGACTTCTGAATTTGCCGCTTTCCCATGAACGGTCGGAGGAGGGATTGGCACAGACAACTTCTTTCCATCGAGTTTTCCCCGCTGGCATGATATTGCCTGCGGTGGCGAGACGCTACTCCCTTCTGAGTTTCCTTCGCCCCAAGCAGTGGAGGGGAATCCTAGGCGCTGGAGCATTCCTTCCAGTCGCAAGATGACTTGAATCTGAGCATCTCCCAACAGATGCAGGATGCAATAGATCAGACCAGCGTGGTAATAAGGCACCGCTAATGAACTTATTGACAAGATAATTCGGGCGAAAGCCAAGGTGGTTCCGTAGGAGAAAGATATCAGGCCGAAATATAGAGTTTTGATGAAGTCGTATAGGAATGCCACAGAAAAAACTGTGATCAGTGTGTCATTGATGAGCGACCTCGTTGTCGGAATGGCTTGAAGTGACAGAGATGCATTAATTATTGAGAATTTTTTGAGAACAGGAGGGAATTTTGAACACGCAACACAGGAACTCAGTTTCAGCAGAAGCGCGAAAAACTGCAAATAGCAGAACATTACTTTGTGCTCTGTCACATTTGTGCGATTAAATTCATTCTCTGTGAGTATTGCGAGGGACAAAAAACTCAGAACCAAACTTATGATTGAGTAGCGCCATAAAAACCGAGACGGTTTGAATTTTTTTCCTGGAATAGATCCTCGAAAAGTAAACTGTCCAGCGGTGCGCAACAGGGAAAGAAATAAATTGAGCAAGGTCTTGTTGGCCATTTTTTTACTGTAACTCCAGCGAAGGCCTCCAATTTTTCTATCGTATTCTTGGCAAAAGGAATTGGGTATTACTTTTTGATTGTTTTTGTTAGGGAAAAGTTTTCATTGTTTTTCTGCGTAATGCGTCAGGAAATCGAATATTTTATCGCTGATCAAAGTTTCTCCTCAGAACTCTTTTCACTTATCACACAGAAAAATGGTTGTTTGCCATTAAGCAAAATTAGTTAACTGTAAACTACTTTGTCGTTTGAATTTGCATCAAGGCACATTGTCGTTTGTGATGAACAACAGATGAACAAAAGCGTTGTGATGAACAACAGTGTCCTTTACGATTAATTATTATTGCTTTGTAGGTTAAATAATACTTCGTTAGTAGTTAATAAACACCGAAAACTTTTGGTTCAATGACTTTCACTATTTGTATTCAGTCAACAAAATTAGTAATTATTCGTTACCATACATCGTCATTATACGCTTCACGTCTGCAAATCACTGATTTTCACTATGATTATTATCTCAAGCACCTAATAGCTTAGGTCCTTGGCTTTTATATTTGATCATGTAATTGAAGTCATGTGAATGATGCTACAAGTCTCCAAATTCGCATAGTACAAACTGTTGTACATTTATCTTTCGGGTCACTGAAGCGTTACGTTTTAGTTGATCTGGATCTGATATATCAGTAACTATGCTATAAGTTAACTTAAAAGACAATGGTGGATGATGTGCAAAGCAAATGACCCTCAGCAACTGTATGTGATTTAGAGAGCGTGTGACAAGCTTGTCAAAGCTATTTTCTTGAATTAAATATTGTAAATCTGAAAATGAAAAAAAGTCACACTTAGGCATAAAAATTAATGTTCTACTTCCCTAAGTTACTGAATCAGTGCACGATCATGGAAAATACTGCATAAACATTGGAGGTGCAAATGCTTTGCATTCAATTTCTTGCAGTGTATTTCACAAACTATTGATCGGTCTTCTCATGGAGGTTTAACATAAGGAAGTAGTAAGGCTATAGAGATCGGAAGTTATAACAGTTCCGGTGAGGCTGACTAGGTGATTGGCTGAACGCGTGGCTGGTAGCCAGCGATTGGTGCGAATTGATGGCTGGGAGCTTGTGATTGATGAGAAAGGATGTCTGGGAACCTGGGACTGGTGGGAAGGAGATTCCAGGGTGCCAGTGAGTGGTGGGAAGAGAGCAACTATGAAAAAAGCCTGACTAGTACGGCGAAATGTGGTTGCATTTTCTTCCTCTATTAAACATCCTCGCCTGTACTTTATTCTATTTCGTGTCAGAATTAAAGTCCACTTTTCTTAGGATTTGCACAATTCACTACGTCCACAAACGTCTCCATCCACTAGGCATGGAATTGTTAATTGCGTAAATTTTTTAAAGTGAGAAATATTGCAAATATTTAATGACATAACGCGTTTGTACTGAGAGGTTTCTTACTTTAGTAAAAGTATCGCAACACATCCTAAACCAGTTTCTTTCCAACATATGCATTAATCTTGTTTATCTTTCTTTCTTCTTTAGGCACAGTGCAAGGAACGGTTTTCATTGCGAGGTGCCATTGCAGACTGACTGGAGAAAACATATGATGCCACCCAAATGAGTGGCATGTTTGGCCATGTATTATTTGTTTACACGCCATTATTGCCATTGAGCCCTCAGCAATGTTTTCTAACCGTAAACATCATTAAGAATGGGGCACGGCCTAATTCGGGTCAACAAAAGCCTCATTGTTTTGGCATGGTCAACAGATAGGTCCTAATGTATTGTTCATATCTTTGTTCAGCCCTGTTTGTTGAAGAAGTAACATTGTTTGCCATGTGGCTTTCACAAACTCATAACATAATTTTCATGTACAGTAAAGCGTTTAGTCTCTTGCTGTTTCTCTTATTATTATTATCATAATTATTATTACTAGTATTTTAGTCAGTGATGATACTCGTTGTTTATTGCAGTCTATTTTTACCTCCGCCAAGGAGTTTATGTTTTCGTCGTGTTTGTCTGTCTTCCTTTTTGTCTGTCTGTCACCAAGATAATCAAAAAGTTACGAACCGATTTGGACGAACTTTACAGGGATTGTTAGGTATGTTAGCAGGAACAGATATTTAACTTTTGGTAAAGATATGTCCATCTGTTTGTTTGTTTGTCTGCCTCTTTTTCTCAATGCCATAACTCAAAAAGTTATGTATGGATTTTTATGAAATTACCATGAGTTGTTAGATATATAACAAAGAGCAAATGACCACATTTTGGTCATGATCCGTTTGTTCGTTCGTTTGTCACTGTTTTTAATTTTATCCCTGTAAGCACAATAACTCAAAAAACAATGAATGAATCTTTATGAAATTAATAGGGGTTGTTAGTAATGTTAAAAGACCTTAATGATTCAATTTTGGTGCAGATTGGTTGGTTCGTTTGTATGTTTGACTCATGTTTGTTATAACGTTTGTTAGCAGTATAACTCAAAAAGTTATGAACGGACCTTCAAGAAACTTGCACAAGTTGTTATTACTATCAAAAGGCACAAATGATTAGATTTTGGAGTTTATACAAAGAAAATTATGATTTCAGAGTCAATTTGAAATTTTTTGCTACCGTTGCCTCGCTTGGCGGAGGTATGCGCTCTCAGAGTGCTCTAGTGTTATATAATATTTTGCATGGCTTTAGTGAAATGTTTTTGTCACTCTAGACTGGAAAATCTTTTTCGAAATAAATAAATCTGAAACGACCATACAATTGGAAAAAAACTCTGCTTGAAGATCAGTTTGGTTCATCTCGTCATACCAAGTGTTGCCTTTATTTAACTAAATTCGTTTTGAATGGCAATTTTAAAATAGTACAAGCATTGATAACTTGCGACAGTAGTGAAGAAATATTAATTAACGATTGTATTGGTTAATAACAGTGGGAATTGGCAAATTAACAGCATCAGTGACAGTTCAAGAAGTACAGCGATATGTCAGCAATATCAGCAGGAAATACTGCATCATGGTAAATTATGACGAATGCGGGTAATTAACAATATCGATAACAAACATGAGTACTTTCAGCTCACATACCTCCGTCAAGCAAGGCGATGTTAATATAAAATTCAAATTGCTTCTGAAACTAGGATTTAATACTTATGATCAACAAAATTTGGTCATTTGTGCATCTAGGACAGGTATAATAGCTTCTGTTATTTCTTGAAGGTTTGCCTGTAACACTTTGATTCAAGTTCTGACAAATAGTTTTTTTTTCACAAACATTGGTCAAGTGGAAAAACCGATCATCGCCAAAATTTGATCGTTTGTTTCTTTCAACATTTTTACCGATTTCTGCAAATTCCATAAAATTTAATGTCTGTTCTAACTTTTTGGGCTATGCATCTAACAAACAGAAAGTCAAACATAGAGACACACAAACGAAGAGACAAACAGATCATCACCAAAATTTGGTTATTTTCTGCTCGTAACATATTGAAAAAAAAAAGAAAATTTATGAAGCTTTGTCCATAACTTTCTTAGTTATATTAGGTAGAAAAAAGGGGCAGATAAACTAACAAACAAACGATTGTACGGATATTCACCAACAGTTACTCATCTGGTACTCCTATAACATGTCTTACAATCCCTGGAATTTTCCATGAATATCCGTCCATAAGCTTTTGAGTTATCTTGGTGACAGACAAATAGACAGACAAAGAGGCAGACACATAGCCAAACAGTCAAACGGAAAATCGATGAAATCATTCCCCTTTGCAGTGGAAGTTACCAGTAATAAATCAATATTCGTGAACGGTATAGAACAAAATGACACCAGTTATATTCGGTGCTTGCCATTGAGAACTTCGTGAAGCAAAAGTTACTTAAATATGGGAGTCTTTCAGGCGACATTTACCACATTACTTAACTGTCACGATCAAGTCCGAATGAGTTACAAAGTGACTGAAATGAACATGATAATGGATAGCTCCGCAGTACGCAAAGCAATTTCTGGCATATGAAACTACGCAGCAGAAGGTCAATACATAGCCTTTAAACGGCTAAAATGAAGACAGATTAGGCAGTAGAGAATAACTTTCGAGATTAAATATACTCGTACTTTGGTGCAGCAAAGTGTTATTTGTAATGTAAATGGATAGCTCTTGGTGTTGTTGAAATCTCGACGCCGCCAGTACTGACGAAATGGACACTGTATCTACGCACTTACATATACGCTACGCACACAAAAGCGTACATTCTTTCTTCTACCTTGCCTCCAGAACGATAAAAAATGGATATTAGCCCATTAAGAATCCATTAGCTCGACGAAAAGACCGTTAGAGGTACCAGAAATCTGGAACGTCTAAAGGTCTCTATACCTTGAAGCTGGCGTGAAATTGGATTATACTCAAAACAGCGTAACCGCAAGGCCAGGCTGAGCGAACTAAAAGGAAGCATAATAACTATTGCACTGCGAGAAGTTTTGCTGGGTGCCCCGCTCCAGCGAGGACATGAGTTACGACGCATACCGCTATATATGGAAGCTCACCGTTTTCATGAATTATTTATGTACTAAACAGTATGTACATGGTAATACGTATGTAACAGCTCTCTGTGCTGTGGCCGTGCGGTTGTGCCGAGCTGTGCAAATATCCCGGGTTCGTACCTAGGAACCCTCTGATGCACTGATCTAGCTAAAAAAGGTAAGACTGTTAGCTACTTTCCAGGATAACTCCAGGTGCGAGTGGGACTACGCAGTTGTAAAATATATCACGAATTTAACCTATGTGTTACGTAACCTGAGACATCACACTGTTGTTGAGCCGAACAACCCCTGGACTTGTCCAAACAGGGAGCTCATCAGTCTACCAAAGGGGTCTAATTGAAGTAAAGACTAGGGTTGAAGTCAGAACTTGAAGCGGGCAGTTCTAGTTTGCCACAACGGTGCTCTAACACTAAAGCAAAGAAGACTGAAGGTTGAGCAAACACGCGCAGTGCCCACTCTGTCCGTTGTACTATTGCAATGTCATTTAAGCTACAGCCCTTAGTGTTATAGAATGGAACTCATCTGCTTAACTTGTTACTGAAATCATCTGAGAAATCACACAGTTGTTAGTCACTATAGATATACATTATGTGTATTGTATGCGCGTGTGTTTCCAGGGCAAATTCTTTTACCTTAAGAACTTCAGCCCCAACGAAAGTAATTCTGTTGTAATACTTTAATGTACTCTAGTGTTAGGAGAGGTGAGAGATTTTGTACATTTTGGGAAGGGTGTGAGTGACACACAATGGAATAAATGAGTATAACCCCGTCTTTGATACCTAGATGTTTCTTTGGACAAGGTTCAGGTGACGTTATTCACGCCACCCGTCTTATGGAGAGGTTATGCTGCATCCCATGACCTCGGCAGGGCTAGTAGCGAGTTATCCCCGGTGATGATTAGGGTTAACAGTGAAGGCAAACCAAAGCGCATCGACCCTTTCATATAAATAACTTTCCTGGTACGTGCCGGTTATACGAACCCTCGTATATAATTGTAGGGCAACATTGACAAGTGAAGTGACACCATCAATTTAATCAAAAATATTACTGTCATTCTTCTCCTAGGTACTACACATGTACATTTAGCCCCGAAGTTCAGAGCACCTAGTAATACACTATATCTAGTATATAGTTTTCTCTCGATAGTACTGTAAATTACTGACGAGTAATTCCTCTAATTGTATCGGGGCCACTGCGCTTTATTCCTGTTAAAGTCGAGTTTAAAATGATGTCAGTTCACTGTTAAGCCATTACAGACATATCCTATTGTAATTACTAACTCTATAAGGCACAGTGATTCGAGCATCCAGAGTTCATCGTTCTTTGATATTAGCCATCATTCCTTGATTTATAGTCATTAGATCCGAACAAAAATCTGTGATCTCTGTTGTAAGATTAAAGCAGTTATTTCGTTAGAAACCTACAAAACGCAATGACTGTCCGAAACCATGTCATTACCAACATAATTATATTATGTGCCACAGTGTAATCAGAGTGGGTCGATAAACTGGGAGCTTCAATACTTTTCATTAACATTTATGACAAAATTTTTAAAACTGTGCATAAGCGTTTATTTCAGAATTTAATTTCAGAGTCTTTTTTCATTCCGAATAGTTAACTGACTTTCACCTGCCAGTTTCTTTAAAACAATGAGAGAATAAAATTTTGCTGCTACACTGATCAGTATATAAAATTTGGGACAACGTTTCGACCCAATATTATAGCCAGTTTTAAGTTTATTGATTAAAAATTCATGATCGTTCAACTGTTGACATAAAAAACGATTAATTCTGAGCACACACAATATAGTAAATTTTTTCTAGACCGTCCTGTTATTGCACAATTTTACTGATCAGTGCGCTAGCAAAATTTTATTCTCGCATTGTTTTAAAGAAACTGACTGGTGAAAGTCTGTTAACTTTTCGGAAGTTAGAAAATACTCTGAAATTAGAAAGAATAAATTTTAAGAAAGGGTTAAGTATAATCACTTTGATTGCACACCCCGAAATCGGAGATCTGCCAGCAGTGGTTCGTGCTGCAGATAAATTCCCACCGGGTACCAAAACTGCACAGCTACAGTCAACTACAATTGATCAGAGCACTGGCGTCAAGGCTCCACAACCTCTACAGCCCCATACACTCCCCATTTCTGATTGGGTCAGTGCCTTTGCCTTGAGCAATGAACGTCAGAAACCCTAGCGAATTAATACCGAGTATAACGAGACTGCATTTCTTGTCGCCTCGAAACTAACCTTGGACCATAAAACAACAAGTGCCGCTCTACAGTATGAGTACCCTGCCCCTGTTAGTATTCTAGGAAATGCAGGGGTAGGCAGCCATTTACAGTTTGCATTCATCTCTTAAACTGATAGAATGATTGATTTTCTTTATTACCGAAGAACTTTTTCTTACAAATTACAAGATGTGAAAATACTATTTGTTCTATAGTAGAAAGATATTTTTATATGTCCTTCTACGCATAGAAGTTTTGGTCTTTAACAATACCTATGTCTTTTCGACTGAAAAGAGTGGTCTTTTTTTGATAAGCCCTAAGTTTTATTACATAGCCTCGGCAGAGACTTTCGATTTTCCTTACATGCTTGTTAGGCCGGCCATGGGCTGACATGCAGCTGCAGTGGCGAACGAGAGATAAACAGCGTTGCCAGGAAGACTTAAATTGAAAATGGCGGAGTGATGTACTTCAGAGGACGGACCCTCTAATGAGAAAAGTAACCAAGGAGGTTGGGCTAACATCCTGAAGAATAGAACTCTTCGATAGGTCCTTCTGCGGGGAGATTATGAGTTGGCAGGCCCATACTCCGTAGGGTAGAAATGACTGGAATTTTTAGGTCGCCCAATACGTAGGCAGTCTGATACCCAGTTGATATTGCGTAGCGCTCAATGTCGCAGCACGTAACCAAGCCCGAGGACGTTTTCTGTTTGTTTGTTTTTTTCCCGATGTCGGCAGTTGCCTTGTTCTTGGGATTTTGGAAAGCGTTCAAAGCCAAAGTAAAATCATGGATATATACGATATAATTATATATAATAGTCGTTATTTTTTATGCATGCACGTTTGGGGCTGGAAATAATGCAAACATTCACAGACATAGAGAGCAAAATGACCCGACTGATGTCAGTTCGCTACAATCAGTTCGCTCGATTGAATTGAAAAAAAAACTGGAAACCGCTATCTATTTTATCTTCAGCTTACAAATGGAAACTAAGTTCTCATTGCTGAGTAGCGTACTGTTATCAGTCGTGTCATTTTCCTCTCTGTGTGGTTTCTACTTGTAATCTAGAGATTAAATGCAAAGCGCTTTCCATTTAATGTCCAATTTAATCTAGATTACTTTCTAATGCTGCGGCCAATAGGGTCGCGATTGAATCATGCGGGTAGCGAACTGGTATCAATCGGGCCATAGTACGCACAGTGACAGCGTGATGGTTTTATCGGCAGCTTTCTGAAGTGTTCATCAAAAGTTTGGCTTACGCATGGATAGCAGATGGCATTATACACTATTAAGACAGAAACCGTTATCTATTTAATCTCCAGTTTACAAATGAAAAGTAAGTTCTTATTGCTAAGTAGCGTACTGTTATCAGTCGGGTCATTTTCCTCTCTGTGACTGTGGATGGTTTCACTTGTTGTCTGCCTCAATTGCTCATGCATTAGAAAAAAATGGCTATTATACATACACATATGGCATTTATTAATCATTTCACTTGTTTCTTGAACGTTTCCCAAAATCCCAATATCAAGGGAACTGCCGATATCGGGGAAAATCCAAGGAGAAGATGTCCTCGTGCGCGGTCACGCGCTGTGCTTCTCCGTATGAACGGGGCTTTAGTAATGCAGGCGTAGTTTCAACAACTGCTGCACTCTGCGACTAATATTTTGAGTCAACCATCGCGGCCGCCGTTTTGCGGTCGTGGCGGAGATTTAGCTTCTGTTTCCTTAAATTTGTGTTCTCTAATCCTACGAAATACAGTACAATCAAGACCTTTCAAGCTTTTAGATACAACTTAATAGGGGAAAGTCGTTGAGTGCTTTAGCAGAGAATAAATAGGCTTATGACATTTACTTAATACTGTCCAGTTGCAGTCTTCGCATTCGCTTTCTTTGATGACTAAAAGAGCGATTAATAAAGTTAGTACACAAAATCAGGTTGTACATATGTGCATGCATTCAGTTACATCAGTTATATTTTTAGTTTAGAGACATCGCTTTACATTAATACTGACTGCATATCCATTTGCATTCATTACTAAGTGAATTTCGCCTATAGTAGAAAGAGTTCCCACTTTGTATCAATGCAGTTACACTAACTATATATTTTTTTCTCAATAGCGTAGAGCGATACCTGCCACAACACATTTCGGCGACCAGAAGCTGAAAAAAAAAAACACTTATCACTCCTGTGGGCTAATGGAGTGCTGCGCTTGCACGGTAAAGTATTGTTGTTCGTTTTCTCACCAAGCAAGTGAGTACTTGCGCATTCGATTTGCAGAGTCGGACGTTAGAATGCTGAGTTTGCTTTCTCTAATGCCTGGGATCATTTCGATGCAGGCAATGAATTCTTGCGTTGCTTGACTTGTGGCGTCAGCATTTCTGGCGTTCACGCTCCATTGCGGGATACCAAATTTATCCCGCAATTGTCACATAAGTCTTCCGTCTGTGATGCCACAGTCCAAAAAACAAGTGATCGACTATATACAGCCGTGCACTCCTCTGGAGAAGCGGGTATCTATCTGCAGCACTGACTACTGCATGTGGTTTTCCAAGTTCAAATTCAATTTCAGTTTTTACGTAAAATATAGTCGATGTATGCGGCTTGCCTTCATGATCAACGTTTTCAGGCTGTGATTCTGACACGATTTTTGAGGCACGGGTGGCACTGGTGTAACGAATGCTCTCTTGAATCTGGGACTAGAACATGCCTCAGTTTTACATCAAGCTGTACAGTATATTAAAACAGCAAATGAGTCAACTGGACAGCTCTCCCCTCGACTGGTAAAGCCACACGCACTGATTCGTACCACAGATACTGTATAAGCCAACTGGCCCCAGTGGAGTGCACGGTTGCAGCCAGTCACAGATTTTTATGAGACATACACTATTGACGGAAGGCACTTATGCGACAATCCGCAACCCCCGACTGTCTTCTTTCTGCTTGGATTAGTACTACCGTAGTAACGGTTGCACTACATGCTGACTCAGAAGCCAGGCGCCACAACGACTAACCTGCCTGGCCTACAGAATCAGACTTGGGCTTTCAGCATCTGGCAGAAGCACTCTGGCTTCCTGTAGCTGCGGGTATTAGGTTATTCTGGTAAGTGCAGCAGCGCTGCAATTTAAATTACAACTGAAGGAAAGAAATGAGTAACCCATGTTGTTAGGTAGCCTACTTTGGGTTTGCAATCCTCTGAAGTGCTGAAGCTTTTTCTTGTGTGGTTAGGAAATGAAAGCTCTAATATTAAGTTTCTTAATTAATTGAGGAGGTGGTATGAGCCACATTAGACTATTTGTATGCTACTATAGAGTGTGTGTGTGTGTGTGTATAAAGTGAAGGATTCAGTGTTTAATCAGTTAAACTACGTGACCGAACAGAGGAGAAACGACATACTCGTATGCCATTATGGTGTCGTAGTTCTGTATGCTTTGAAAAAGTGGAGGTTGATTGCTGAATCTAGTCAAGCAGGTAGCAGAAAGAAGAAGATACGAACTGATAGACTAGTCAGCTGAATAATGGAACAGAGGAGACTTGACTTACTAGGCTACTGGCGAGCAGCCGAGTCTTTAGCTGTGGTGCGATGGGAAAGGCAACAATAGAGGAGCTAATGTCATTACCAAGTCGGAAATAATGGTTGTGATTGTGGTAGAATATAGTTGTGCATGAGAGATTAAGGTCGATTATGGATGGTGAAACAATATGGCAGATATGTCGACCAAAACATAACTTTTATTTTAGTATACTAAGGTTTATATTGGTGGAGGCAATATTGGTTGTTTAACCCTTAGCCTCCTGACGGCCTCATCAGATGCCAGTCTCTATTTTTCCCTATACAAAAGCTATACATCATGTAAATTACCCAAGACACTGACGGCATCTGTAGTAGCCGATGCAAAAAAATACTGTTTTTTGCAAGTAAAGCTAAATTTTTTCCCAAATATGTGTTTAACTAACATATTTTTCATAAATTTAACAAAAAGAAGTGAAAAAAAAACGTTATCTGAATTTCAGGAGGCAAAGGGTTAAGGTTTGGAAGGAAATGAATGTCGATGGTAGTACATGAATGTATGAAGTGTATGTATGGTAGATGGTAGTATATGGATGTTCGAAGACTATATATGCTAGAGCATAACCATGGTTGGTTACCAACGGATGTCCGTACGTACGATCATGACTGGAATTCCTCCCCTTATTTGGGAGGAATGGATTATAATTTTGCTAGAATTACCATCATAATCGACCAAAATAATATCGTATGACTATTATTTATATCAAAGTGCAAAAATTGTGGACCTTTTCAGTTTTTTCCCTGTCGATGGATTGCAGAAAATCACAGGACATATATGGACGGTAACCGCCTAGACGCTATTTTTATCTATTGTTTTCCAATTTTACGAACGCTTTACCACTTTAACGTAGATACCATTATTCTTATTTATTTGTCGTATACCTTGTAAAACAGTATTGTAATCTTTGTTCAAGTATTGCCACCTATTTTTACGTTCATTCAGTGTATATCTAAAGTTTCATCAAAAATTATTCCTATTAGCTTTACATAAAACAATATCAAAATTCATGATAAATTTAGTCTTACGTACCCTGACAACGGGTACGAACAAAATTCATCAGTCGACTCGTAGCTCCCTCTGAACTGAGTAATATAGCTCTATACCGGCTTAGAGTTCAAGAAGTTGTAGATAAACGTGTGTTAACTGCACAGACTGGTTCAAGCTCCTGCTCTATAGCATCGTTCTGAAGTTTAGAGCTTTTCACCATTCCGAGATGCAGGCCTAAAGCGTACGCAAAAATCACCTTTTTTTTGTATAAGCAATTAATCATCAGCAAACAAAACAGGTATCCTATGCATAATTTGTCGACAGTTGAAAAAGTTGATCTCGGTAGAATATAGTTGTATCAGTCGCTGAACACAGTCGATTTTGGTCGTGATTTTGTTTCTTACGGTTCACTATGGTAAATCATGGTTTTGCAGCTAAAACCATAATGGTTGTAATTGGGTATGTATAGTTGCAAATTATAGTTTGCAATATGGTTGAAGGTTGTGACTTATCTCTACCATAATAAACCCCATAATAGTTTAATATGGAGGATATATCGATAATAAACAACCAAAGATCTCGACCATAATTTTGGTTGTTCCACTGTAATCACAACCATTATTTCCTGTTGGGTAATGCAGTAACGCCTTTGGGCGAAACTAACATGTTACTGCATCAGTCATAGTAGCGCTCCAATACTTAGTCAACCGACTAATCGAACGGAGTAGACGCGTCACACTAGGCTACATGTATCACATAATGGTATCGGAGTTCTAGCTGAGCTGTGATGGTAAAGGAAAAGAGGACTAAAGGATGTAATCGACTACGTACCAGAGCATCTGATAGTAGCCCACTGCAAATTGCTGCCTTCCAAGTGCAGCGGGATGGAGTCATCGGTAGCGGTGTCAGGCCCAACGGTCTGCCTTTTCCAATCGCTCCTCACGCAGCCAGGTCTGCTGTCTGCCCATTTGAATTGGAGAGCAATCAGCAAGTAGGCGAACACGATATTGATTGTCTGGTAAGCAAGGACAACAGCGTTAGCATCGCTTGACATCATGACCAGCCATGCAAGCGCTGGCTCTGGATGGCTGCAATACAGTTGGCTACTCTGCAATAACAATAAATAAAGTGCAGGTAAAATAGGGCTGGGGAGAAAGATTGGGGTGGTTCATAACATTAATCTGGTGAAGTGGTTTATTGGTATTCTAGGGGAGTCACATAGGGTCTATGTAGTTGTTAAAGATGCAGTGCGTAAAGCACATATGCAGCGTCTATGCCACCCATGCACTAGTAACTCGTTACTCAAATTCAGTCTCACAACACCTATGCTGCATGTATGCATGTATGTAGTACTGTCGTTATCGACGGTTGCAGCGTATGATGTTCCTACGCGGGGGACGTTAAGGTTGTGCTCGCAGGTCTGTGCCGCTTTCTGTGGCTTGCATTTACATAAGAATACCCTTGATGGGAACAGCGAGAGCAAGTTAAACTAAGCTCTTGTCCCATCGATGGTCAGGCCCCTAATAATTTAATATTTACAGTCGATTAAGTATGCACGAGCGCTTTCACTGCACGCGTTCGAATAACGACAAGGTGCGCAATAGAGGTTCACTTTTGTTACCTATGTAATTTTTCTGAACCAGAAAATATTTTTTTAAGCTATTTTGCTTGTAACAGCTCGTTTTAGTGAAAAAGATTGTTGCTGTACCTACTAGTGATGGGCGAATATCCGTATCCGCGGAACATCCGCACCTCTTTTGAACAGTCGCATCTGCATCCGCTTATGTCGAGATGGTAACATAAGCAATTGCATCCACGGATGTCAGAAAGCTTAAAGATCCGCATCCGCGGATGTCAGAAAGCTTAAAGATCCGCATCCGCGGATGCCCAACAAATGGCATCTGACCCGTCACTAGTAGTACCTGCACTGGTACAACATGCGAGTGGCTATTCTCAACATTGACCACTGTGGGTTATGTTTTAGAGCACTGAGTTAAACTCGGCTGGCTGAAGAGATTCGCCTCATATTTTTATGTTGTAGTGCCTTCATTATTGTCTTTATGTCACATTTTGAGTTTTGATTGAGTAACGTACTTGCACGAATTAATTGATTGGAATAAGAAATGTATTTTCCACCGGATTCAGGCCCTCGCTGGGGCGTACTATAACAGCAAATTCGCCATCTACTACAAGGATATTATGAGCAAATTAAGCTACGTTTACTACCTACAGCTTATCAAGCGGTTCAATCACTAGTGTTGGTTCCGCCACTATACATAGGTTATATTTCAAGTGTTGAGCTAAACCGATAATCCTTGAAGTCGAAATTGCATGCGCTATGCAGAGTTAGGTTTTCATTTATCTCAAACTTAATCAGGTTGTGACAAACACCTGCAACGCTATTCAACAAACGGTAAAACCAGCGCTCCTGTCCCAAGTTCTAACCAAGCTGCAACCAATTTAATTAACCTCGCCATAACTCGCCTTCTCCGAGCCCAACCATAGAAGAGCAAGGCAGGCACACCATTACCGGTAGCTCATATCGGCATCATGCCCGTCCACACTATCTTCACTGTACGTTATCTAGACAGAAACCTTCGAACGCACCGAAAACCAGCGGGCAGTAATTGATGAAGCCGAATATCTATTCTGCAACACGTCTTTAAAACGATGTAAGCATATGTCTACCGCGTGCATGTCGACAACATCATCCCTGTCTATTTATTCATTTCCACGGAATCACGCCAAGCGCACCGGAAACGAACCAATACGGTTGCAGCCTAGCATTCTACAGCACGTCCTCACGTCGATATTAATACATGTATGTATGAACCATAGTACAAATTGTACAGACGCGACGCTTGTTGGTTCAGCTTGAACAAAACATACTAGCGGCGGTAGCAATCTCCGCTAACGACTTACAGCATTACAATGCGTCTTGTGGGTATTTAAAAAAAAGCTCATTAGTTTTCGCGTATTCTATACTTTAGACAAGCAATTTGGTTTTGTCGCTTTGAATGGTGTTGAAGGTGTTGGTAGCAACTCGATTCGGCTTAGAACTGCCAAAATAGTTTGTTTTACGAAGCCGTGTCAAGGGTAATCGATGTAGAGGTGACTTCTATAACCCCATTTAAATGGGATAAATAAAGTCAGGTGAAGCCTGCTTTAAATCCAATTTTCCCATGCTAGTCGATGACACCTTTAGTATCACAGATTAATTGTATACTTCCCAAAGCATATTAATTCACACGGGGCTTGCCTGCGTATGATATGAGATCGTAGCACTTTTATGTGATACTAAATCATGCACATGTTTCAGATTTAATAGCCACTATTCCCTTTGGCAACTGTTGATTACTAATTATTTATTTCATTTCGTCACCCATTCTGATGCTACTTTGCAAGCAGTACTGCAGCATGAACATTGTACCAGTGGTGCTTCCGATAAGACACATTTGGCATCTATGGAGTATGCATGGTACCGATAGGAGATTATTTACAGTAAACATCACTGTAAATATATGTTAATGTTTGATGTGAAAGAATAAAAGAAAATGAACGTTTCTACACCTTACAAAATTAAAAAGCAGCTGCTAGTAACATCTCTACTGGCAATGAAAGTTTTTGTACTTAAACCCATTTTAAATCATGCACCCTGAACGAAGCACACTAGTCACCATCACGCACAGGCAATAACATCGGCTCAATCAAGTCTGGAGAGCATAAAACAACAGCAGTATGTTGCAATAATTGCGGCAATTAGTAAAAGTTAGGCGAATATCTGATCAGAGTGAGCCAGATCGGAGGACTTGATAAGGCAGTGACCTCAATAGCGGAGAGCCATTACATGTCCTGGTCGATCAAGGTACAATACCGACTAACATTTATTATTGTAAAGAGTTTTAATCATTTTACATTAATTTGAAACTTACTCAAACTCTGCTCGCATATGCTGGGCTTTAAGCTTTAATAGTCGAAGTTCATAGCTGTTATATCAAACATATTTACTTTAGGTGGATTTGATTGCCTGCAGTGGTGCGTGCAAGACTATATAGCCTGCTATTGCATGTGTCTATGTTATAACTAGTGGACCCGTGCGTGAGCAAAATTCACACAATAATCAATGTGTTTGCTTTTAATATTGGCCGATGCGAAATCTTCTCGTCTCTGACTTGCTCATTCCTCATTTCTTCAGCAATAAATGTCGTGCTCTTATCATTAGGTCGTCCTTTCTCTGACTTGCCGCTTCCTCATTTTCCCCGCTCACGTCTATCAGCAGCTCTTATTCTCTTCTGTAACATTCCTACATACTTATTTCGTTCTTATATTATGTTCCCTATCCAGTCTCCTTCTTCTTTCACGTGCGTCTTTCATAGTGAGAAACAGAAGTAAAATTTTGAGTAAAACACTGTAATAGGCTTGAACAAAACTCCAGTCAGCTTATATGTAATGTGAGTGTACTATAGCCATGATACTGCCTTTTAGAAGAGCCTGGCACGATGTCCTTCGGCGATTATACGATGGCGATGGTGTGAAGACCATCGCCATCGGAAAAAACTACGATGTTACAAGGGAACATCATCACAAAATTCTATCGGCTACAGCGATGGTCCGATGGAAATTGTAGCAAACAATCGGCGATAGCCATTTTCTCCATCGGCGATGGTGTTATGAGGAAGAACTAGCCCGATGAAATGGCTGAACATCCCATTGGTGATGGCATTCCACGGGCATCGTAATGGGTTGTACTTTCGATGCCGATGAAGTAATGAAATAAGGCTAAAACTACAGAGAAATAGCCTTACGAGTTTGAAACATTTGTTTTCTTTAGTAACATTTAAAACTAAGAGTGGGTTACAAAGTTAATTTGGGGAATTTTTCGAAAAGGTCAATAATGACATTTCGTATTTTTGTTGAAATATTTAGGGAAAAATGAGGCAATTACTCATTAAGGTTAGGCAAGCAAGGACTGCTTTTGCTAATTTACTACAAGAAATATACACTAAAAATACATTCTGAAGCGCATCGTGCTAATTGTAATGGCGAATCTTATTTTCTCTCACAAGAAAACAATGAGACCTTTAAAGTCAAATGTCTCGAAAACTATGCGTTTGCGGCGAAAATGTCATTCATGAAAAACGTTTTAGAACGCGTAATTTTACCTAAATATGTCAACAAGCATGATAAATGTCGTTACTGACTTCTTCGGAAAATGCCCGTTTATTTTAATACATTCTGCAGATCTAACAAAGTCAATTACTATTATGGTTTTGAAAGGTCATTAGATTTGGAGCATATTAGCTACTAGGCAAATAATAGTTGCACTTTGTAAAGCAGGCTTTAATTAACCCTAATTAACTGGGCTTTACATTTCGCACCTTTTATCAGGTAGTATAAAAATCACTGAAGTTATATGAGATGCTGCTTTTATTCGATATCTGTTGTTTGAGTTCTTTGTATTTTTAAAATATGTTAATGCGATGGTCCATCGCCGATTGTGACGCCCTACGATGGCCATCGCCTATGGTTATATCAACGTTTTTTTCGTTGCGATGTCGATGGTATTGCATCGTACCATCGATGGCCATCGTACCATCGATTTTGATATCGTGCCATAATCGGAGTTATCGAGCTCTGGCTTTTAGGCTCAAATATCTGCGGGATGAAAGTGCTGAAATTTTGGTACCTACTAACCTACCATTTGCGTCACGCTCTTCAATCTACAATGTAATAAAGACCGATGTGCATTTATCTGTTTGTTTATCCCTTTTCTGTCAAGCTGTAACAAAACAGATAAGCGGAAATTAGCCCAGGTTGAAGGCTCTGGTCGTACTCTCAAGCTCCATTGAAAACCGATTGGTAGAAAATAGGCCGGGTTGCGGAAGATGGCAAACGTTTCTTAATTAGGGACAGTTGAAATTCAAAAATGAAGATATCGCAGGCTTAGTCTAATTTGTAAGAATGTTACCTTTTCCATACATCGAATCTATGGTAAAGTATCGGGCGGCCTCAAGTTTAAATGCACTTTTTTCATTGCCGAAATTGAACACCATTGAAGGTATCTGAAGCTTCCATTGGCACTCTCACGTATCTTGATTTGTAGTTTCGTCCCACAGATGATTTTGTTGCGTCAGCTATCCTTCCAACTTTGATGCAATTGTCGACGAAACAGCTTTCAATAACCAAAAGACTATCGGACAAATATGACACACTAGGGTATCTATGATACCAAATCAAATCAATTCTTTTCAGTGTTGCTGAACTGACTGCAGAACTAATGAATTATTTTCGTGTCAGGAAATAAGAGTCTTGATGCTTAGTAATTAGGGTAATTAGGATGCCGTGAACCCTCATCTGGTTGATCTTTAATGTTGGCAATTGTATGAAGGAGAGCATGTTTAATGAAGAATGATCAACACAAATTACTCGCTGTTATTTTATGACAGCGCGAGCACACTAGTAAGAGACAGAAGTCAATTACAGATTTGACTTCACATGTGAATCATATGTATAATATCTACAGCTTTCAATTTTCTTTTTTTCAACATTATACTCGTTTTGGTAGTAGCGGATGACATGCGAAGCCCTGTTACGCTTCGGGAACACAGAACGGATAGTGCTTGGCATCTCTGCTGTGAAGTATTTTTCGAACCTAATGTGCTGCTGGGATAGCATCCGCCAAAACAGTGTGATGTCTTAGGAAATATAGGAAATATAATGACATCTTGAGAATGGAAGATTATGTTGCTGCGAGTGAAGAAATTTACCCAGTCTGTTTTCTATTATTGTATAGCTATCATATTAAACAAAGTAGAAAAATGATGGTCTACTGATCGATATCCAAGGATCCCAAACTAGGTAGTGAGAACAACATCGGATACGCCGACAATAAATTGAAACTAATAAGATGATGAAGGGTTAATTTACCTGTACACTGTGGGATTGGGTAGCGATAGACAAAGTTGAGCGGCTGACATTAGTTCAGACGGGGTGGGCTATGTTAAAAGCAATATCTCAGGGTAAACTAAGGTAAGTGAAAACATTAATTAACCGTGGAAGTTCCATGGGTCCCGCTACTGATCAGCATTCACGGGTTCCGAAATAGTAAGAAAGAAATTGGATACTCCGACAAAAAATTGAAACTTGCAACATGATGAATAGCTAAATTTTCTGTAAACTGTAGGATTGAGAAGCGAAAGACGGGGTTAAGCGGCGGATATTAGTTCAGAAGGGGTGGGTTAAGTTAGAAGCACTGCCTCAGGTTAAACTAACGTAAGCAAAAACATTAATAACACCGGTGAAGTTCCACGAGTCCCGCTAGTAAATAAAAACACGAAGCAATATATTATATTAGGATTCTGCTTGTCCTCCGTAAGTTACTCAGTACTTAGTAACCGAGACGCTTTCATCAGTATTAGAAGGAGATATTATGGCATCCTTCACGTACCCTGGACACGGCTCTGGAGGGATCAATACGAAAGAAAGAAAGAACAACCACATATTGTTCTCATATGGATACTGTGTCCAACAAGATTAGGGCACAGCGCGCTAAGGTTTTCATGATTAAAACTAACTGAAGAATAATATTAAACCCTTGCATAAGAGAGGTATAATTATGGTCTGCTGAGAGTCACTGGCACAATGCCTACACATTATGAATGAGATGATAAGAGAAACGTAGGCTATACGGAGTTGAAGCAAATTAGTAAGTTTCTAGGGAGTATGAAGTACCGTTTGCAGAAAACAATTGGCTAGCAAAAAGAGAATCGAGAAAAGAATTTCTTTTTTTTTATTGAGAGCACGAATGGCAGCGTGCAGAAAACAGTAGGCTAAGCCAAGGTGTAACGAGCTAGTGACGCTTCGCACGATTGCAGGGATGTCAAAATGGAAAAAGTGGGATGTGAAATTTAGAAGATACTAGACGACCCGTGACCCTTTGGGTCGTCATCACGATCGTCTTGTCTGTCTTTCGTGCCCATTTTGCTTCCTTCTCACCAGTTACTCATACTGATCTTTCTTCCATCTGTTCTTCTTTCCCAACTTGCTGTTCCCATGCGTGTTGATCCTGTGTGGGAACACCCTCGTGCATGGGTTCCACGTGTCTGTTTTCACACTACGTGTCCCTTCATTCTTCCTCTGTGACATCGCCTTTGTTGAGGAAACGGAGACTTAAACTTCTGAATATAATAATAATAATAGTCACGATCGTCTGTACTTACTCATTTAGCTGGTCGTAAACCACACGCTATTCGGCCGTCCTCTCCTGCCAGTCAAGGAGCTGCCCATACGGCTCACTGTCAACAGATTCTATGCTTGTCTAACGAAAGCAAATTCGATTTATATGTTACGTATTCCAGTCATATTTTCCAGAGCA
>LQNS02000155.1:1931755-1951043 GCA_001587735.2 Parhyale hawaiensis
TCTCCCTGTACATGAAACTATTCATCTTGCCATCAATGATATGAAGATCCCCAACACCATGGGCAGTAAAGCAACCCCACACCATGATGCTGCCTCCTCCATGCTTCACGGTGGGGATGGTATTCTTGGGGTCATAGGAAGTACCACGTTTCCTCCACACATGCCGAGCTTCGTTTCGGACAAAAAGTTCTATGTTAGTTTCGTCAGACCATATAACCCCTTCCCAAAACTCATTTCCTTTGTCCAGGTGGTCTTTGGCAAATGTTAAGTGGCGCTTGACATGTTTTGCTGTAAGAAGAGGAGCTTTGCGAGGAGTGTAAGAATGAATGCCAGTACGATTCAATTCCCTAACAATAGTTTTCTTGCTGACATGCAGTCCCTGAGACGCCAGTTCACTCTGAAGGTCAGCACGAGTTGTCATGGGGTCATTAATCACCTTACGTAGCATGTAGTGCCGAGGACTACTATTAAATATCAAAGATTCAACATCATATTTATTTTGGTCAAATTCTCTTGTCCCTCATTAGTTTTACTTGTGTTAAATTTTCTTGTTATAATAGCACATTTGACTGTTCTGTTTAAATATTCCATTATATATATGTTATAAAAACTTCCTGTATTATTATCTTAAAGCAGACACTGAATATTTTGAAAATACATAAAAAAAAGAGTTGTGCAAATTCTTTTGTCGAGGCACTATATAATCACGAAACCATCCAAAGAAATTGTGCTAATCATGTCTACTGAAGCAAGTCACTCGTCAAATTTCTTAGAATCAGAAAGTTCACGTATTTTCCGATGTCTTTAATTGTCTCTGTTTACTTTGCTTAATAGTTCTAGTCACAAAGCATAACTGGAGCACTCTGAGAGCGCATACCTCCGCCAAGCGAGGCAACGGTAGCAAAAAATTCGAATTGGCTCTGAGACCATAATTTTCTTTGTATAAACTCCAAAATCTGATCGTTTGTGCCTTTTGATAGTAATAACAATTTGAGCAATTTTTTCGAAGATCCGTTCATAACTTTTTGAGTTATACTGCTAACAAACGTTTTTACAAACATGAATCAAACATACAAACGAAGCAATCGATCTGCACCAAAATTTGTTCATTTATGTCATTTAACATTACTAACAACCCCTATGAATTTCATAAAGATTCATTCATTATCTTTAGGTTTATTGTGCTTACAAGCATGAAATTAAAAACAGTGAGAAATGAACGACAAACGGACCATTATTAAAATTTGGACATTTACTTTTTGTTTTATACCTAACAACTCGTGTTAATTTCATCAAAATTCATCTATAACTTTTTGAGTTATGGCATTGAGAAAAATGAGACAGACAAAGAAACAAACGGATAGACATATCTTCACCAAAAGTTAATCATCTGTTCCTCCTAACATACCTAACAATCCCTGTAGATTTAATCAAAATCGGTTCATAACTTTTCGAGTTATCTTAGTGACAGACAGACAAACAAAGAGACAAACGGACAGACAGACAAACACGACGAAAACATAACCTCCTTGGCGGAGGTAATAAGTGGTTTGCTCCAACTACGTTGAGGTAGTTAAATTTATTCACACGCCGTTAGTAATCATTAATACAATTATTGACTATGATCATATACCAAAGTTTTCCATGGCAATGATCAGTGCGACATTATCTTCTTAGTACGTCGAAAAGTATTTTATGATTTATGATTTTTTTTTGTACATGGTTTTAGGTGAGCACAATCTGTGACTTCTCTGCAATTGTTTGAAAACGTACTGCGCGTACTTATACATCATTCACGTAAGCTTTTGACGAAAATCACGCTGCATAAACCATGTTATTTTCGAGATGTTTTATTCGCTTTTTAGCGAACTGGCAGTATTACCCTTCAACAGACGTACAAAAATAAAAGATGCTGTCTTAAACTCGGAGCCGTTTTCTAGTAAGCCACGTGACCCGTAACAAGTAGAACAGGTAGAAAAAAATCGAATAGGCATTTCTAAAATAGTGCCAATTAGGCACAGAGTGAAACATTTACGCATGTAAAGACGTAGCAATTGACTATAAGAACATCTTTATTTGTGCTTCTGTAAAATGTCTACGTTTAGCACTGTACATTTGATTCACTCATTGCAATAATCACACAGATAATAGAGGGGATTAATATTTGTTTCCCAAGGTAGTTTGACACCTTTGCTACATTTCAACTTACACTGCAGAATCAGCACCCTCTAAAAGGACTAGATACACTGCTGGAAAGAAAATTTTGACCTGTTCAGCCACCGTGGCATCAGTCGCACCATTGGTTAGGGAAACAATTACTAATGTTCTTATGTACGAGACTGCTTAGTAACACAATGGGTCTCGATCTGTAGTAAGAACTTCATTTTACGAATAGGGGTACTGCTATCGCCTCAATCGGGAGAAGGTTCACACCTGTAGTGCACAAGTTTACATGCGTCGCATGCTGGATCGAAATAATATGATTTACACCAATTCTATTTAATGCTGTAGCGTAGAATATGCATTGGCAGATTGATCAACGAACCACAGCCCTCCTGCTGTGTGCTGCGGCCTGAAATAATAAAAGGGGTTTTGTGCAATTAAGGCATGGAAAAGAAGGGCATAACTAGTTTGATTCATTTCAAGCGAACGGCATGGATCAATGTATACTCTGCACTCAAATGCTTCTCACAGCCATTGTTTAATCAACGTCTTGTGTCGTAACTTGCAAACAGTGAATTTTGCAGCGTGTTTACCAGGAATGACAATGCGGCCAGATGGTCTCTTGAATTAGTATGCTTTCTTTATGGTGCTTGTCAATAGCTATGATAGCCGGGGGGGCTTCTTCCATGTTTGACTCCTACCCATACCAGTCTGTGAACTCTTGGAACAAGTGTATGATTTCTTTAGTTCAAGTGTGTACTTCTGCTCAGCCAAAGCATAATAACCGAGAGCTATTCAGAATGGCTAAAGCAAAACTCCTAAACGCTTTCATCACCATGGCTCGGGTCGTCGGGCACTTTCCTCGATGGGGAAATTTTCCAGGTGGCAAGTTCAAGAAGTCTCGACGGTTGATGGTGTACTCGTACATTTTGTTCATCGTTCATTTTTCTTCCACTTTGGTACTGTTGCTGGTCCCAGAAGAGAATGACAACTTGCATACGTATTTGTGGTTATCTTACTTAACGTTGCTTACTTTCACAGTAAATTTGACATCTTTCGTGTCGTTCGAAGGTCTCACGCCGGTATTTCGGACTCTTTGCACCATTGATTACCTACTACCCTGCAAGGCATTCCCTTCCAAATCGTCATTCATTAGCAATATGTTGCTGGCAGCATTTCCTATTCACGCCTCCTTGTGTATGTCTAACGCCGTTGTAAAGATTGCACAGGAAGCATGCATTGATTTCGATTTTCTGATGATTTCTTTCCTTAGGATTTCATTCGTCTTCATTAGCAGCGGTATGTTTTTTTGCTACACCGGCCTGACCTACTGTGTTTTCTTGTTCTTAGGAGAAGCTCAGTGCAACATAGTATCTACTGCGTCTGCAAAATTTCAGAAACCTCTACAGCATTTTGGGCGGATGAGCGATCCTTCTTCTCCAGGAGAAATAACTAAAGCACAACCATACTCCCATTCGATTGAATGTGTTACTAATAGACACCTGCGCTTCAGTCCCGTTGATGTCCAACCAGACATTAGCACCACCGAATCGTCGGGTATGGGAGCCTACTGCAACCTCGATAAAGCGCTGTGCCTACAGATCGATCTGAGGGCCGCGGAAAAACTTTTGGCAACAATAGATCGAACCTCCATCGATTTTTTCAGATCCTGCTCTGCCTTCTTCGCCTGTATAGCATGTAAGAAGTAGTTGCATACGTGAAATGTATACTATGCCTGTATGACACTTTTTTGGCGTATCACAACGGCAGTTATGATTTTATTTTCAAGCCATTAACGAAGCCAAAGAACAGACCTTACATATTTTCAAAAATTGTGCAGCTTTTATTTTTCATCAGAATAGAAATGACCAATTATCAGAAAAAAAAAACACTAGCCACCAATAAAGTTGCTGGACATAGACTGTACAGTAGATGTGTGAGCAGGATTCACTCAAGCTGGAGTTATTTACACGTAAATTGAGAATTCATCCCCAATATTTTCTCTGCACGTTCTTGTAACACCAGGTTTTTATCCTAATGTGGCTGGCCAATAAAAACAAGATTCTTTTTCTTTTTAGGCTTCGTGGGCAACACTTTGCGCACACTTTTCTGTTGTTGTAAAATCTATCAGTGGGATTATACGACAAAATTGACAACGTTTAATGTTGTCGCATCGTAAGTTTCGAAACATAAGTTGAAGTATGTTACAGGCGTTGTTTTTGGCTTCTGCACTTAATCTTCAGAGTAATCCATTTCATGTTCCAGTTCATGTTCTGATCGTACTGGTGAGCAGTCTTTACTGGGTGGCAGACACAATTTTGACTGACCAGGCCCGGAGCGGTAAAGAGATTGGATTAGTCGTGAGCTCCATTGTGTACTTGGTGCTCATCTGCAACTCGACCTCCCATTTCAATTTACTGGTAAGAAATGAATTGTGTTACACGAAAAGTATCCTAACACTACAACAGTCCCAATTATATATTTTTTTATTTGGGGTCAGAAGAGCTTCAACATTTTTTAGGCTTTTGCAGGACAAAACTTTTTAGGGAATATACAAAAGATGCACTCAAATTGCTAAAGTGCAATCGTACCCCCACTCTTAATACATTCACTGTTTATTCGGTTCTTACAACTTATTCGTAGAAGTAAGTGCAAAAGTGGAACAAATGCATCAAAATAGAGCAATCAATAGTATGCCTCAGGTGCAATCAATAGCAAGTAATGCTAGAGAACAATTAAACAGAAGCATTACAGGTCCTGGAAGACATGCGTTATCTTAGTTACGACTATCAGTGCTCATCCAATATCATGCGGTATACAGTGTACCTACATATGACTTTGCTGTGACACTCGCCCGTGTAGACTGTTCATTCAGAGAGAGGTAAGTTTTGCCATATCGAAGCAGCTAAAATGTTGTTTCGTTGAAGATCATGTCGTTGCCCAATGTTCTCTGAAACTGCTAGCTAATCTTTTGTAAATGTAAAGTCAACTTAGACCACACCCTAACCTGGGAAACCCACATGCACTGGTTTGTGCTGCGGGTATAGGCCCACTGGCCCCAGAGGAGTAAGTGTAGTCGCAGTCGCCCTCGGGTCACAAACTATGGCGCCAATTTGACAGAAGGAACAAATGACCCGAGACTCCCCACCCCCCTAATCTCTGAGGAAAGCAGTTCCACCCCAGCGCCGTGCATGCACACACAACTGCCGAGTCAGCACACCAAGATCTACAAAGGGTTCATGCGCAAGCTGGGGATCGAACCGGCGAGCGATACAAGGTGTTAGAGCTGAAAATGGAAGCATGCAGCTACCGTGGTGGCACTGACAGTGCCACGGTTACTGTTTGCGTGCCATCAGCAAAGAAAGGCCAACTAGCATATTGGCATTGCATTTTGGCATCAATGATGAAAATGGGGGACTACTGGCTGCCTTAGATACATAATTGCTGACTACATGTTACTCTCGACATTTACAAGAGATGCGGCCCAGAGGAAATCGTAATACTCGAGATACGTTTGTAAAAATCGAAATAAAAACACACTGTTTACAAAGGAAATTGTATTTAAAGTGTGGACTGCATTAAGTTAGTCGGATAATATTTTTCCTTATTCTAGAACAATATAGAGGAAATATATACAAAAGCAATTGGTAGCATGTTTATTAATTACTCAAAAAGTTGGTGTTAAACAATAAACAATGTTGAGAGCACATTTCGTTATCGAAAACGTTTGAAATACTGCACGGAAGCACAAATCGCAATCTTCGAGAGTAGTGACCATATTTGGTAAAATTTGAGAAAGGTCCACAAAATAGCGTTCTTAAAAGTAGAGAGTTGTAAAAGTCGAGACACGTGAACGCCGAGAGCTACATGTATTACACTCAAGTTTTTATTTGTTGCATAGAACCCCATAGAATAAAGTCATTTGAAGTAAATATTATCAATTAACTTGCAGAGAGAAGAATGCGCCTATCAGTGGCAGGAGCTGATGCTGCACACGGAAGAGCTGCAGGACGACACAACAGTAAGTCACTGTGGTAATAAGCAGTTTCAGAACCTCTGCCTGCCAATTTTCAAATCAAATTCCCCAGTTTTTTTTTTTTTTTTGTGCTCGCAGAACTCGCTGCTTCTTGCAGCTGTGCACACTTCACGGCGTTGGTTGAAACTGTTCAAGCGGTTCGATTGAATGGTATGAAACGCTTCTTCGTAACCAACCATTTACCCATTGTCGCTTCGAATGAAGAATTTTTGATGGCTCTTTAATTTGTTCTTAGAGTTTGCTCGAGAAGTAAAAGATTAAAAGTGTGACAATAAGAACATAAGTACCGTACAGTTTATACTAGTGAGAGTAACTTGATCGCTTACAGAAAGACAAGAACATGCCTACGCACTCCAGCATCAGACCAAAGACAGAAATATTTCCAACGTTAATAGTAAAGTTACGACTATTTTCAAACCTTTCAACTGATCATCCTAGTTGAGCGATGGACTCCAGTAGCAGTGTTAAAGAAAAATAAATAAAACTAGAGCACTCTGACCTTGCATACCACCGCCACGCGAGGCAACGGTAGCAAGAAATTCAAATTGACTCTGAAACCATATTTTCCTTGTATAAACTAACAAATTAAATCATTTGTGCCTTTTGATAGTACTAGCAGCTTGTGCAATTTTGTTGCAGATCTCTGCATAACTCTTTGAGTTATACTGCTAACAAATGTTATAACAAACATTAGTCAAACATACAGAAGAACAAACCGATCTGCACCAAAATTTAATAATTTATGTCTTTTAACATTACTAACAACCCCTATAAATTTCATAAAGATCTATTCCTTATTTTTTTGAGTTATTGTGCTAACACGCATAAAATTAAAAACAGTGACAAACGAACGAACGACTAAACGGGTCATTACCAAAATTCGTCGTTTACCCTTTGTTAAATAACTAACAACTCATGATAAAATTTCATCAAAATCCATCCTTAATTTTTTTGAGTTATGGCATTGAGAAAAATGAGGCAGACAAACACACAAACAAACGGTTGGACATCTCTTCACCAACAGTTAATCATCTGTTCCTCCTAACATACCTAACAATCCCTGTAAATTTCATCCAAATCAGTCCATAATTTTTTGAGTTATCTTGGTGACAGACAGACAAAGAGGTCAACAAACCAACAAAGAGACAGACAAACACGACGAAAACATAACCTCTTCTCGCGGAGGTAATAAAAAAGAAATAAAACTTGAAGCCTTCTGTTGTTATCGTAACTACAAAATATCGCGGAGAAAATTACCGACCTATGTTTTGCATCCAATCGAAGCAAGAACCTTACGTACGAGTTCTAAAACGATGTGATAAATTTTATATCGTCGCATCGCGTTAGAGTAGAAACCCTTTTTTGTTAGTACATTCGCATACTACAGTTGATGTAAGAGAAACAGCTACACTCTAAGGAAGTGTTTCTGCATTAGATATATTAGGTATCCCTCGAAATGTACCTGAATAATCGTTTTCATAGAAAATGTTATTCATCCAGGCATGTCCGTTACGGTCATCTCTTTGTAACAAAACTGAATTTTATTTTAGTGATTGTAAATATTTCATTTTATTTTTTTGATTTTCTGAACCAGCTATTGTGGATTTTCCAACATTTACCTGGTTCTTATGTTCTTCAGCTTTGCTCAACGCTTGAATAAATTACTACAGGAAGCATTTAAAATCATTCAGACGAGTGTTCTAAAAATAATTTATGCCTGCATATCGAAGGAATTTAGGTCCATGGCAAGTAGGGTCCGTAGTAACGCAGAATTTTGCCATGCCAACAATGAGATTGAAACGTGCACAGATACATCAAAGATAATAACAACTTGAAACACTACGTCATTAAAAAATTTCAAAACACAAAGGTGGGCTCTGGTGCTATCTTCAGCTAAGTGTATGATTTATATAGTTTTCGTAAGTAGCAGACTCCCGACTTTTTTTATTCCTATTGCTAGGCTGCAAATTGCTGCAGGTAGCCTTCCTCTGCATCAATTGCAAAAGATACCTTCCATGCCAAGAGATAACTTTTACAGCGGGTAACAACCGTTGAGTAATTACAACATTCAAAACCATATCCGTAGATTTTTTTACCGACTCCAACATTGGTCGAGGACAGTGGTTCCCAAAATTCAATTTTCTATAGACCCATCGCGAAATCGCTACAAAACACACGGAACCCCTGCTATTAAGTTGACATCAACTTAGTATATTGCAAACTGAATGAGTATTGTAGATGGCGATGGCTTCCAGGCTATTGCTTTTCAGTTAATAGTCTTTCTGTCTGTCACCAAGATAACTCAAAAGCTTATGGACGAATTTTGACGAAATTTACAAGAATTGTTAGATATACTAAGTCTCAGAGAGATTTTTATAAAATTTGCACATGAGTTGATAGGTATATTGTGAAGAGTAAATGACAAAGTTTTTGTGATGATATGTTGGTTCGTTCGTTTGGCGCTGTTTTTAATTGTATGCCTGTTAGCAAAATAATTCGAAAAGCTAAAAATGGATCTTTACGGAATTTACAGAAATGTTTTGGAATGTTATAAGACAAAAGTTATAAATTTTTTGGTGATAATCAGTTGGTCTGTTGGTGTGTTTGACTAATGTTCGTCAAAATGTTTGTTAGCAGCATAACTCAAAAATTTAAGAGCGGATCTTCAACAAATTCTTGGAATTGTTAATACTGTTATAAGGCACGAATGATTAGATTTTGATGTTGAAGCAAATAAAATCACGGTTTCAGAACCAATTTGAGTTTATGTTACCGTTGCCTTTTCTTGGCGGAGGTATGCGTCCTCAGAGTGCTCTACGTAGTTACTCATGTCACAGTCACGTGACATGAATGGGCTCAGCCCATTATTCACGTACAGCGTGTTTCCCTTGCTCTCTTGATTATACTTTAACTCGCCGTAAATGACTATTTGCATTGAATAGATGGTTAGCAAATGCTATTCTTGCCGTTTTTTTTTTTCATTTTTTTTTATCGAGGTTTTTTTGATAGAGCAACAGCAATTACGAGTAACTGTACAATAGTTAATTTTCTTAAATTTCAATAAATTGCCGTAAAAGATTATTATAAGCTATTTAAGCTTAAATTTTTCCTCTTATAACCTAAAAATATCTTGTAACTTTATTATCTTTAGGGTAAAAGCAATATAATATTACCCCAGAAATTTCAAACATCATGAACCGGTAGGGGGTCTGTCAACAAGGGGTCCGTAGGCTCATAAAAACCCCAATGGGAAACACTGGTCTAGAATGAACATAAATATACATTACTAATTTACTGGAAAAGGTTCTTTATCGGCTATGTATATTCATATTTAATTCAGTCATTGCCTTATTTTCCAATCGCTAGAAAATATCGATTAATCTCTGGGAAGTGGCGTAGCTGTTGATATCCATCATAACATGTGATACTGCTCGGAATACTGAGAGCGATATTGACTTCTTTTGTATAAAGAGCGATTTCATATACTTTACGTGCAACATGATCACATCAAATCATTTTGGCAGACCAAAATATAGCGATTTACAATGTAGTGATCAAAGCGACTTACCCGATATTTTTATTTATGTATTACAGGTCGGTCGCATTTACGACAGGTTGAGTAAACCTTTGGAATTCGAATTACTTGGGTTCAGCAAACTTGACAGGAGTTTCTTGGCTGGAGTAAGTTATTTATTTTTTATATTAATGCACGTTTGTACTTCTTTAGTCATCATGTAACAACGACAAGTCGTTGCACACGTCTTTGGTCGTGTATAGATATACCTTTCAGTCCTGATTTATTGCACCTACTTATATATGACATAATGAATAATACAGGCCATAAATAGGATGCGCGAAGAGGTCCTTCAGTGCTTATGCTAGTGTGGCAAATTCACAGTAAGCTCTTAAAATTAAGGGTTCAGGAACGGGATAGATTCAAAGCTCTTAGTTTTTTTACAGAAAAAAAATGGGGAGAGTAAGAGAAACTTGTCAATGAATTGGCAGTTAGAAAGCACATATTCGAGTAAATGCGTACATTAAGGTATGAATACATAACTACGACTATTATTGAGTGCCACCACAACATCATACCAACCATAAAGGCTTACATTTTGATGCTGGCAAATTTATTATTTGAAGCTTTTTACGTTTCAGGTCAGTATTTTTCTCTATCAACCAACATTATCATTATGGTCTGTGAGCGATGCAAAGAGTAGAGATGATGGTTTTGGTGGAGCTTTAAGTTTGTAGATGTGTCTCTCCACCCAAAAAGAGGGAGAAGGAGTTGAGCAACATTCAGAATTTTTGTATGGAGTCAGGTGGGATGACCTAGATGTGAACAATGCCAAAATTCTTGAGTTAGCTAGCCATCAAAAGTGACGGCGTTGAACTTGGAACTCCACCCAAAAAGAGGCAAAAGGAGTTGAGTCAACTTCACAATTGTTTCTAGGCAGTCAAGTGGGTTGACTGAGAAGTGAAAAATGTCAAAACTCTACAGTAATCTCGACATAAAAACCGACAGCTTTGAAATTTGCCCCCACAAAGGGTATACGTCCCGAGGCGTTCTTGTTTTTCCTTATTTTTTCTATATTCAAACTTAACACCAGCCATGCAGCGGTTTCAAAGGTGAGTGGCCATCGAATTTTTAGAGGTACTTAATAATAAATCATTACGCTCAAGACTAGTGTGGCGCACCATGGCAACACAGGTCGCCGAAAAATAGAAAAACTTCTGCTTAAGAATCAATATAAGGCACTGCAGAAATGCCTTCATTACTGGCACAGTACAGAGTGAGCTTTGCAAGTGATCGATTGTAAAGTAAAGAGTGAGAAAAATAACGAGAGACTGAACTGTGCTAATTTCAGCTTTTGGTAAGGCTAAGTTATTATTTTTTCTTCCGGTAACAATAGAGACAAGAGCATGGATTTTATTTACAACATTCCTATCGTATCCAAATCTCTTTTTTTCTGTAAAATAAATATCATTAGATGTAGTAAAAGACACCTTACGTTTTTCTATTTCGAGAATTTTCATAGCAAATCTAAAAAGCGATCAGTCGGAACTTTGCGACTATAGTACCATTTATGCCATGCACTGATCATTACTACATTTTCTCATTTCAGGCAATAAAAGGTGTGTCGACGTACCTGATAATTGCTCTCCAGTTCCGGATGTCTGGCGCTGGCAGCGGATGAGCCATTGGATGTTCTCTATAGCGTTGTTTATCGAACATTTTACTGCGGAAAGAAAATCTGATCAAAAGAGCGCTTAAATACGTGTCATCCACACTCTCTTTAATTTTCTTAAGCATCAAGCTCATTGCATTTGGCTTCATCTGATATTATTGCCATGCAAAACTGAAACTTGGGGAACAAAATTTCCTGAAGTTAATTTGGCCACACCCTCCACTGGTTCGTGCTGCAAGTGGCCCCAGAGGAGCAAGTACGGCTGAAGTCGACAACGGGTAGTTGAGAACTATTGCGCCATCGACGAAAGGTTCAACAACCTGTACCCCCACCCTCTCATTTCTGGGTATGGTAAGTGCCCCCATGGTAACTTTGCATACCAAACGAGGCACTTACAAGAGTTATCTTGCTACATTAAATAGAACTATAGAGTTCTCTAAGAGCGCATACTTTCAACAACAAGGAAATGTTGACGAAAAGTGCAAAGTGGCCTTGAAACCGGAAATAATTTTTTTATTAATGCTAAAATCAAGTCACTTGTTTCTCTTACCTTTAATAACGGTACCTGTAATGTTCTTGAAGATCCGTCTGTAAAATTCAAGTTATATTTTGACAAACACTAAGATAAACCTATAGTCAAGCACGTGAATGGACGAACTGATTATCACCAAATTTGATCATGTGTGCCTTGTTACAATTCTAATAATGTATACCTGTAAATATTGTGAAGATCCCTCGATAAATTTTTCAGTCATGTTACGGCAAACATAAAATCAAACCGAGATCGAGACAAGTAAATAAACGGTCTAAAAGATCATCGCAAAAATTTGGTTAGTTGCTCTTCGCAGCATTTCCACCAGTTCTTGTAAATTTCATGAAAGTTTGCTTCTAAGTCCTTGAGTTGTCACCAGAAAAAAAACAGGTAGACAAGCAAACAACTGTTGGACGGATCATTCCTAAAGAAAATCATCTGTTCCGCCTTACATACCTACAGTAACATTCCTTGTAAATTCATAAAGATTTATCCATATTGATTTTTTAATATTCTTGATGGGAGACATATAGGCATATAAAAACATAGAAGCTCAAAAAAAAAAACACAACCTCATCGGCGGAGGTAAAAATCCATTGGTTTGACATATTCATTGGTTTTACCTATTTAATCAATGTATAAATAACTCCGGAATCATTCTGTAAACCTGACTGTGACATCTAGCAAGTGTGGAATCACTGAAGCATAAACACAAATGAAAACCGTTGCAGGTTACTGCCGCTATTGCAGTAATGTCCTGATCCTTACTAATAAAGTTTACAGAAATTATCACCTACTTTCTTATTGGTGGCTATGCGTAACTTAATGGCTTGAATACTTTCCAAGGCACCGTCGAAGGCACTTCCACATTATCGTTATATCAGCGTAAAGTTATAGATCTGCATTTGTTTGAGAAATAAAAAATACAGAGATAGAAAACACCATCGTGTTATTAATAGTTCTTTTTTTGGCGATTTATTTTTTCGTTAGTTCGAACATTAAAATTGATGCATCAATATTCCCATAACAGAAGAGCCATTGGATCTTCTCTAAAAGCTTTCCCCATTAATGAAAGTTACCTAAATACACGCCTTCTACACTTTTTTCAATATTCGTCAGCAGTAAGTTAATTTTATTTTAACGAATCTGACGCTTTTGCCATGGAAAAGTGAAACTTGAGAGGCCAAAATTTATAGGAAAGAACTTGGCCGTGATTCTTTGTTATGTTTTTAGCAATCCAAAATCATTGATTGTATTTTCTGGTTGTGTCTATTTACTCTACATCTATAATTATACGAAATCATTCTGTATACTCCACGTGGTGCTTATTTACCTACTGTGTGCTAAATGCAATCCTTCATCATTCAATTTACGTTAGGGTGCTACCTCGCCACTGTTGTTTTAGTGATGCATTATCACAATCGTTACAAGTTACCCCGACCGTTACAGCAATCACAGCTATTACTTATAGGCGTGCAAAAGTGATCATTTACTTTCTTTTAAAATATCTTTCACTATTTCAATGTTTGAATACTTTCTAAGCTCACCTTCAAAACCACTTTTGCTTTGTAGTTCATATCTATGGATGTTGATAGATTCGAATTTCTGTGCAAGACAAAAAATTCAGAGATCGCATACGTCATCGCGTTTGATTTCAACCGTTCGCCTGTTTTATGATATTTTTCACAATTTGACACATTAAAATGAATGCATCGGTGATCCCGTCGGTGATTCCTGTCTACTCCAGCCCCCTGCAATAGCAGGAAAAAGAAAGTGAAACGTTTGTGGCCCTAGACTATTTTTTTTTTACTTAACTGGGAGGGGCGCCTATAGTATAGCAGAAACCGTGTACCTCTATCTGCTACTTGAGCTGCCTGTCACCCTGGCAAATTACTACACCATCAACTGAGAAAATATATAAAACTAGAGAAGTACTCTGAGAGCACGTACCTCCAGCATACAAAGCAGTGTGCGTGACAACTTTAAATTGGTCCTAAAGCAGGAATTTATTTTCGAACATCACCAAAAATTGGTTATTTTTGCCTTCTAATATTCTTTATAGTTTGTCATTGTCTTGAAGATCCGCCATAACTTTTTGAGTTGTGTTCTGACAAACAGTAATACACTCGTATATACAAACAGATCACCGCCAAAATTTGTTCATTTGTGCCTTCTGACAATTTCAACAATTCCTACAAATTTCATGAAGATTAGCCGTTTACTCTTAGGGTTATGTTACTGACAATCATCAAAGCTAATCGCAAAACAGTCAGCGTATTATATTTTTTATTAATCCGCAGTAGACTTAACTTTTGCGCATGAAGTGATTCTTCATGGATTATCATAGGACCGGACAAGTTATTAAACAGAATTGCAGGTTTTGGAGTGATGAAAATCCTATGAAGATCCACGAAAAACCACTTCATGCATAAAAAGTTACAGTCTGGTGCGGATTAATGAAAGAAAGGATCATTGGACCGTACTTTTTCGGGGATGTTAAAGGGGTAACCATCACAGTTTCAGGAGACAACTAAGAAAAATGACACAAGAATGCTTATTGCCAAAAATCCAAGATAAGAAAATCCCCAGTTATGGTTTAACCAAGATGGGGCGACACCACACACCTCTAGAGAAACCATGGCCATATTATTAGAAGCATTTCCTAGTCGTTTAATTTCACGTTATAGTGAAAACTCATAGCCTACTCCTCTCCTGATTTGACCCCTCTTGTCTTCTTGCTTTGGGGGTATGGCCAACTGTTTATAACTTGCCCATCAATGGCATGAACTAAGCATCATCTTCTCTTTTAGAATTTGTTACTTCCCTGGGTTGTGTATTTGAGCAACATTAACCTTGTTTCAGGCCATGTTTAATAAAATTGCGGCTAACTGCTCTTGGAGTAGATGCAGTGATCGTAGTAATCAGCCACTGCTGAACAGAAGAAATTCCTCGAACAACCGAAGTCAATGCTTCAACTTGTAAGCAAGGGTGTAGTCATTAACCCCTTAACGAGACTGGTCTGGATCTACACTGAAGCAAAAAAATCTTTACAATTCAAAGGCATGAAAAAATTTTAAACGAGAAATGTGAGTTAGTATTTCGTTTGCCCTACCCGACATAATTAAGCGAGAAGATGTTAGTGTTAATGCATTCCCTCCTCCCACTCATAGCAAACGTCCATCACCCAGGCAACCCTCAGGGAGGATTGTGTGCTGCTGCAGTAAGGTTGACAGTGGGTCACTCTTGCGTACGTGTTATTTTTACTTTCTTATGAGTTTGAAGTCATGTAGCTTTACACCTACGGCATACAATGGGTCAAAAAATGCTGCAAATGAAGGAGTGAATTCTTGCGTTAACTATGCTAGAAAAGGGAGACTGTGACTGCCGTAACTGAAGACCTGGGGATGTCACGAGAGACAATCTATCTGGTGAAGCGGTCGAGGACAAAATTACCAACAGGGACGGTACAAAAGAAGAAGTCAGGCTCTGGCACAACTAAGAAAATTACATTGAGAACAAATAAGCTTCTGAAGCGTGAGGTTATCCCAAGTCACGCTTTAGCTGCCATTGAACTCAAAAACAAACACTATGAGCTCTTCCAGAACGTCGCAACAATGACAGTTCACGATCGCCTGCAGAAGGACCTGGGTTTTCAAAGTCGACGTGCCAGAATGACACTCATGCTCTTCAGGTTTCACGTTTCAGTCTCCCTTTTCTAGGATAGTTAAGGCAATGGTTTACTAATTCATTTGAAGCATTTTTCAACCCATTGTGTGCAGTAGGTGTAAAGTTATATGACTTCAAACTTATAAGAAAGTAAAAATAACACGTCAGCAAGAGCGACCCACTATCAACCTCACCGCATCAGCTGGCTGGGTGATGGACGTTTGCTATGAGTGGGCGGAGGGAATGCATCATCATTAACATGTTCTCGCTTTATTATATCGGGTAGGGCAAACGAAATACTAACTCACATTTCTCGTGTCTTGCCATTGAAGTGTAAAGATTTTTTTTTTTTTTTGCTGGCACTGTAGACGCCTTAGATACTGGTGAGGTAGCCGACCCCAAAGTAATTCAGTCACTGAGAGAGGTACCGGACATCGGCAAAACTAAGTTCAACTAGAGCACTCTGAGAGTGCACACCGCCGCCAAGTAAGGCAACGGTACCGAAAAGTATAAATTGGCTCTGAAACCATGATTTTCTTTGTATTAACTTCAAAATCTAATAATTTGTGCCCTATGATAGCATTCATAGCTCCTGCAATTTTTTGAAGATCCGTTCGGCGCTATTTGAGTTATGCTGCTAACAGACATTGTGACAAGCATAATTCAAACACACAAATGAACCAACCGATCTACACCAAAAATTAATCATTCATGTCCTCTAACAATACTAATAACTCGTGTAAATTTCATAAAGATTCAGTCAAATCTTTGTGAGCTAGTGCGCTATCAAACATGAGTCCAACATACAAACGAACCAACCGATCTGCACCAAAATGTAATCGTTTGTGTCTTTTAACATTACTAACAACTCCTGTAAGTCTTATAAAGATCCATTCAAAACTTTGTGAGTTGCTGCGCTAACAAGCATAAAATCAAACACAGCGACAAACACATGAAGGAACCGATCATCACAAGAATTTGGTCATTTACTCTTCGTGATATACATAACAACTCATGTAAATTTCATAAAGATCCGTTCATAACTTTTTGAGTTAGAGCATTGAGAAAAATGAGGTAGACGAGCAACCAAACGGATGGTCGGATCTTTTCCAAAATTTAATCATCTGTTCCTCCTAACATACCTAACAATTTCTGTAAATTTCGTCAAAATTTATCTATAACTTTTTGAATTATCTTGGTGACAGACAAAGAGAAGGACAGAATAACAAATAGATTAACAGAGAGACAGACAGGCAAACCCGACAAAAACATAACTTCTTTGGCTGAGATAATAAAGTTGTAGAGGAGTGCATCGACCAGTGAAACAAACCACTCTCTGATGTGATCCAGAAACAAAACAAGACCTTCTCCAACAAACCTCCCGTGTATCTGAAAAAAAAAGCTTACGAGACTGGGTCTGTTGAAGCAAACTGTGCTCTAATTACGAAGCTCTTCAGCTTTTTCCAAGCTCATCCCGATGCAGACTTAGATGACTGCTTCAAACATGAAAACCGACGAGAGCCCCCATTACTATCGGATAAAGGCAATTTGCCGTTAGGTACTAAATCAGACATCCTTCGCTGCCTTCCAAACATACCTATTGCTGGTCGTACTCTTGCAGCTAAGGAGGCCACTGTGTAGTGCTAGATATGGTAGCAGTTATTCACTTTATAAAACCTCGACGGGCTAAGGTATTTAGGGAGTATGAGCAAATGCAGCTGATGCCATACTTGAGTAGTCAAATGACCAGCAAAACCACTGGAATGGATGCAGTGTAGGATGCCTATAAAGAGACAAGCCTCATATCTCACACCCGTAGCAAGCGGGTTCAAGGCCAGAGAACTAGAGGCTCATCTAAAATACCTCTACCCAAAGATGCTGAGTGAAAAAAATTTTCAAAGATGGTAGGAACAAGAAGGACCTCTTCCAGTTTCTGAGTAGAGAACTGCATAAATGAGCTAGTACTCCTGACACTCAGTTCCACCGGTTCACTTCTAAGGGGGAACTTGTCCTGACCAACCGGCAGATAGACCTTAGCACCTTGTGCCGATGTCAGCACGATGAGGTGGACACTAGGATGATGATGCTGCACCTACATCACGCTGCTCAACAAGGTCACACCACAGCCTACCTCAGGACCGTGGACAGTGATGTGGATCATGTGGTTGTGCTCGCCATCAGCCTGTTCCAAAAGCTAGGCCTAGCAGACTTTGGATTGGTCTTGCCCATGGGAGAGCGTAGAAGGACATTCCAATCCACTCTGTTGTTGAGATGCTCAGCGCTCAACACGTCATAGTTCTGCCGTTCTTCCACGCCGTTACAGGCTGCGATGTTGTTTCATCTTTGTATGGTATTGGAAAGCAGACTGTTGGGAATACTTGGAGTGCCTGCCCTCCCTGGTTCTAAATTGTGACCACAGGGGCAACCGTAAGTGCTGGGGAGCTCAGCTTCATTGCACATCACTGTACAAATGTGAAGGAGGTTGTACCAACGATGGCAACACTGTCTAGGTTCATTTTGTGACCTAGACTTAGGTTTTGCAAATTTTAATAAGTAGGTTTGGTGTTTGTAATCACTTCCTGTTTATTGGCTCTTTTGTTCATCAGCCAGTTTTAAGACTAAGTGCAGATTTGTAAGTCTTGTATATCAGTTGTTAATTGGTATTTTAGAAAAATGTCGCAGCATGTGGTTGGCAGGGCTAGAGAATAACTTTGTGAGGGTCGAAATTATTTTCATAGTGACATCTTAAGCCTTGCCGCCTGCTTTCTAGTATTAGGTATTAAGGAAGTTGTATATTCATCTATAGAATAATTTTGTATGTTTGATTGATCATTGCCCTTGTGCAAACGTACTTTGAACACGTAACACGAGCAATCTTGCATCTGAAGTTTTATTTGTCAGTTATAACCATACATCTATGATATTTAAAGGAGATATCAGCCTTTAGAACTGTTTTAGGCATAATAAACGGACTTGTCATGCCAAAAAATTTAGGAACTAGGGTATTGCATGAGGCTCGATTGTAAATAGAATCTGATATATCACATACACAGCTCTGCATGGCGGCCGTATTGGACATCTCGTAAACCAGGCGCCAGAAGAGTTTTTGAAACCTGATGAATGATTTTGTCACGTCAAAATGTCTAGGAAAAGCGGTATTGTCTGATTTTCTACTGTAAATAGAAGCTGAAATTAAAAACCTGACACCACAAGATGTTTGGACTTTTGAAAATTTGCGTTGACGCTAACCTTTTCAAATGGAGAGAAAATTTCTACAAACAGCAGCATGGTACCCCAATGAGATAACCGATCTCTGTAGGTTGTTTTAACTGAATTGACAATGCAGCACGTAGAGGAATTGATTCTTTCCAGCGCACCATGCCGACCTATTCATTGGAAACGTTATCTCGGTGATATTTTGACCATCCTTCCTTCAGACTCTGTCCAAACCTTTCTTAATCACATCAATCAGTAAATTTTATATTTCTTAGCAGAAACTGAAAACGATCACCAGTTGCCCAATTTTGACCTCTTGATAACTCGCCAAACAGACGAAACAGTAAGCTTCAACAACTAGAGCACTCTGAGACCGCATACCTCCGCCAAGTGAGCCAACGGTAGCAAAAATTCAAATTGGCTCTGAAACCATAATTTTCTTTGCATAAACTCCAAAATCTGATCATTTGTGCCTTTTTATATTAATAA
>LQNS02000155.1:1958096-1968972 GCA_001587735.2 Parhyale hawaiensis
CTAGATCATTATCAGCGCACAGCCTGCTGGCTGAACTAACAAGTCGATCCAACAGACGCAAGTGAGTGTCAGCAGCTGAAGCCCAGACCGGTGAGCAATACTCCAACACAGGCAGCAAAAATGCATAAAAACATCTACGGGCAGCCTGACTATCACCAAACACGGAATTCACCTTACGCAGGAGCCCAATCTTAGTGGAAGCACGTGACACCAACCTCCTAACATGCGGCTCAAAAGTAAGCTTCTCATCAAAGACACCAAGAATCTCCAAGGGGCTAGACTCCTGAAGTAAAGAGTCATCAATCTCCAGTTGGGGATGCTACTGATATTAGCAAAGTCATCTACTGCCAGTAGAGCGACTATAATGTTGTAAAAAATGTGAAGCTATACATATGATACGGCCGAAATGATTCATATATGAAATCAAATATCTAATTTTCGTCTATCTATTTGTTAAGAGCGGGACACAAAAAGGTAGGTACTATCGTATTATTATATAGATGATGTTTTGTTAGTAAATAGGATTCTAACTTTAAGCTGATAGCTCCAGCCGATGAAAATTGTTGTATGTATATAATGGCTTGAAAGCTCGAAGTCAAAGAAACTGAGAAACCCAGGAGGCGTTCTGATTTATACTTACAAAATAAAATGTAGTGTACCATATTTTATATCTCAAATATAGTTGTTATAATCTCCTCAATACCAAGCCGAAACAATACATTGAGATTATTTTTGTTTGACTTCATTAAGCTAATAACCAGTGTATTTCGTGCACCATTGTATCCTTCCTCATCATCCTTAGCTGTTAAAAATGACCCAGGTAAATGATGTTAGTGAAAAATTTAATATTTTTAAAGCAGATCTATTTCTAAACACCCCGTAATAATGTATTTCTTGATGCAAGTTAACTGTGCTTATACATATAACCACAAATAAAGTGAAGGACATCATTCTAATGCCTATCGGAAACCAGTCACACGTAATTTTTCTTAGAATCACATAGTTCACGCATTTTTCGATGTCCTTAATAGTCTCTGTTTACATTTGCTTAATTGGTTCAATCACAAAGCATACGTCGTATACTCTCCCTACGTTGTAGTATATGCATTGATTATTGAGACACCGTTAGTAAACATCATTGCAGTTAGCTATGATTATTATACCAAAGCTTTTCAAGTTCATCAGCTGGGTGAGACTATCTTGATACATCGAAAAAATCGTCAAAATTTTATGAATTGCTGCGAAAATGGAAATAAAAACAGAAAACGCACCGATTTATTTCCAAAAATTCTCAACTTTTGCTGCACGCATTGCGATTTTCGTAGACTCATATTTGCTGCGCGGTTTTCCAGTGCATGGTTCTTGGTGTGTGCAATTTGTAACTTTACTGCAATTGTTCTGAAACGTAATTCGCGTACTTACAGCAGACACCACGCACCTACTGTAAACCTATAACGACGAGCGTGCTGCGTAACTACTGCTTAAACAAATTCATGCTCTTTTTTTTCATGAGAGACGCGTATTGTTCCCTTTTAGCTTAATGCTTCTTCGTAAAGTCGTAAAGGATAGCTGGCAGTATTACCCTTCAGCAGACGTACAAAAATAAGAGATATCCTCTTCAACTCAGAGAAGTTTTCTAGGCAGCACATGGCCCGTAAAAATGGCACAAGTAGCGAAAAGTCGATTAAGCGTCTCTGAAATAGTACAAAGTTGACCCAGTATTACATATTTACGCGTTTAAAATAATTTTTTTTTTCGAAAAGTCGACGTAAACTTTAGTAATAGTTATTTACTCATCGTAATAATGTCGTAGATAATAGCAGCGATTAATGTTTTCCCAGGGTAGTTTGCACTCTTGATATATTTCGACTTACACTGCAGAATCTGCACCTACAACAAGCCTAGACAAACTGTTACAAAGAAAGATTTGACCTTCATAGTAACCATGGGATCAGTCGCAACAGTGACGAAGGAAACAGCAACTTGATGCTATGCACAGGACTGTTTAATAGCACCAATAGGTAGGTATACATCGGAAGTGAGAATTTATTTTGCAACTAGCGGCGTTTGTACCTCAAAATGTCATCGACTCAATCAGGAGAAAGCTCACTCATGTAGTACACAAGATTACATTCGTCGCGTACTGTATTGAAACAATATGATTAATATCATTTCTAATCAATGTTGTAACAGAGAATATGCACTGACACATTGATCAAGGATCCACAACTCTCCCGCTTTGAGCTGCAGCCTTAAAAAAAATAGCGCTCTGTTTGTATAATCCAGGCATGAAAAATAAGTGCATAACTAGTCTGATTCATTGCAAAGGAAGAACATACGAACATGGATCCCTGTATATGCAGCGCTAAATTGCTCCACACAGCCGTTGTTTAATCAACGTCTTGTGTCGTAACTTACCTACATTGAATCATGCAATGTGTTTACCAGAAACTACAATGCGGACAGAGGCCCTGATGAAGGTGGCTGTCAATATCTGTGATAGCTGGAGGGGCTTCTTCCATATTGCACTGCTACCCATTACAGTCTGTGAACTCATGGGGCAAGTGTATGATATCTTTAGTTCAAGTGTCTTCTTCTGCTCAGTCAAAGCATAATAACCGAGAGCTATTCAGAATGGCTAAAGCAAAATTCCTAAACGCTTTCATCACCATGGCTCGGGTCGTCGGACACTTTCCTCGATGGGGAAATTTTCCAGGTGGCAAGTTCAAGAAGTCTCGACGGTTGATGGTGTACTCGTACATTTTGTTCATCGTTCATTTTTCTTCCACTTTGGTATTGTTACCGGTCCCTGAAGAGAATGATAACTTCCATACGTATTTGTGGTTATCTTATATAAAATTGCTTACTTTCACAATAAATTTAACATCTTTCGTGTCGTTCGAAAGTCTCACGGCGGTATTTCGGACTCTTTGCACCATTGACTACCTCCTACCCTGCAAGGCATTCCCTTCTAAAACTTCGCTCATTAGCGATGTGTTGCTGGTAGTTTTTCCCATACATGTATCTTTGTATGTATCTAATGTCGTTGTAAAGACTATACGAGAAGCAAGCCTCGATATCGATTTTCTGATGAATACTTTCCTTAGAATTTCATATGGCATCATTAGCAGCAGTACGTTTTTTTGTTACGCCGGCTTGACCTACTGTGTTTTCTTGTTCTTGGGAGAAGCTCAGTGTAACGTGATATTTGCTATGTCTGCGAAGATCCAGAAACATCACCATAATCTTTGGCCTAAACGCGACGCTTCGTTTTCCAATGAAATGACTGAAGCACAACACTTCCACTCGGTTGAATGGGTTGACAATAGACCACTTCCCTTTAGGTTTGTTGATATCCAACCAGACATGAGTACCTCCGAATCGCCTGGTACGGTGGCCAACTGCAACCACTACAAAGCGTTGAGCATGCAGATCGAGCTGAGGGCTGTGGAAAAGCTATTAGCAACAATAGATCGAACGGCCATGGAATTTTTAAAATCATGCTCAGCGTTTTTCGCTTGTTTGACATGTAAGAAATCGTTAACTACGGGTTATACATTGCCATATTGTCGTATTTTTCTAATATCACAATTGCTGTTCATGTAAGTTTAAGGGTGTTAAAGAAGCCAAGATCAAGACTTTATACATGTCCAACAGCTGAATGTTTTTTATATTTTTTTCCCAGAATGGAAATTACCACTGTTCTAAAAAAAAAGTTAATTGTATTCACAAGAATATTTGCTGGTCATACCGTGTATATGTGGGAACAGAATTCTATCACGAAGGAGTTATTTAGACTTACATTCAGAACTGATAGCCAGAATTTGCTTCGCATGTTCTGGTAATAGCAGATTTTTTTTTAAGATGTGCCCAATAAATCAACGCACAATCCTTTCCTCATCCAGCCTCAGCAGAAAAAAAAGTCCAAACGGTTTTGTTCATGTAATATCTATCAGTGACATTGGAAAACAAATTCGACAACGGTTGTTTCTGCTTAAATTTCTCAAGAGAAGTTGAATTAGAGTAATTTATGGACGTTTTTCACTACTGCATTAATCTTCAAAACAATTCATTGCATGTTGCAGTTCATATTCTGATCGTGCTGGTAAGCAGCCTTTACTGGATGGCAGACACAATTCTGACTGGCCGGGCTTCGAGCGGTGATGAGGTTGGATTAGTCGTGAGTTGCATTGTATACATGGTGCTCATCTGCAACTCCACTTCCCAGTTCAATTCAATGGTAAGAAATAAGTTATCTTATACGGAAAGTATCACAATACTAAAATTGTCCCTGTTGTATTTTGGTTGACAAATAAGGCTAGAAAAGCTTCAACATCTTTATATAGCACTTATTATATTTTCACAGGCTAAACCACTTTATGAAATGTGCTGACGCTGCACTAAATAAAAAAAATAAAACACTAATTATATATAAGTGTAGACAAAATCACAAAAATTCAACGGTTCGGGATGTACTTCCATCTTCAGAAATGCAAAATATTAAGCTTAAAAAAGGAGCAGTTTCTTTCAGCTATAGTAGCAAGGGGCATACATGTTGTCAAGGAGAGGTATTACAGGCAAATAACCAGAGTAAGATCGGGAGGTCCGAACGGCCATATGCTCGTGCAGTCGGGAGACTGAGAAGCAGCAGTCGTCGTACAGTTGCCAGCTGTGCAGAGAAATAAGAGCTTGCACAGTCGGAGCAAAAACATCAGCTACAGATCGTAATGAGAGGTAGAGTTGTAGTAGTCATGAATATTGAGGCTGGGTTTTATTTTATTGACCTGAACTGCTTCAAAAGTTGTGAGTTCTATCGGGTTAAAATAATAATGATGGAGAAGTCTTTTGTCCTAAAGAAATATGGTTATTTTGTTCTTCAGGAAGACGGGGAGCCGAATGCCTAGGTTTTGCAACTGGTAAACCTGTTCGTCCGGATATACTTAAGTGTTGGTTAATGCGTGCGTTGTACTGGTGATCCTTCATTAAGAGGAGGCTCAGGTGAAAACCGACAAAAAATAGATATTTTGTTATTTCATATTTTCATTCTAAAACCGTTCAAATAGCACGAGAAAGTAAAAAAGAATCATTGTATTGATTGAAATTGCCCTTATGGGAGCTTTGAACGTCCCTGCCCGTCTTGCTTGGCATGATGCCTTCCAAACTTTGGCTGCCCGTATGTCAAAACCTGTTTTTTCTATTTAAACGGATTGAAGAGAACTTTATTTTTCACCCAATCCATTTCAAATTCTGCTTGGATATTGCTATAAGTAGTTCCTATAAAGTTATGATTTGCTTTTTTTTTGCTAAACTAAAATTGGTCGATATTTAGAGCAAAATTTTACACGTGTGAGCTGTGAGCTATGTAAACACCGGATAAAGAGCAATATTTCATACAAAGAATGAGGATTTTAAAAAAAGTGAAACCATAAGTTTCTTTGCAGTAGGTTAGAGTACAACCTCACCAATTGTCGTGTCTCTATCACAAATATTGACGTCATGGTGACGGTATATTTATAATAATAATATTATTATTATGTATATATTAAAATTTGGCGGATCATTGTTTTATTCATGCTCAACCATACTAGGAATATACCAGGAGAATTTCGAGTCAATAGCACGAATATTATATTTTTTACTATTTTTTTATCTTTGACTTGAGCCTCCCCATTATGCGGTATGTCTGGACCAAGATTTATAGTCGATATTAATGGAATTTCCGCACTGTTGGGTGCTGCTCAGATTTATATTTGCAGTGCTAGTGGAAACGTTATTTGCACAGGTTCTAATATGCTTTTCATTTGCTTTTATTGATCTCACTGCGCTTTCAATAATGCTTAAGAGTTTAGCAACTTATGACACTTTTCACCTTCATCACAATTATTTGATATGTTTATCTTCTTTTTGATACTTAATTTATTCCTATTATTATAGAATTCACCACTGTAGGGGCTATTTTACCCACAAATGCACAGAATGGCGCCTCCACTGTGAAGTAACCGACCTAACCGTTAGAAATTTTTCCGGCAGCAAAAAATTGCGCTGTGGTACCGCGTGAAGTGATTCAGCGTCGCATACATGGGATACTGGGAACAAATTTGTACCGCATTAATGGGTGATTGCATATATGGATGTCGCATTAATGGAGGATCGCTAGTAATAATGTCTAGTGCAGCCCGTATATGAAGCGTCGCAGCTTCTGCACTGGATTTTGTAGACAGCGCCGGACAGAAAAAATAGGGCTTCTTTTTTAACTAAAAATACGATTTTATAGTAAATATGGTATTGTAGGAGAACCTTTAGTTTATATGGCAGCAGCCTTCGGTGAGGAAAGTTTTCAGGAAGTTGACTGATTCGACGCTGGTTTTTCTGTAGTATGGAATGGAATAAGTTTAATTTTAAAACAGTTAGTTAAGCGATACCGGAAGCAGTTAGTTTATCTAGAAAGAGTTTGCAGTAATGATCCTAAATGTGGTGTGGATAGCCGTTATTCTTGACAAATGTTCGAAGAAAATCTATTTCATTTGAGAATGCTAGGGAAGAGGAAAAGACATGATATACCTTTAACAGTAGAGTTTTGATAACATTTATTTCAAATTGATAGTAGCAGGTGACTAAGGAGGCTAGTTCCGAGGCCTGAAAATGTTGGTTTCCTGTAAACTATAGTGGTCAATGGTGAGTCCTGATTTGTAACTAGGGTGTCTAAAAACGCTATTGAATCGTTTGATTGGTTCTCAGAAGTGAACTATATGTTGGGATGCTACACTATTATTGCAGAAATAAGTCCGGATCAGCAGGGTCTTTGAAGATAACGAAGGTGTCGTCTACATAACGTTTATAGTGGATGCGTTTCATACTCGGCAGTCGTTGAGCTATATTGCTTCGCGATTCAGTATATATATTGGCTAGACTAGGACCAAGCTTGGAGCCAATGAAAACTCCTTCGGTCTTTTTGTATAACCTGTGTATACCTTGTTGAAAATAAAAAATCAGCCTTTAATGGCCAGATTAAGAAAACTTTTGTAAGTAGGTTGATCCATGTGGAATGAATCACTGTTTAAAAAAAATTGCTACCTGTAATATCTATTTTAGTTGTCAATGAATATATTGGTGAACAGGAAAGTTATATCAAAACTGGATAAGTACACGCCGGGTGGCTACTGAAGGTTTTTGAGGCAGTCTTTCATATCATAAGAGTTGTGTAATGTATCAGAGAAGTTAATAAAGGTGCAAATAATGGAACGAGGAATTTGGCTATTGTGTAGCATGGGGTATTATACACTGCTAAAATTAGTCGAACAGGGATATTGGCTACTTTAGGAAGACTGTATATTGGATTAGATCAGATAGGCGGCAGTAAACGAACCAGGAGGCCCATTCCCAAAGAAACACCGGAACTTACACGCCGGCCCTCTATAAGCTATTGCCATTATGTTAGTAGGTTATAGAGCACTAAGGAAACGAAGGAGAAAAAATGGAAAACTGAAGAAAACAAGGAGAGAAAAAAGAAGGGGGAGAAGAGTCTCAGCCAAAGAGACGATCATGAATGTATGCAAGCATGGTCGATAGCCGCTGATATGCGGAGCTTAGAGATATAGAAGGAGCAGAAATGAGAAGAAGTGGGCTTAAGACTGCCTGAGAAGCTTTGGCCGTTAAGTGTTAGCGATTCGTGGAGGAAGAGGAGGAGTTCTTAGCTGTGAAGGATGTCTCTCCCAAAGTATGTCAGGATGATTTTTAAACGAGTTGACCGACTCTGTACCAACAACGTCGGAAGGGAGTCTATTCCAAATGCTGACTATGAAATAGGGAGAGAACTGCTGATTTAAGGTTGTTCTTCGAGCTTCATGCTTGAGTTTTTGACCGTTGTTTCGCAAGCGATCATTAAAGTCTCTTTCAAAGAACCCCGTTGTATTCACGTCGTTTATGCCATTCAAGTACTTGAATGTTTCTCTTAGTTGCCCCCTGAGTCGTCTTTGCTCGAGAGAGATCAGACCCAGTTCTTTTAGGCGACGTTCATACGACTTGTTTCTCAGCTGAGGTATCAATTTCTTTGCATATATGGTTCCTAGGGAAGCGCCAGACTTGTAGGGGAAGCAGTAGGTCGGTTTAGTGATAATGTCTTGGTTTAATTATTATTCCTCTAGTAATCTATGAGATTGATCTATGAATTTCAAGATAAGTTTAAAGAGTCGGTACGTGTTCATTAGAGAGAGAACTTTGTTGTGTCAGGTAGATGGTGTTCATATTTTCCATGGGCTTCCCGCTCTGCCCCACTCAAGCCTATATTTTTAGTCCATCACGAAGCAATGTGGCATAACGACTACCCGAGTAGTTTCAAACTTATATACTATAAAAGTTATAGAGACGACACCTCCCTTTTCTTCAAAGGCCCAACTGATTCAGGGCATTTTGTACGATATTTGAATAGTAAGCATCTCAACATAAAGTTCACTGCTGAACATTAAAGAATTCAGTAACATTTTAGACTCCCTGATTAAAATCTGAGACTCAACACTGACCACTCGAGCTTACAGAAAACTGATATGTACAGGTCTCGGAATTAGCTTCTTCAGTAACTGCTGAGATCAATTTTAAGCGAATGCTATGAAATCTCTTTTCTTAGGGCGCATCATTTACCTTTCTCTTACTTAGCCGTCACAGATAGAGTAAATTGTCTTCGAATATTTTTCAAGAATGACGATTATCCACCCCACCTTTTAGATTATTACTGCAAACTGTTTCGGACAAACTACTTGATCCCGGTATTGCAAAGCCTACTATTGATCAATTGGACTGTTTGCACTCTTTCCCATACTACTGGAAAATTCCCGTCGATGCCGTCAACTCTATGAAAACTTCCCTCTTCGATGCCTACCTTCATACAAACCTCGGGTTCTCTTGTGAAAACCCGTCTGCCATAAGATTTTATTTTAAATTCAAAACCCAACCTCCCACACCTCTTCTGCTCGGTGTTGTCTGCAAATTCCATTGCAGAAGCTGCGACGCTTCGCATGCGAGCAGCAGTGGACATCATTACGAAGCACGCATTAACCAACATCTAGGTATATACAGCAGAACAGGCTCACCACTAGCAAATCCTACTCATTCAGCACCCCGCCTTCATGCAGATCAAGACAATCATCCTTTTAGCAGGAAAGATTTCTCCGTCGTCGGCTCCTCTAACCAAATAGAATTTACAATTTCAAAATCATTCTAGTTCCAATAGGCAAAGGCCAGTCTTAATATAATAAATATTTCTCTCGCAAATGACGTTTTTTTCCTTCGACTGTTCAAGCTCTGATCACTTCGCACAGGGCCTGCACCACGACTCCTGCTTACAAATCGCCCGACTGTATAAACATGGCCATTAGGACCTGTACCACGACTGGTGCTTGCAAAATGTCCGACTTTACAGCATTGCCGTTGGGACCTTACGAGTTTACAACTTCTCTTTACAACTTCTCTGCTAAAAGCTAGTATAGTTGAATTTACTTACTCTTTTTAGATGTTACGTTTGACTTTTTGAAAATGAAGGATATATCGCTAAGCATTACAAGTTTTTGATTTATTTACATTTATATTTATACGTCCACAGACAATAAGTTTGTTAGTTTACCCGGTTTACACTACATTGTCAAAGAAGCAAAAGTAGAAGAAAATGCATTGAAATAGAACTATCAGTGATATGCCTTGGGTGCAATCAATAGCAAGCAACGCTTAAGGAATGAGCAGATGCATTACAAGACCGCTATAACTGTTCGCCTGATATCATGCATTTGTATTTTTGCGCGTGGCTTAAGTGTGACACTCGTCGTTTAGACTGTTCATTCGTAAAAACACGAGTTTTGCCATATCGTAGTAGCTGAAATTTTATTTCGTCGAAGGTTGATGTTTTTGTCCAAAGTTCACTGAAAATACTAGCTCTTCTTCTCTGGAAATTGCATTTGTGTTCCACTGACTGTGCCACGGTTGCTGTTTGTGTGTCATCGGTAAACTAAAAAAAACTATCATACGGATGTTCCATTACCGTATCTATTCATCGTGTTTCGTGAGACTCTACTTGCTGTTTTATAGGTACTGTTCATTCTTACTACGGCACTTCCATTTTCATTGGCCGCATAGAACAAATTATTTGGAATATAAAGTAGGAATTTGCTTGCAGAGAGAGGAATGCGCTCATCAGTGGCAGGAGCTGATGCTGCATACGGAAGAGCTGCAGAATGATGCAACAGTAAGTAACTGGTAATAATTTTATAAGCCGTGACAGCAATATTTTATATAGAATCTCCCAGAACTTTTTTAAGTGCTGGCCGAAATCGCCATTTCTAGCAACGCTGCACAAAACACGGGTTCGGTTATAACTATTCAAGGGATTTAATTAACTGCAATATTTCGTAACCAGTAGCATAGCCATTGCCTCTTCGAAAAACATCTCATTAGCAGCTTTATAATTTGTTAGATAAGTACGGCTTGCTCGAGAAGTAATATATCAAAAGAAATATTTTAATCTTCAATCCCAATGCAAGTCCTTTTGAGTAGTTGAAAGAACAATTAACCCCACACAATATATATATATATATATATATATATATACATATATAAATATATATTTCGATGCGACTGCTATTAGACGGCCAACAATCTTTCAATATGGCCGGTTAAGTGGCCGGCGTCTCGATAGAGGTACCAAAAATCTAGACCACCTACAATGATTTTCACTGGCCGTGTTACACTGTTTTTTGCTAATAATTCTTAAACAAATTGTCGGATCACTATGATATTTGAACACAAAGCCTATTACACCCCTACCTAATTTATGGCCCACATAGCATATTGCTGTATGTGTTTACAGAGGAGTTTACTCGTGTATGTTAAG
>LQNS02000155.1:2004540-2041236 GCA_001587735.2 Parhyale hawaiensis
AAACAATGGGCCGCAATGCAGTGTAGTTAATAATGATAGTATTACCTGATCTTAGTATCTAATGCAACTTTAGTATTAAGCTGTCTCCTGTGTACCATTCCATATGTGTACCTAATAAAGCATATTATTGTTATTATTATTAATTCTTTGTCTCCTAAATTTTATACTAATCAAACTGCTTACGGAAATGAAATTAGGTGTCAGTGTACAGTAAATGTTTGTATCAACACCAAAATCTAATCATTTGTGTCTTCTGAGAGTAGTAACCACTTCTTTAATTTTCTTGAAGATTCGTTGATAACTTCTCAAGTTGTGTTGCTAATAAACAATGCTTAAATACACAAACAGACAAACCGATCATCACCAAACTTAATCAATTATGTACTTCAACATTGCTAACAATTCTTGTGAATTTCATAAAGATCCGTTCATACCTTTTTTCGTTATTTTGCTAACAAGAATAATTTCAAACACAAAGACTAACAAAAAACGAACCAACAGAACATTACAAAAGTTTGGTCGTTTAGTTTTCGTAACATACCTAACAACTCGTGCAAATTTCATAAATATTCTTCTATAACTTCTAGAATTATGACATTCAGAAAAAAGGAATCAGACAGACAAACAATTAAACAGATGGAGGGATCTTAACCAAAAGCTAATAATCTGTTCTTCCGAACATACCTAACAATCCTTGCAAATTTTGTAAAGATCCGTCATAACTTTTCGAGTCATCTTGGTGACAGACAAACAGCCATACAAACATACAGACCAAGAGACAAACAAACAAATTCGATGAAAACAAATCCCCCTTGGTGGAGGTAATAACGATAATGCCCTTCATCTAATACTCTAATATTGCGTGAGAAAAGTGTATCCAAGATTAGGCACTAGACAAAAATATTTCCTCATTAACTAATAAATTGGTACATTCTTTCTTTGAGGAAAACTATGCACAATACATTTATTTGCATTGTTAAATATTCCTCTCTTATTAGTCATTTCACTTCTGTTACGTTAGGTTCAAGGGATATTTTGCATCAGTGTCCTTGATTCTTCTGTCGATTAGTGAATGACCAAGAATAACAATAATCGTACGCAGGCCGTCAATGGCCGTCAATGGTAACTGCCCTGCAATTTCGCCTCTCCATAATCAGCAACCTGTGAAGTCTGTTCCAAATTTCGGAGCTGAAGATCGTTGGAGAACATAAACTCTTACGCGTATTTAGGGCGGTGCCATAACTACAATACTTTGTGATTCCCAACTATGTAGTTTCCCACGGCGGTTCGTTAAGATTGACGAGAGATCTGCATTATCTCCTACATTTCTTTAATATTAACAATGATACTAATTGTGTAAAATAAAAATACCTGTTAACCGTTCATTATCCTTTGCTTGTAAAATGCTTAGCAGTATTATCTTTCTCTTAAAATGCAATGTGTTTTATTGGTGACGATGTCGTTTCCATAACAAAGTGGAGGCCAAGGATATACAACAATGCATCAATAGAGGCACACACTGACGATGCATGGCAGTTAGCAATGTGTGTACAGATACGGAATACGTGAACAATGCGTTGCCACGTATGCATCAGTTTTAACTTATTTCATGATTTAGGTTATCTTTTGATATACTGTAGTTCCGGCTGCGCTCAAGTCCGTATATTAGTAGCAGGGCGCACATACCGTACTGAAATGTATCGTCGAAACTTGCCTGTCAGAAGGTATAATATTATAATTACAAAGCTTAACTACATAGTTGATACTTGGATGATGAGCAGGTTATGCTCAATTGAAGAGTTGTAATAAGTGACTGTCTGACGATTGAAGGTCCATACGAGCGTACTAGTTTGCGTTCGAAAAAACTGTTCTTGCCCAATGTATTTACTTTTACCGTATGTGTAAGAGTCTCGGCCATCCTTATTTATGCTACTTATTCAGTACTAAGGAGAAGGTCTCACGATATTTCACTGTCAGATAAATATATATAGTTAGTTTTAAAATTTATTAAATTTTGGAATAGCAGTAGCTCACCGTTGAGAGCGTGCCCAGCCTTTAACCTATTCTGTTGCAGCCCAAAAACGAGTAAACTAAGAGTTAATGGCATCACATTCGCTGGATCATAGCAGAATCTTGCCACTTTGTTCTCACCCTATCCCAATGGAATTATCGCATTTTATTAAAATTTTAGCAAAATTCATCACAGTTGTCATTACGCTTCCCCTCACGCAACTGTTCGCCGCTCTAGAGACGAGTGTGGCTATTTAATTATGTTTCTAGAACTTCTGAAAACTATTCCCATGGCAAATTGAAAAAAAAAATCATCTATTGTTTACTTAATGTGCGAGACTGAACTGAGGATGAGTAAATGGGATCAATGCCTTGGTACAAAGCTCGGCTTATTTTCCTTAAGAGCAACCAAGGGCAGCTTCAGAAAGTGCAATAATTAGAACTTCTGTAGCGAATGCGTATGTGAAGAATTATAAATCCTAGTAATAAATTATTGCAAGGACGGCGACTGAGAACTTCGGGGGAATGACACGCCATCAACTACAACCCTGATTTTGTTCCAAGTAGAACTCAACTATGAACTACAAATATGTGATTATGGTGCATGTGCAATATATAATATCAAAGGCGTTGTTCCTTCGTTCGTGTGTTACGCTCTTCGATTATAGAGAGGGGAAAAATTCAACTTGTAAGAAGCTCTGATTTTGGCTGGAAGGCAGTTCAACCACAGCTGTTTTCTTTCAGCTCGCACTTGAAAAATGTTTTAGTCACTTTCAAAGCAAAGACTTGAAGTTTATTTGGCAAGTATCATACCTACCATGATTCCAAATTTCATTTCTTCTAATATTCACGTTGCTGGCGTAGCATGCCGATGCAAATATGTTAAAATCCGATCGTAACCTTAACACGGTTCAAACGAAGCTGTTATCAACTGCTTCATTCTAAGCTGCATTTTCTAAGTGACAGTGCGATTTTTCGAGATATGACGTAAACTAAAAGAAAAAGTACTTTCAGCGACTTGAATCTTTTTTCTTTTTTAATGGGCTGAGTGTTGTAATATGTTGTCAGGCTATCGCACATCAAGAGTAAAGCAGCTTCGGGTCCGGCACTAGAAATGGAATCATCATATACACCGATGAAAAATGTAAATATTAAAAATATGAAAGTCTAAATAATGTTATCTTCATGCTTCAGGCGATGAGAAACAAAGGTAAAAGGTAAAGGATGAGAATGACGAAAAATCTCTGCTGTAACAATTTATTAAAAGAAACATACATTTTTTTGTAAAATGATGAGTTTTTCAGTTGATCAAAATTATAAGACAACACACAGATCTCGTAGGTAACTTTTCGACAAGGACGTTGAGGTGAGCAAACTTTGAACTTTGTAATGATACTGCCTCCATTCTTGTTGATGACCTCCAAAATATTTGTAGCATACTAAAGACGAGGGTTTCCATTATTGTTTGTGGAATGTTGTCCTCGCTCCTAAAGACGGCATTACGAAGCTCGTTTACTATCACAAATTGTTTACCATTTCCGTAAACACTTCTCCTCATCTATCCCAAAAAATTTTCTATTGGGTTTAAGACTGACAAACATGCTGCATGACGCAAAACATTGACTCCATTTTTATGAAAGATTATGAAAGACAATATATATCACAAAGTTATGGGAGGATCGTCATTAAATTCGCACGAATTGAAAAGAGTGATTGACCAAATTTTTCTGTTGCTCTGTTCGTCCGTTTGTTTGTCTCTAATTATTTTATGGTCACCAGCAACACAACCCAAAAGTAATGGATGGATACTTATAAAATGTGAAGGAGTTGTTGGAAACATTAATAGACACAAATGACCAACTTTTAGTGATGATCGGTTCGACCGTTTGTGTGTTTGACTAATATTTGTCATAGTCCTAACAATCGCCAGATCATAACCCAAAAAGTAACAGAAAGATTTTTAAGAAAATTACTGAAATTGTTATCAATGCCAAGAGGCACAGAGGGCCAAACTTCAGTGGTGATAAAATAAGCTTGGTTTCAGGAGCAATTGAATTTGCTTTGCTTGGCGGAAATCTGCCCTCTCACAGTACACTAGCTTTTATTACAAGCCTCGCTGAAGCTCGGGGGGGCTGTAGAAACATCGACTATGTAAGTAGCATATTGCGATGCGTTAATCTCATGAGCGGTAGCTTCTTCGGAACTTAAGTCACGGGCGTTGCTCTAGCAAATTTGAAACGAACTTCAAGAATTAATATTAAATCATTCCCTTGACGGACTAAAACTAAATCTTTGTCCAAAGATATCCCTTAATCAATGCCGCTGAGCAAATTTGGGTCTTAATCGCAATGGTAATTGAATTAGCACTAATAACGTGAAGCTCAGTCCACAGTAATAAAAATACGCATTACACTGAAGTTACGGAGAAGTAAAATAGAATGAGAGTAGCCTGTCAATATGCAACTGTCCAGATCAATTTCGAAACTACATTTAGATTAAGTTCTATTGGGGCATTTGCCTTCAGCCTAAAGCTCTTGTTAAGTTTGCAGAACGGGAGTATTCGAACTGCATGGGTTCGCTTAAGCTTTTAGTCACCATGCGACGATCAGCGCTAATACTAAGCATCGAGTAGCCATTGTACATGAGTGTACTTCAGTCTGCTGTGCTCGTATATGTACTGTATGTATGGTATTTTGATAATTTGATAATGGGAAACCGCTACCTATCGTTATTTCAGCCAGTCTGGACTCACATAGTTAATAGATATTAACAAAAATGCAACTCTGCTTTGTCAGATACTACCTACTTTACAATAGCTTGATAAAGTATTCACTGAGTATAAAAAATGAGACATTGTTTGCATTGCAACTAATAAGATCGTCCCTCTTGATCTGTAAATAATCCATTCGAGGTGACGTCCTTCGAACGGATTTTGTGATTGCGAGAATATCTACAAATTCTCCTCGAGTTCATTGCGGCTATTAGGGTTATGTAAAAAATTACCCAACGATGCCGTGGATGATTCAAGGGATTATGTTATTTATACTCGTATATATAACTAGAGAAGCGGTTAGAACGCATACCTCCAGCAAGTAAGGCATAATAACAAAAAATTCAAAATGCTGATGAAACCAGACTTTTTTTTATCACCACAGTGCATTCATTTGTGCCTCTCAGCATTTATAATAGTTTTGTAATTTTTTTTAAAGATCCGCCCGATACGCTTCAAGTTATAATACTAAACAGGCTATATTAAAAACACAATAGGTTCACAAATACCCCAAGTACAAAGTATCTGATAATATATAATTACACTATCGATGGGACCCATAAATTGATAGCTTCGCACATGGAAACTAAATGGTTGTACTCAGCCTGCACCTGCAGATATAATTATCACTAAACATCTCGTCACGCAGAAACAAGGATAATAGAAAAAAAAAAACAGGAAGATTCATCAAAATGACATCCATAGCTCCTGTATATCTGGGAACACGCTCTAACTACCCAAATAATATATCATTTATGGTACACGCTACTAGCTGATGGTATTTTCATGGATTTAGCCCAGAGAGTTGGAATCTATGGGAAAGCTTTGAATAGCTGGATCATAACATTCAAGAAGTAGCAATATAATTGCCATGATATCTAAGGCATTTGAACTCCTAACGTGTGTGCACCATCATCAAGTCTTTCATCAAAGAGATGTCCCAGATGCACAAAGCCGTGTACCTAGGCTAACTTCCCAAGGCTTAGCGATGCATGTCTAATCTTGCACTGCTTGCTACAACAAGAGCCGGAGAACATATACTGTATATATATTCACAATCAGTCTTATCCGCGGTGTATATAATGTCAAGTTTCTGAGCTTCATCACAGGTCGAAACTAGCTTTTGGAGAGACCTGTGATGAGGTACAAGAAGCACCATATCATCAACGTAGTTGATGGCATTAATGCAACGCACCTCTATGAGATACTAACTTCTACGACAATTAAGCTTCTAGTGACTGCCATCAATGAAAACGTTTAAAAGTAACGACGAGAGAAGTCCGACCTGTCGGATTTCATTATTAATATGGAAGCCTCCAGAAAATGACTTCCCCCCTAGTATACAGAGCACTCTTAATTCCTGTACTAGAATTTCAGTACACCAACCACGGGTCATCGGCCCACTTGTCTAATAACTTTGTAATAAGTGTCCAGTGATTAACTCTGTCAAAATGTATGTTCTTCGCAGCCAAAAAAAAAAAAAAACCTGCATACACGCATGAACCGTTTGAGAGGTAATGCTTATTGTCTGCTTCCATACAAAACTTGCCATTTCTGTTGAAGTCTGTTCCATGCATCACTGAATTATGAGGGTTATTTATTTACCACACCATTGGTGCTTGTAAGCATGACCATTTGGAAACTCAACACATTACTTATTTGACTTAAAAAGTTGATCGCCATTGGAGCATACATATTTATTTCAGTGACTATTGGACATGAGTTGTGCAGTTATTTTCTACATTTTCAGAAACTACTGTAGAGCATTAAAAAAAAGTAGCAGCTAGCACTGAGGCAAAATACCTCACAGTAATCAATATAGTCAAACAACAAACTGCTGCAGCAAATCGCAGGCCAGCATTGAACTGAGTGCGGTTTACCCTTCGGTTGTTCGTGCAATTTAGTCTCATAAAAAATGCACCCGTAATACCGAAGCCAAAGAGTCCATTAATTATCATGCTTCAAACAATAAATGTTAGCCCCTCATTAACAAAGAATTTCTTCAATACAATTGACCGAGTACTTTACTTCGGCCGAACGATGACTATAATTCCGTGACTTTAATTTTTCTGAAAGTAAATGCAAAACCCTATAACCGACAACTTTCGGTGTGCCCGACTGTTTTTTGAAAAAATATTACGTCATGAAAAAATGTAGAAAGGTCTCCGTTCTTAGGTGAAACTTGCACTCATTGTGACCCTTGTATTATCATTTCTGTAAAGGTACAAAGACACCAGGATATCCATATGTGTGACGCCAACGGGGTTTATACGAATGTGCGCAGTTCAGAACAAATCAACTTCCGAGCATACGCTTCACTATTGAACTGTTTACTGTGCAAATTATGTAGAACGTAGTCCTGTTTGCTATACAACACCAACATAGCAAAGCATACCGACGGTAGAGTCGATAGGCAGAGCAGCTACAGTTAGGCAATTTCTTCTACACAAGTTTGGCAAGTTCATTGCTTCACCTGCATTTGGAATTTCATACTCTTATGCTCATTACTAGAAAGCCAACACTACATTCGACCATAAAACTATAACCTGATTTGCTGAACGTTATTCAGTTTGGATGTCATAATGTTAATATAACAGGTAAACTTACTTTATTGCCAAACTTTGTCGTAGGTGGTCAAGTAATATAATACCTCCAATAATCAGATACCTATTCGCTGAAAAAACACTTCTGAGATCGCTTAGCTGCATGTCTCTATCAACATCCTAAAGTCAGTATGAGAACAAGATTATTTAACATATTGCTTTCATTGGCTCGCTTATCGGGTACTTTTACTTACGGAGGGAGATTTCCCTGTTCAAAATTCAACCGAAGTCAGTTTTGGCGATGGTACGCGGTGGTTTCCTTGCTGTCATCCGTGGTTCACGCTGCCCTGACAGTGGCTCCAAGCGGCACTGATGCGTCAGATTCACAAACCTGGCTCATTGCTATGGTTGTGGTGGGGCTCGCCATGAAATTGGTGGGTTTCCTTAATTTTGATAAATGTGAGAACATACTAAGAAATTTGTCTTTCATTGAATGGTCACTTCCTAAAAACCAGGCTGCGTCGAAGTCTTTCACGAACGATCTACTGTCTCTGCTGTATCCTGTTTCAATTGCGTTAAATGTTTATCTCCTTTGTTTGGACTTATTTCTTCGTGCCTCGAATTACGTGATAGTATGGAAGTTGCTTGGAATCTTTTCATCTTTGCACATTTATTTGATACCGTACATCTACGTGATGATGACATACAATGTGCTGTTCTTTTTGGGAGACGTCCAGTATGCGACCGTTTCCGCGTTGAAAGATATGATCCATACCAGAACAGACTTGCAGGATGAGAGGACATTCTTCCGGTCAAGGAAGATGCTACTGGACGTACACTCTCCTCGACGTTATTTTGTTCATAAAATTAAATCCGAAAAGGACTTTCTTGCGACTGAGTCCTGCATGCCACTATATTCAAATCATGTTTTGAAGACTGAGAGGGGAAGTCACCTGGGATCCGAGCTAAGAGCAGCCGAAAAGCTTCTGCTTCTCTCCGATGAAGCTGCAATTCAGTTCTTCCAGTTTGGCTCCATCATGTTGACAGTATTAACGGGTAAGTAAGTCTCACTTGAATTGCGAATTAATTTCCTCGAGTTAGTGGCTTAGTGGTAGCCAAATAGAATAGTGGATGCCTAATGTTATTTATGCGACGTAGTTTATTGATTGTGGATAAATAATAATGGTTTCTACGCTTGCGTATAATAACTGATGAGACGGAATAGACTTCTTAAGAGTGTGGCTAGTTACTACTCACAATAATGATGTGAAAATCTCAGAGGCATGCACAATTTTGCACATGTAATTTGAGGGCAATTATGAGAACTGCAGTGCGCTACAGCGCTAGTTATATTTGCCTTCCACGTCCTGCTAGCTTTGTTCTTCATGCCCTATTATATCATAGGTGATTAGAAGACTTCAAAACTAACGAGAGGCAGGATTATTTTAGCTGACGAACTACTATCACGCCTTCAACTCAATTTTTTTTACTTGATTTCGAGCACAAGTTCCAAAGAAGTAGTTTTGTTTTGGCCTATATCACTATTAGTGTGTTCCCTTATAAAAGAATGATTGATTCATGGACCGCACCATACATTGACTGGACACTGAAATCGGGCCTCTCGCAATTGGGCCTGGAGTCCGATTTATGTAAGTGTTAATAAAATGAGTTCCAATAATCACAGAGACCTCAAACAAAGATTAATTTCTTCGTCGTACCATAAGGAATGCGTTGCAGAATAGGGAATCTAAATTCACAATCACACATCTTCAGTGGGCGATATATATGTATCATACCTTTGGATGTCAAGAGTAATTGAAAATTCATCCTAATTTCTTATAATATTAAAATTTTATAGAAAGAATTGGCGCAACTTGATAACACGGAGTCTATTTTTTATTTATTTTTATTCCAGGATGCGGTTCTTTCATCTTAGTGCTGAGTCTCTACTTCAGTGTTGAAAGAGTGTTCAGCGAAACAGCTTTGGATTTGTACGAAATTGCAGTGGCACTTTACACTATGACTCTGCTCGTCATCGTCTGTAACTCCACGTTTCATTTCAATCTACAAGAAAGAAAAATGTGTGCCCAACGTAATTCTTTCATAGTCGAACTGATGGTAAAGACACTAATGAGCGAGCAAAACAAACATACTGACTTAGATTAGATTTGTTTAAGTGACTGGCAGTAGACGGACCAACTGGCCCATTCCAAGAGAACAAGCAGGGACATAGACTCCTGTCCTCCGTTAGCTATTGCCATCATGTTGGAATCATTCAGACATCTCAGGAAGGAGAGCAGCAGAAGAAGAAAATAAACTTAGTCAAATAGCTGATCGTGCAACCACGATTAGTAATTGTTATAGACCCGGTGAGCTCGGAAACGTGAAGTTAGTTGGGGTATGAAAGATAATGGATTTCGGTGGCCTCCGAAGCATTGGCCGTTTAGAGCTTGTGACTTCTGGAGGAGGAGTCCACCATAGCTGTGGAGGGTGTTGTTCCCAATGTGTACTAAGACGATTTTGAAATGTATTTCCAGTCTCTGCGCCGACAGCTTCGGAAGAGAGTCGATTCCAAATGTTCACTATGAAGAACGGGGACAGCTGTTGGCAAAAGGCCAAGGTCAAAATTGTTTTCTTAGCCTGGTAGCTGATCACCGACGCCCTGCCAGCTAAAAATTTTATTCCTTGCTTTGTGCTTATACCCTTCAGGTAGGAGCCAGCAAATAATAAATCATTTTATTTTTTGCAGGCTAGCACATCAGTCTGCCGACCAATGATTCATACTGGAATAGTCTCACCGAATGAATGGACCGCCAATATTTTCAATAACCGTTGATGGGCGATTCAGTCAAGTGCCTTTTGGTAGTCTAGGTAAATGAGGTCTAGGTGCTCCGTTTTCTTCATCACTGTTGTTCACAATTTTTGAAAAGAAGTTCTAGTAATTTACTTAGGCAGTTTCTTCTATCATGGAAGCAGTGCTGGGTGTCAGAAATAAAAAAAACAGATATGAGCTGGTGCATCCTCAGGTGGCCGGTAATGAGTTTGTTCAGGAGCGTTCGCTGGTTTTGCTGAAGTCCGAGGTAAGACTGACTGGTCGATAGTGACTGGAGCTCTTCTTATCCCGCTTCTTATGTTTCAGAGTCAAGTCAAAGAGTTTCCAATCCCGTGGAACTTCTCCCGTACATACTTAGAGACCGATTGAATAGTTTGAATAGTGGCGCCTTGATGACTAGATAATTTCCCGCAGAACACGGGGAGAAAGACTATCCTGGCTTGTGGATTTGTGGACTTTCAAATGGGTTAGTTCTTGACAAAATCTCTTGCTCCGTAAAATAATCCCACGTATCTAAGGGAGCTACCGGCATCGGTGTTGATTTTGGAAAATTAGTAGAATTTTTTCCTTATATACCGAAGGGAAATACTAGGTCAGGAAAGTGGTTATTTCATTTAGATTACTGGCGATTTCACCCTTGGGTATTTTTTTACTGGATCTAAGGTTTCCTTATTAAGCTGTCTTACATTTACATCCTCATAGCGGCTAGGAAAACTTTTACCCGTTAGAACAGCGATATTGTAGCATTGAATTTATTTGACCATATATATTTTTATAGGTACACCTTAACTTAGGAAATGTCAGAAATTATGTAATCAAGTGTTCCATGAACATTTCATTTTCATTATTCTCTCAATGTGCTTATGTAAGTTAACTTATGAAACATAGCATGTGTATCGTCTATCTAGCTACAGTAATTAGTATCGTGATAGTAGGCTGTATATATTGTAATAAAACTCTATTTTCAATATTTAAACAATGGCATCATTTATCTTGAACGTGATGCTATGACACATATCAAATTAACATTAAATATTCAGTATGAAAGACCTTTACCTGCCGTTACCATTTTCTTCTACAGAGATCTACTCGGGCATTGGAGTGGAAGAGGGTACTGTCTTGTTGCGAGGAATTAAACAGCCAGCCAGAGGTAAGACTAGCACAATTAGCTGTAATGGGCACTGTTACAAGATTTCGATGATTGTTACCGTTACTCGTTACTTCTCCAGAATTGCCGGTGCGTTACAGTTACTCGTTACTTTCATGTAATTGCCGAGGCGTTTGCCGACACTCGTAGTAACAACCGTTACTCGTTGCACTTTAATTTTTATTGAATAAAGAGTCCGCTCGTAATTCAGAATATATCACTGATATAAAGTAAGTAGAGAGGACCTAACTTTGAAATTTTTTTACAATAGAGATGGCGTTCTCAGTGAACTCTTTATTGCGATGAAGAAACAATTCGTGTTAATTCTGGTAATTGGTATTTCAGTAAAAAAAATTAATATCTGCTATTTACACAACTAAACACTTCTAAGCACAAGAAACTTAATTATGTATCATGGCTTGTAGATTGCACTTTCGCGAGCACATATTCTTTTCGGTGAAGCGGAATTCCATAGAAGTAGAAGATGGAAGGAACTGCAGTGAAACTCATTTTTATCTAAACCAAAGCCCAGCTATAGTATTCTATATCCTCAAAAAATGTATTGATGTGAACGTATTTTCGAACTAAAGCAATCTGAGAGCGCATACCTCCGCCAAGCGAGACAACGGTAGCAAAAAATTCAAATTGGCTCTGAAACCAAGATTTCATTGTGTAAACTGCAAAATCTAATCATTTGTGCCTTTTGATAGTAATAACAGCTTGTGCAATTTTCTTGAACATCCGTTCATAACTTTTTGAGTTATACTGCTAACAAACGTTATGACAAACATGAGTCAAATATACAAACGAAAGAACCGATATGCACCAAAATTTAATCATTCATGTCTTTTAACATTACTGACAACCCCTATAAATTTCATAAAGATCCATTCATTATTTTTTTGAGCTATATTGCTAAGACGCATAAAATAAAAACAGTGACGAACGAACAAACGGATCAGTACCAAAATTTGGTCATTTACTCTTTGCTATGTACCTAACAACTCATGTTAATTTATAATCAAAATCCATGCATAATTTTTTGATTTATGGCATTGACAAAAATGAGGCAGACAAACAAACAAACGGATTTACATATCTTCACCAAAAGTCAATCATCTGTTCCTCCTAAAATACCTAACAATTCCTGTGAATTTCGTTCAAATCGGTTCATAACTTTTTGAGGTATCTTGGTGACAGACAGACAGACAGACAAAAAGACATACAGATAAACACAACGAAAACATAACCTCCTTGGCGGAGGTAATTACCAGATTCAACTTGTTTAGAGCGGCGTCCAAGAGACTCATGAAACGATATTCCCAAGGTAGGGCTCGCTCAATTGAGTAGTCAAAATTGACCTAAGCAACTGTATACAGAAACTTTGGCTGCGTCACTTTGAATCCTGTTGAAGGTGATAAAACTAACCCGATTACGCTGAACCGACTCAAGATTCATTTTGTGAAATAAAATTAATTTAGTTCATGTAAATCTGGCAGGTAAGCGAATCATGGGCAACACCTGAAACTCGAATAAACGAGTCGAAGACAGCGCACCTGTCCGGGGCCTCGACTATTCATGGCTGAAAGCAAGTTCGACGACCCAATCGAACGCGGCCTTGCTCTATGACACGCGGCACATGTCTTTCTTCATTAATAATATTATTCCTTATTTGTGCAAAAGATCAGAGGGGCGTATCATAGTTATTACTCTGCGCAATATTGTGATCCTGCCATCAACGCACCGTGTATCAGTCTGCTTGATTTTTCAGTTACTGTATTGAATGGTGAGCGCCATCGTGTCGCCATTGCAAAATACAGCTAGTATTTCCTCTGTACAAAAAGTAACGGAGAAGAAGATGACTTCTAGGTGCAAATACTATTACAGAAATGGTAAAATATATTGTAGGTATTTCATAATACCCTGCTGTCTACAGTGTAGTGATGACAAAAAAAGTTATCTAAATCACGTATGAACTTTTCTCCCCTATGAAAAATGATTCAAACAGTGCTAATCTGTTGAGAAATTATGACGTAGTTGGTCTTGTAAGGGATAAGTAACCGTTATTTTAAAAAGCTTTTCATGATTGCCTCGTTCTTACGCGACACATTCAGCTCCTATAGTCGAAAGTCCGACTAGAGAGATCTCTAAAATTTATTTCTCACTTCAGAGGAATGTGTATGACCATAGATTACACTATACGGGTATCCGACTGTTCTCTCAAAATCCCAGTGAGTCCAAAAGTAAACTGAGGATACTTCAATAGAAGTGTTGCCGGTAAACATAAGCACCGCAAACAAAAGTATGCTGTTCGTGGTGATGCAACAAATGAGTGTATCACTAAGAAATACTAAGTCGTATCTAGAAGTCCACCGTGGACAATGATCATTACATTTTATAGGATACTAAACTGACCTAAACTTGGTTAAAATTAATATTGCAATTCATGATTGACTGGCACTCGTGTATAAGTGCTTCTTTTCAATAAATGTACTCTTTGCGTCTCCGAGAATTATCTCTGTTTATTTGTTTGCGTCGCAGTGCTGTCTGGTGAAGTTTTTCACGAAGTTTTACCAATATGCCGTCAGACCTCCTTGGGACAAGTGGACAGTTGATTATCGTGTGGTCTATGTCATGTTACAAAAATTTGACATAATATTCAGTGGAGTAATTAGCTTATTGATATCTCTATTTATTTACTGCGTATCTTTCAAACTGAAACACGAATTTGGTTATACAGACACAGCCGATGTATCTTTTTTAATGCAATTTGCTGTAGACATGGAGGAATTTCTAGCTTCACTTTAGTTTCACTAGCATCTCTATTTTATTGTCTTACTTTTTCACTAAGTAGCCCTTTCCATGCTGCGCATGTCGAGCAGCTTCAAGTTTTTCACGTTAAAAATTTTCATCAGTTAAAGTACTGAACTACACCCCTGTGCTGTAAAATCTTGTTCTAGAGAGTTGACAGAGAGAGAGAGCAGTTCTAAACGTGTTAAGTGATTTGAGAGCAGCGTTTGTATTTCCGCGGTAAAACTTGATGCATAAACGCAATCGATGTTCTCGACGACGTTTTACGGATCTATTCAGTTAAGAATGTTTCTTAGCTAAGCCGGCACAAGCACATGCAAAGTATCAGGCGGTGACCAGACAGCCTTCAGTATGGAATAAAAACTTCGAGGGACTGGCGAGGTAGCCCACTACTTTTGCATGTACAAGATCAGAGGAGCTTGTGTGATCGTTCAGCTTGGAAGAATGGTGGTATATTCGATTGGCTCTTATAGACGAAAGTCACGAAGAGAAAACCACCTGCTTGTACTAGAGAAGAAATCTTCTTCTGTAATTTTGGCATTAATTTATCCACTTTGTTTTTCCAATGTAATGCCCAGAACAGTTAGTCGATTGGCATGTTCAGTTAACTAAAGAAACAAGTAAGGTGGGCAACCCATCTTTAATTAACTGTAATAAAGTGGCATCAAGCTCAATTGGGCTTAACATCACTTTCATGCTAGTATGTGGACACAACGGTTAGATTAAAAAAAAAATCTATTTTCTTTTTGATCTGTAATCCTAAAATCATAAGAGCGCTAAGCACATATATCTAATGGGAAAAATTATATTGTTCCTCTCAAAGAGAATGTTTTCCCTTTATTGTGTGGCGAAGATTTTCTACCAAATTTCTATCTATATTATAATTCTGCTCATCCCTCCGTCTGTTAGCTACTTAGTTGCTTAGTGCCACCGTGACACTTTCATCGGCATTAGATTGGGGGAAATTAGGGCATCTATGAAGTATCCTTTATAGATCCTTATTTAATGACCTGGGAAGGGATCAATTGTAGAAGGAGTCAAATTCAAATTTAAGTTGCTCCTGCTCAAAGGTCCTAAGTAGAAGATTTATTGCCTGACTTAAAACATGTTTTTCCCCTCGAATGCATGATACAGGACTGAGGGCATCACAATTGAGGAAAAATGGGTTTGTTTTGTAGCATTTCAACAGGTTTCTTCCGTTAGATAAGAGAAAATTTTGACGATATGGGTAAGAGATATCACTGAGAAAAATTACTTTTCTTTTGTCGAATTTCCATGGGTTCCAGTTAGTAAGAAAAATCCTTTTCGATGAAACACTCTCGTTAATTAACATGGAAATTTCACCAATAATTCGATTTATTGCGTTAGATTTCTCGGTGGTGAAGTGACAACGGTTCGGCATCGCATCAACGGAGGCCCGGGTTCGATTCCCCGGATGGCACGCTACGGATTTACACTGCGCTGCGTGGAGCACTCCAGCACCGAGAGGCCAGGCGATGCACGATGAGGGATCCTAAATTGACTCTCAGCACGGACTGCTTCTCCTGCTCTTCACAAACTGGATTTTCAAAATTCCAGAATTAAGGCAAAAAGAAAACCTCAATAGGTGTATCCATTGTATCCTGTATACGAGATAATGAATGATATTTGTTTTGTTTGTTTGTTTGTTTGTTTGTTTAAATGGAAATCAAAAGTCATGCTGCATACCAAGATTAGCATAAATTAATGGAAAACGACCAACTAATGGTCAATATTATGTCAATTGCTAGAGCAGAGTTTCTTTTACCATGAGTTTTAGCCGCAAATCGTATAGTTAGCTGTTCGGTAGTATAGGTACTTTATTCATACGCTGCACGCTAAATAATTTGTCGACTTGGTTGAGTAGTCAGTGATAATGAAGGTATCATCAAGACTAGTACAGGCAATCGTCGTTATAAATGGGACTCGTTTTATGCAGGTCTCGATATAGGCCCAAAATTTTTAGCTCCAGGACCTTGATTTAACTACCTTGGTTTTGACTTGACCCATTTTTCCTGCAGCACTACTGCCAACTTCCAAGAGGTGTACTACGATCACATGTACCCTTTACCTGACTCGGTTCATTAGGTTTAGATAAATCAGATATACTGCCCATGATGCTAAGAAAGGTGTTTTATCATTTAAAGATTCTTTTCTTTTCTATTTAAAAATTTAAGATTCAATAAAAAATATTGTGATATTCCTTCAAACCTCAGAAAACAGGGACTGAGTCGTATTGTAGTGAGACTCTTGAACTTGTTGTTATAAGATTCCGGTGTAACAACGTTTCACTGAAAAATATGGTATGAATGCGACGCAATTCCAGCAGAATAATCGGAAACCTCACACCTAGACATTGACGGTCTAGCTTTAATGCGGTTATTTTTTAGAATAAAAATGTAAAAGCCTGAAAGAAGGCAAATATACAACAGCAATGGGATATTCTCTTCATTTTTGTATATCAATAATGATCACAGTGTCTGCAAGCAAAGGCAATGCCAGTAAATAAAGGTGGTTTTACCTAGCATTGCATGTGGGGTGACACGCGTGATACAGTCGTCTGATTGCAACACGCATCACATCTTATTTTAGCCCACTTGCACTTGATCTGTACCGTTTCATTCCCGAACGGATCTCTGGTCTGTACCAAGGACTTCATGTAAGTATATCAGGGGTAGAAATCCGGTTGAAGTTCATGGCAGCGTCTTTCGGGAAAATTGTTTATTAAGTAGAGATAATAATGTCACTTGCAATTGTTTATGCAAATACGTTAGCCCCAATAGGACTAGAGACTTGAGAATAAAAAATCATTGAGAAAGTAAATACCATAACCATTGCGACAAATTCGAGCAGTTTGGTCTACTGAGAGTTTGAGAAAGTTAATATTAATATTCTACTTCGAGTAGGGCCCAATAAATGATGTAAGTCAAACCTATGAATCTAATTCCGTGGAGTCGAAAAATTGATTACGGAACGTCATGGAAATTTATGCATTTTTCACATAATATTTAGCGACAGGTTAGCGATCAGCGTGTTGTAATTTTGTTTATCCACATAAAACCATTCTTGTGACCTAGTGCCTTCTTTACGCCCGCGCCGAAACAAAATGAAAAATAAATGATTTTATTTTCTCACTTTTCCGAATATGTCAACGATGTGCCTGTCGTTACAATGATACATATATACATAATCTACTGATCCCGGAGGGAATTGTTACCATAATAAGCGTGCGTCTTGACCCATGTCTTGGTGGATATACTTTCGAAGTGAATTTTTAGAGTCGAAAATTGTTAACTTATTTCAGAAATATGTGAGCATTTTATAGGAATATTCATCTTCAATTGCTCTCTTATTTTTAGCATACTTCTTAAAATCATGATACTATTCCTTTAAAAGAACTCTTTTTTTTCCAATACCTACAACCTGGAAAATATGCAGTTATGAATAATTTTACTGTGCATTTTTCTCCAGATGTATTCACAGTGTTAAATAAGCTACTAGTGTGCTTTTCCCGATCATTACCAATAGCTGATCAGAGCATGCAGAGATATGAGCCCCGTCCATGACAGACCCAAAATTAGTCGCCAAGGATAGGACCTTGTGCAACAGTGCTGACAGTACTTAGCACATTCATAGGCAGCGAGTCTATTCAAACACTGTAAACATACAAAGACAAGAAATTAGCTTCCCTATTAAAGATGAAATACATATTTTACGTAATTGGCAAAACAGCAATTCGATTTGTTGAATTGCTAAATGTTTCTACTTCAAATCTTTGTTAAACGTTTCCATGTAGAAAAATTGGTGCATTTTATGAAGCTATAAGCTTCAGTTAACCATCTCAACAACTTCTTTCTTTCGAAACAGTTAAAACATTTTCACGAATTTGTAATTCAATATTGTTTCTTGCCAAATTTTCTCAGGAAGCGGTTTCAATGTCGTGTCAAAAGTACTACATTGCCAGACTCTTGAAAAACTGTTTTCCAGATTTGGATCACATGTATGATTTTCAGCACTTAGCATTCTCCATCTAAAACCCAACAGAGAAGGCAGACGCAGAATAACTGGAACTCAGAAATTGTTACTATATATAATTATGTAGTATCTAGAAATTAAATGTGTCATGTTGTTAACAGCAGTAACTGGAACGATTATGGTATAAAAATTATGTGGCACAAGTGGCGTTACGTATTGAAATGATTTGTTTGTATATTTCATTACCGATGATTTTTTACGTATTACCCTGCTTACACTATGTTTTATTATGGATGAGAGCGATAGACAAAGCATCTAGCCTCTATGAAAATTATTCTTTCACTCCCCCCTGCATATTTCTCTTTTTTTCGCTGGGCAGGCTCTTCGAATAAAAGAAACTCTGGAGCGACCCATGGACTTTGACATGCTTGGATTTGGTGGTCTGAACCGAGCGTTTCTACTAGGGGTATGTGTCTCACCTCAACTATTCTATCATTAGCATTAGCAGGTCCATTGTCTAAAATGATGCAAAAGTATTTGCATTCATACCTGAAACAACAATGTTCGTGCTTGTGATTTCGATGACCCTAGGAAAGATGCATAATCTCAATCATGGCTGAAGCTTGATATGCCAGGTAGAATACAAGGAAAAAGTCAAAACCTTTTCAGCCAGTTTCGCTCGTGACGATATAACAGAACCAACAATGCTACACTGTACTGTATTAATATGAAAGCCAACTTCTAGTCGCGATCTATGTCAATGTGGTAGCAATAAAGAGATACTGGCCTCAATCAGCTTCTGAAGCCATAAATACTAACAAAAAATATTAATATATGTGAAGAATAAAGTTCTAAAGGTTTCCCGAATTATTGTTCTGCAAAGTATTAAAGTACTTAAACTTTTTAATAATTTTTTCTCTCTGTGTTTCTTCCAAGGGACCAGCATACGAACATCAGCAAATACAGCTGTTTCATAAAAGCAAGGGTCGCTCGTGTTGCCCTAAGTTTCAGCAAATAGTACTCTTTAAAGTAATGTAACTCCGACAGCACTCTTCGAGGGGGTTTAGAGTATAGGTCGGTATGATTCAACGCTGTACTAATTGTACTTTTGCATATTATAGTGCTATCTTCTTATAAAGATCCACAGACCCATCCCTGTTTACTGACATATAATGAAAAGATTTCATTTTTATAATAATCTTCCAGATCTTAAATTCCTCCACCTGTTTCCAACTTCATCAAATATCTTCCATATTCTAGGAACGTTTCCAACCATATCTATTTTTTGACTCAAATTTTGCGATTATCATCCCTAATTTTATGGCGGTCGTTGAAAATTATGCGTTTGCTCAAGTTCTGTCACGACTCCTTTTATTTACCAATGTTAATCAACGGCCGTTGTAAAATTGCGCCAGTAAGAACAAGCGGACCACGTTATTTTGCGCTTGAATTGGTTAAATGCAACAATCACCACAAAATATTGGTAAACATTGCATAATCTTTAAAGAAAATGAATATGCTACTCATAAAATAACGAAAAATGTTGATACTCAAGTATTTTGCCTCATTCATTAAGGTATTTAGGAAAGCTATATCTTTAATAAATTATTGAAGATTTCCCGTAAAAAATGTGTAGGCATGTACTAATGAATCCGATACGCCAATGGCCAAACCGATGCAATAAGTCTCAGTGGAATACAGTACTGTCGAAATATGATACATATCTTGCACTATTGCGCGTCACCGAAATTATTCACTCTACAATAAAAAAAAAGTAGCCAACTGCTAAATGGGAGGGAAAATAAATTGCAGTAGCACTTCCTCATTGTTCATCCATGTAATCTTGATTCTCCCATGGAACACGCGCAACACCTGCCTTATTCAGCTTCGAATTAATAAATGATGGGGACGGTCCTAGCTCATTCCACTACAGCAAAGTAGCGCCACTCTCTTCCGTCGAGCCAAAAACTACCGATGATATAGTTATCAATCCCTCAGATAGCTAGAAACGCCATCGATAGAGACCCCATGCATCTAGATCAAGTAATTGGTCTTTTTTTTATTTTACCTCCGCCAAGGAGGTTATGTTTTCGTCGTGTTTGTCTGTCTGTTTGCCTATTTGTCTGTCTGTCTCTTTGGCTGTATGTCTGTCTGTCACTAAGATAACTCAAAAAGTTATTTACTGATTTGAATGAAATTTACAGGGATTGTTAGGTATGTTAGGAGGAACAGATGATTAACTTTTGGTGAAGATATGTCCATCCGTTTGTTTGTCTGCCTCATATTTCTCAATGCCATAACTCAAAAAGTTATGGATGGATTTTGATAAAATCAACATGAATTGTTAAGTATATAACAAAGTGTATATGACTAAAGTTTGGTAATGATCTGTTTGCTTGTTCGTTCATTTGTCACCGTTTTTAATTTTTTACTTTTTAGCTCAATAACTCAAAAAATAAAGGATGGATCTTTATGAAATCTATAGGGGTTGTTAGTAATGTTAAGATACATCAATGATCAAATTTTGGTGCAGATCGGTTTGTTCGTTTGTATGTTTGACTCATGTTTGTCATTACGTTTGCTAACAGCATAACTCAGATAATCAAAAACGGATCTTCAAGAAAATTGCACAAGCTGTTATTATTATCAAAAGGCACAAATAATTGGATTTTGGAGTTTGTACAAAGAAAATTATGGTATCAGAGCCAATTTGAATTTTTTGCTACCGTTGCCTCACTTGGCGGAGGTATGCGCTCTCAGAGTGCTCTAGTTTCCATTAATATATTTCTATGTTGGTAGAACGGCTACGTGTAGTACTACTAAGAGTACAGAATTTCCACATTTATCATGTTTCCAGTGTCTCTAGAATGGATGTGTGTTACGCCCTGGACTAAGAATAATGCGTTTTTTTTTTCAATTAGCGGCATATGCACGCACTCGTCTTGTGCGCGCGTTACAAAATACGAATAAATTTGAAAAAATTATACTTTCATGCACTCCCGGAGCACGCTACGCAGTTACCCCGAGCATTCAACCAAGTGTACAAAGAGCCAAAAAAATGCGTTATATCTTAGAAAAAATTTTCATTAAGTTGCCTACAATAATATGTTTACGTTTATCCAACGTGCCAGAGACAAAAAAAAAAAAAACTCTAAATTTTTCTCTACTTTTTTTTCAGGCAATCAATGGAGTGTCGACCTACCTCGTGATTGCTCTGCAGTTCCGCTTATCCGGCACACAGTGCTGATTATTCCTCCCAGAACTTTGCCATGTACGAAGATTAGAAACGACACCGTTAGGTGTTGACGTGGCTGTAGTGTGCTATTATAAATATAATATTGGTTGACATGCCGTTTACTTGAAAGTAGTTGGTCGCGGAGAGAAAAAAAGGATATCTTCTAATGTGTGTGTAGAATTAGTATAAGGTGTAGAAAAAGAATGTAGGAGGACGTTTTTTGATGCTGATATGGATGCAATCAGTGCCACCGAAAAAAAGGGACCTATACGAGTATGGAAACACCTTGCATAAGCTTGGGAGTAGCACTTTGCACCGGAATAAAAGCTATTATCATGACACTTCCTGTACTTTCGTTGAATTAGTTTTTTGCAAATGAAATAGCATAACTCCCCGAGCCCGTGTTTATAAAACGGAGTTCGTAGCCATGAAAACTGCCTCGTAGACATTGTTGCTCTAGCCTGCCGCACAGAAAAGCCTTACGAATCACGCCTTCCTTTGTTCTTAATTACCCATTTATGAGGAGCTGCGCCGTCAGTCTACTGAAATAGCTAATTTTATTAGGCCTGCACATATTTTGGTTCCACTCCCAACAGTAGAAATTCTATCGTTCAGAGTTTAGCATTGCACTGTGTCATTCTTTTACTTGTCATCTTCTGTGGTAGAGACTTTCTATCTTCTATCTCTGTAAGCTGCTAAGCACCGAAGTCTGTAGTGATGAATCATTGTAGGCTCACCCGTTACCCTCCAGTGGCAACTCCGAGGTAAGATCAAAGAGTTCTGTAAAAGTCGGGTCTTGTGCCAAAAAGGTTAGCTAATAAACACAAAAGTAACTAACGATTCCGAACATGTTGCAAGTTTGGATTCCCCGAATTTATCTTCGGCATCTACCGTTCGTTCTGTCTCTCTCTCCTTTTTGTCAGGGCATCTTTTGATGGCGAGAAGAATGAAGCACAATGTACCGGAGATGGGAATAGAAATTATGGGGAACGGTTATAGTAACCCAAAGATAGCCCTGACTAGAGCACTCTGAGGGCGCTTACCTTCGACGAGTAATGCAATGCCAGCGAAAAATGAGGACTTTCATTTTATCATCACCAAAATTGGGTCATTTTTGCCTCTTGACGATAATAACACTTGGCGACTGCAATTTTTATATGGCCTCTTTCTTAACTTATTCAGTTACCGTATGACAAACACCAAGAAAAGTATGTAGCCAAACACACATACAGACAAACCGATCATCGCCAAAATTTGACCAGTTTCGTCTTTCAACATTTCTAATAATTCCTGCAAATTTTATAAAAATTAGTTCCTAACTTTCCGTCTTATGTTACTGACAAACATAAAATCAGACATAGAGACAGCTAGAACGCCTCGGTGGTGTAAGACTATTACCCGCGGTATATATGGGGAACAAATTCAACGAAGTCATTTTTGATGAGTGAGGCTAGGGCGCAGCCTCAATCCCAGAGATTAGCTCTTCGATAATAATATAGAAAAATAGGACGTCCCGAACTCCAGACGATCTGCCGCGGTAGAAGCAAATTCTTCCGGGTAGAGGAAAATTCAACGCCGTCATTTTTAAGGGAAAGCTATGCCTAGTTTTCTAGTATGGATCACATCTAGGTCAATCCACCCAACTCCCTACAAAAAATTATGAAGCTTGCTCAGCTCTTTCGACCACCTACTGGGTGGACGGACATATATATTTATATATATAAACAAATATATATATATATATATATATATACATACTTAAATCTGCAATGAGAACATTATCACCTATCTCACTTAGTTCGCGGGTGATAAACAAACGTTCAAACGGATAATCACGGAAATTTGATAATTTACTCATCTTAACATTCCAAACATTGCGCTGCAAATCTCATGTCCGTAACTTTATGAGTTTCAATACCCCAAAAAAAACAGACAAATTACAAACAAAAGGTAGAACAACTGTTCATCAACTATTTTTTATCTGTTCCTCTTAACTTCCTCTATCAATCCCTGTAAATTTTGCAAAGATCCGTCAATAACTTTTTCAGTTATCTTAGTGACCTACAGAACTGCACACAGAGTATCAGACAAACATAATAACAGACAAACGCCGGTAATAACGTAATCTTATCGGTGGAAGTAATAACAGCCAAGAGCTCGAGCCTTTTATACCCGCAGCACAAACCAGTGCATGATAAAATTTTCGAATGCCCTGCAATTTACACAGCATCTCGAATGACAGACCACGACAACCTTAACCTACTGTCATATTTCTTCTCTAGAATTAAGTTGATTCATTAGAAACGTATTCAATTCTTGGGATACAAAAACAGCCACGTAGCCACGATCGTCGTTGAAACCGGCATTTTGGTTTATTCGATGTTTCTGCAACAAACATCTGAAAACCAGTACAGTCTTGTTTATAAAAGGTATTTGAAAATAAAAAAAAAGCTTCAACGAACTGTGAAACTAAATAGAGCTTCTTGCTGGACCCATATTCATACAGCTCCGGTCGTAAAAACATGCATGGATACTAAAATGCATATGTATGTAGATCAGCAGCAATTTGGGTTAAAGTAAAAACTAGAAAAAATACTTGTTTTAAATATATGTTTACTGTACCTAAGCAGAATGTTCTATCGAAGACTTTGTGGGGTTCGTTGAAATCTGACACGTTCGCGACGATTTTTTTTTTTTATCTGTTGTGCGCAACTCACGTACAATTAGAGAGCAGTGAACACTAGCAGAGGCGACTCTTACAGTTACGTACAAATAAGAACCACACCAACACGACGCCAAGTTCCATTTAATTCAACATAAGCGTATTTAAAAAAGTTAGAACTATATTTACACCGATGAAGTTGAAGAAACTGCTAGAGAATTTTTGCGACCTTCTCCTCTTTCGTTTTTTCCGGTTTAACACCGATGAATGGCTATGTGAGCTTGACTTGCATGCAGCTGGAACTTTAGGTGCCTTATGATCTTGCCAGCGAGAACGTATATTTGTTTTTGGTGAAAGACGTATCAGGGGTACTTATTCATTCTGAAAATGTTACCAGAAGCTGAAATACCTGCATCTTCCATTCGTTAATATTGTACCAGTATGGTAACCATGTCTAAAAACCAGTAAATTTGTTTGTATATGACTCTGCCAACTCCACGGCTAATTCCCGTATGTACTGTAAAATCATTGTTGATTTTTGAAATCTACCCGAAGTTGAACAGCCGTGCATCGGCTATGAAGCATTCATATTTGCTTCATTTTTCAGACGGTACTTCAACAGATTTTTTTCTCTTACTCTAAAGCACATTGTCCAATCAAAATTCTTAATATGTTTAGAACTCTGCAGATGATGGATGTTTCATTGATCCGAAAAGTTCCCGTTTTCCAATAATTACGGCCACGATGGGAGCTTCATTTTACACAGCTTGCATTAGTAGCAATGGAATTGGTTTTGAATAAAACATTTATTCTAGAAGTGAGGACGAGTCAAAAAGCTTACACGGGGCAAAAGAAAAAAAAAGGAAACAAATGACTGCAAATTTCGTTTCTTAAAGGCGGTTCATTGTACTCACCGCCGGCTGGTGCTGCAGCTCATCAAACTTTGCCATTAAGTGTGTCCATTCCCTGGCACTGTTGAATCTCTGCACATAAATTTGCGATGCGTTTTAATTACCTCCGTCAAACAGGTTGTTTATTCGAGTTTATCTGGCTGTCTGTCACCAGGATAACTCAAAAAGTTTTTAATGAATCTTTTACATGGATTATTAAACATGTTGGGAGTAACAGTTGATTAACGGGACCGAGCGAATCGAAGAGTGGTTATACTGTTTTCGTTTACGGTTTGGTTATAAGTCTGTTTGACTGTCTCTTTGTCTGTCCACCCAAAAAGAGGCAGAAGGAGTTGAGCCATCATCACGATTTTTATCAGGCTGTCAGATGGGTTGACTGAGATGTAAAAAATGCTGAACATCTAGAGTTAGCTGGCCATCATAAATGACGGCTGTGAATTTGTAGCGCCACACCCCCTCCCCCCCTTATCGTGGGTAATGGTCTTCAGCCACAGGGCGTTCTAGTTAACTTTTGGTGAAGATTCTTTCAACCGTTAGTTTGTTAGTTTGTCTACCGCTTCTTCTTCACACGAGCTAAAAAAAATGTCCGCACAAACTACTTAATACACACTTATCGAGAGTTGGAGCTACTAAGTTGGAAGAACTGGTATTGAAACTATATCTTTTTCTTGCGATAAATGTGCGTTTCACTGTAAGAGATAGAAGGAAATTACGTTCAAAAACATTGAGCATACGTATAAATTTAACGGTACAATGTAGAAGTACGAGCATCCATAAAGAAGAGCAACGTGTAGTTATTTGCTAATTGGCTTGCATTTTACATCTACACATTCATTTCTGCTGTTGTTGGCAGTACTATTATTTATAAATAGAGCATCGTGTGGCATAGGTACTGACCCTGAGGAGAGTGAAAATGCGTCAGAAAAAAAGAAAACATTTATTAAACTTTTATATAATGGAAGTATTTTTTGTATATAGTTGAATTTCTGAATTTCCGTCTTTCAAAAGCACTGAACTTGTACTTGATTTTCACCTCTTTGATTTGTACCAGTAAATGTTGTAACATTGTATCACGTTTCTTTGGCATTTTTTTTTTAAGTCTACTATGTATGGATACAGATATATGCCTAATTTACATTATATGCGATACTGAAACATAATAGTAATTTTTGGTGCGTGTACCATATCTGGCTCACGTCGCAGTCAAAGCGTTCAGAGAAAACAGGCCCCGATAGAATACATACTACGAGTGGCACGCAGGACGAAATCACTATCACGGACTTGTACATTGTAGGGCTGTCGTTTCACTTTTTCGCCGTCATTTTTGTATGCCATGTAGCGGTAGCTACTATATGGAATGGAATAAATTATTGAAGTTGTACTTGAGTAGATTTGCGATGAACACCTTGTCACCTTAAGGTTACTCCATCAATACAACAAGCCTTGGATTTATGCAGCTCTAATTAATAACTTTTAGGTGGGAAAGGTAGCTAGTTAATAGCTAAAGCAGCAGAATTCCCTTGGGCACCTGACAAAATAGCGACATGGCGCTGAATAGGAGTGCTAATTAACAGGAGTGTTAATTAATAGCAGAGGAGTCGCAACTTTCGTTTATTCATGTTGTTTTTTCTTTCTGTTTAAGCCTTTCGCCGCACAAAAGCAGCGTATATTCTTGCGGCAAAAAGTGGTACTTTTATGAAGCCTGAGAGTAGTGCAAATTGAAGAGATTCTTGCAGCTTCATTGTCCAAGATTAACTATGATTAAATTTTTATTCGTATAACTTACCTGTTTGTTGAAGAAGTAAGTGGAGCTGCAGATGAGGAAGAATATGGTTGAGGCGTACAGGACATCCATGAGATCTCTCAACAGGACTTCATCGTCACTCAACAGCCGATCAGCGATGATGTAAAGACCGATCACGAGCGACATCCAACCATATGCTGGTAAAGGTAAAGTTAAAGTCATCTTGGCCAGACACCCCGCCTAGGAAACCTAAATGCACTGGTTCGTGTTGTATATAGATAAAAACCCACTGCCCCCAGAAGCGTGGGCTGCTGCAGTATACAAGAGATTGTTAAAGCTATGGCTGCAGTAAAGGAAGGCTCATTAGACAATTTGCCACTCCTCGACAGTCCCCATTCTTGCTTTGGGCCAGTACTCTCGCAGTAGCATCTGAATGCCCGAAATGCTGACTCAACAGGCCAAGCACGCAATAGATTCCAGGTGACTGACAAAGAGGCTCGATTTAATGTTGTAGTGTGCTCGAGGCTCGCACTCAGACATGTTGCTGTTGTTGGTATAACAGAAGGCAAATACCGACTTATAGGTACCATTGGCGCCGCGACCTCATAAACAGGCAGTGAGACGCCAGTTTCACTATACAGGGAATTTGTATTTATTTGAGGGTGGGGCTCATATTTAATACAACTGCATAACTGGCATATACTTAATTGTTGTAGCCCTGCTTAAAGTCATTTTTGCAACTCCTTCAATCCTTACTTTTCCAATTAGAGAAGCGCTCTGAGAGCGCATACCTCCGCCAAGCAACACAATGTTAACGAAAACTTCAAATGGATCCTGAAAGAAGAATTTGTTTCTAATCAACGCCAGAATTTGATCAATTATTCCCCGTTATATTCCTGAAAATTCTTGGAATTCTTTGAACAGCGTTCCATAACTTCCTCAGTTATGTTCTAACCATCATTTACAAACGTTTAACCAAACAGACAAACTGACTACCAGATCATCCCAAAACGTAGTCATTCGTGCCTTTAACGTTAATAACAACTCCTGAAACTTTCATGAAGATCCATTCTTGACCTATTGAGTTCTTGGGTTACGTAACCGACAAACATAAGAACACAGAAAGAGACAGAGACTAAAGTGACAGATCATCACATACTGTAAATTAGATCATGTTGCCACAAAAGGCAGATAGACAACCAAACATACATACGGTTGAACAGGTCTTCGCGAAAAGTGAATCATCTGTTCTTCCTAAAATACCCAACAATCCCTGTAAATTTTATGAAAATCCGTCCGTAACTTTTGAGTTATCTTTGTGACAGACATTAAGCCAGACAAACGGCGACAGAAACATAACCTACTTAGCGGCTATAGTTACACTGTTTCATGAACATGCACTCTAACATACTGCCTCTCAGGGTAGATGGTATTGTATATATGTACCTATTTAAAATCTCAGAGGGAAGGACGAGGTTCTGGATTTTTCAGAGAGTGTTGGAGGGGGAAATTTTGAACTCCATAATTTCAGATAGGAGGAATGTTGAGTTTTAACTTCAGAATTTTAGAAATAATGATTATATTTAAGTTTTAGATCCGAAATTGTCAGAGAGTGCTAACTTTTGGATTCCTAAACTCCAACTAAAATCGGGGGTTGTGATTTGGACTACAAGAATTCAGAGGTAAAGAGGAGAGGACGTGACCAGAAACTGGCAGACCTAGACTGGCAAGTTCGTTATTTTTCTAATACTTTCGAGCTCCCGAATGATCCATTGATTTTCTACCGCTGGTATGTAGCACATGCAACTTTGCATCATAAGCCTGGATAAGGAAAGCCATCACGCCGCAGACTTTCTTCCTTCATTATGTTATTGTCAGCAAAATTATAATTAGTGTGAGTTTAACTTCCAGATAATGCATACCTAATTACGTAAGTAGTACTTATTTATCGAATGCAAGAGCAAGTTATCATAATTTAGCCATTAGGCTGTAGTCTAAGTTGAAAGGAAAATATACCTGTTGAGACGAATAATCATGAGAACAGGAATGGCCACTAGGAATGGAGTGACTGGGACATACGTGGAAGAGCGTAATAAGCACACTAGGCTTTTCCATACTTTGTTAATTCATATTTAATAGCAGTGGATCCCTCTTTAAGCCATTTAGCTTGAATAAATTTTGCTAGGGCCCTAAACATCAATAAAAAAATATATCGGAATAGGTAGTCGCTCTTCAAGCGCTTTCCGTCACTTTTAATTAGTTGCGTGATCCGCAACTTTGGCTCGCAACGTCATTATGAACTAATTACCTCCGCAGAGGAGGTTATGTTTTGTCGTGTATGTCTGTCTCATTGTCTGTCTGTTTGGCTCTTTGTTTGTCAGTCACCAAGATCACCCAAAATATTATGAACGGATCTTGACAGAATTTACAAGGGATTGTTAGGCATGATAACAGGAACAAATTATTAACTTTTGGTGATAATCCGTCAACCCGTTTGTTTGCATGTTTGTCTGATTAGTGTTTCTAAGTACCATAACTCAGAAAAGTTACAGACGGATTTTCATGAAATTCACATGAGTTATCAGGCATATTACGAAGATTAAATGACCATGCTAAAAGACATAGCTAATTGATTAAATTTTGGGGATGATCGGTTCGTCCGTTTCTGTGTTTGACTTATGTATGTCATTGTGTTTGCTAGTAGCATACCGCAATAGGTTATGAACGGATCTTCAAGAAAATTACAGAATCATTTAATTATTACTATCGAAATGCCCAAATGATTAGATTTTTGTGTTGATGCAAAGAAAATCATGCTTTCAGAACTAATTTGCATTTTTCGTTACCGTCGCCTCGCTTGGCGGAGGTATGCGCTCACAGAGTGCTCTCTAGATTAAACGTGTAATTTACTAAGCTCTCTTTTTTTCAGTCGAAATTCTACGAAGAGAAAGCAGATTAAACTCAAGTGATGTGGTACTATACCACACTAAAGAATTATTATTGCAGAAGTCAGTATAGTTACCCTACCTGCCATTATTGTGAAGATCACAGCCGAGAAGCCTGTTATCATTAACGCTGTATCCTCGACGAAGATCATGAGCCGCTCAGCTGCTCGGAGATCTCTACCAATGATATTGCTCGCGTTGGCCGTCAAACGATAATCTGAATAAAGTGGCAACCAGGGTCTTGTCTTTGATATATTTCCTTTTTCAACTTCAGCGCGACGGTTTCCAGACGTGAAGCAGCGTCGAGGAGCGTTGAGGATGGATTTTGCAAGAGACTGGTAACTTTCACATTCCTGGTGTGCTGCAGTACTAGTGTGAAGCCGACGTCCTACCGCTCGTACAATTTCTCGCTGGACATCTCCAAGGAAGTAGAGGGTGCAGTACGTCAATGAGCCATAAATGTATGGTATTGAAAGTACAGCTACAGTAAGAAAAATAATCTTTGTCTGCTTCAATTGATCATGAAGGTTTGCCTTGAGGAAAAGATGTATCACCTCAACAGTTAAATTAAGGGGGTATGAAAGTAAAAGAAAGTCATTGATGTATGACGTTGACGAGTTCATGGACAGCGGGATTGAATGCTTGATGTGAGAAAGCCTATTCAATAGATTCTTTAATTTGTCAAAAGATAGACAAGCTACACATCTAATTTTCATCATCAAGAGAATGGTGATGTAAAACCAGATCTTGAAGAATGGTTTCGTATTTTCAACATTGCAAATTTGAACAATGTTAACAGAGCTAAGAATCACTGTCAAAATGCAAGTGCCGATCTTAGGAAGGAGGCTCGCTGAGGCTTTCTTTCTAGAAAATGGCCCCCATAGGTGAATATTCCAGCCAGGCGTGATAGGTGTAATATGTAAGTGTAGATTAAAGTCCTCATCTCTATCATATAATTGTTATTTTTGGCTTTTGCTCCTCTCTTGCCTACTTAGCCGAACTCGTTTTCACGACTGAGACGAGAGAGCGGCTGCCAGTTCTCTTTTGTTTGTTTGCATTCAGAACATATATATTCTTCGTCAACGCCTTCATTTGTAAGGAGCACAACATCGCAGGCGGCAGTGTGTGCTATTGTTTAAGTGATAATTGCTGTTGTGGTGGTGATAATTTCTCCTCAGCAAACTCATCTGAGGGTGAGGCGGAGTGCTTCATTTTACTGGTTATAAAGTCATGAGACTTAATGGACGATAAATATAGCACCTTCTTGCACAGGGCAAACACAAATATCGACGGCATGCCATGCTGCAAGTGCCGATCAACTTGACGGTTTTGTTTTTGCTATAGTCAACGCCTTCTTAAAAATTAGTGAAATCAGTTTGTATCCACAGAAATAAAGCGCAGACCCTAAAAGAGGGCGTGAACAATACGTATTTTTTCAGAGCGTTAATATACAAAATAAATGAACATGCTTTGTTAGGTTATCTCCTAATTTTAGTTTCATGCAGCAGTTTAATTACGATGTGCCCGAATAGATCATCTTCAAGCGTAGACATGATAAAACTTAGACAAATATCTTTTCAAGTCAACATAGCTATCTTACAAAAATCAAATTATTCATGTAGATGCAATTAATTAAGATCTGCATTTATTAGTAAGGAAAGCAACTCGTAGCAAAATATCAACGGTGATCAATATTTATTTAAACGGAATATTTAAAAAAATTGTTAAAATAACTTTTGCAATTTGTCACTGGTCAGTGCTCATGTATACGTCTTTCTTTAAAATAGTTGCAATCCTTGTGTCCCAAAGAACAATTTTTTTTGTTTGAGTTATCCATGTTGACTAGAACAGACTTTATCAAAGTTTTATCAATCAATAACAATATCAGGTCCACATGTGGGAGTGGACAGTCAAGTATCGTGTGACCTGCAGCAGACATAAAAAGTAACTATTAGATACATGAACAGAGCGTCGACGGTGTGCCATTGTCCTTCAACGTCACAATAAGTGAGCTTAAATGCACATATGCAGTAAAATGAAAAATAACTGTACAGCTTACCTTTACTTTTCATTTTCTATCAATAAAGGCAACAAAAAATATTCCAACTAGAACGCTTCGGCGGCGTAAGACAATCACCCGAGGCAGGCGGCAAATTCAACGCAGCCATTTTTGATAAACGAGGATGGGGCACTGCCCCATTCCCAGAGATTAGAGGTTCTATCTTCAATAATAACATGGGGAAAAAAATAGAACGCCCTGTGCTGCAGACGATCTACCGCGGTGGAGGCAAATTCGCCCCAATGGAGGAAATTTCAACCCTGTCATTTTTTTACGGCCAGCTAGGACTAGCTTTCTGGCATGGTTGTCACATCTAGGTCAACCCACAAAACTCCCTACAAAATATTATGAAGATCGCCAACTCCTACTTGTTTTTGGTGGAGAGACAAATGAACAAATATATGTATACAAAGACATATATATTTAAATCTGCAACGAAAATATTATCACCTCTTTCACTTCGTGATAAACAAACAGTAAAAGAAGTCACAGCAAGCTGAGTATGAGCCCTGCTCAATCAATTGGTCAAGAACTTGATTAATCCTACTGTAGTATTTCTTGTGGAGCTTCAGAACTTGTGATCATAGTAGGCCCATGCACCAATTTTCTATTTGCAATGGCGTGAGAGGAAATCATCTATCTAAAATTGTGTTTAAGTGTGCGTTCGTTCTATATTAATTACATTTAATAATTACGTTGACACTAATGAAAGGATATTTTTCAAAGAGATGAATACTATTCGCAACAATTGAAATTTCCATCCATGGGTGCAGTCTTCTGATCGATAACTTTATAACTTTATTATGTTGCTCTCTCCTAGGGGCATGGCATGTTTTTTCTGAAAGTTTCCGTTTCTCTAAGAAATTGGTTTTCAGTCGCATAAACGTATCTTATTTCAAAATTATCCCTCTCCTACGAAATAATAATATTCATATACCTTGTCCAGGTGCAATAGCTATAAATCATAGTGAGAGGACGCGCACCTTAGACCGCTCCGTGAATTTGTGATAAACAATCAAATCGGTTACCAATAAAGGCACACTCTTCTGAACTTGGCAAACAGACACATGGACATATTTAGGTACCTATGAATTTTATCCTAATATTAGTCATCGTTATTGCTGTGTATCAAAAGTACTTCTTTCTTTTTTTGCATGTTGAACATGCAGCACTGGAAACCCTTATTGCAGCTGTGCAGAAGATAAATGCTGCTTTCATATTCCCTTTTCGTGGTATAAACATTCTTTTCACGTTTCATATATGATACACCATGAGAAAAAGTAACAAGCGCGTCAATGGCGAAAGATGGATGTTGTAGTCATGATTAGTCGTTGCAGGTAGGGGATCGAAGACTGCTGGCCAATGTGTTTTAAACTACATTATTATTATTGTTAGCGTGACAACTATTACGAAGAGTACAAAATGCTCAATACCGTCGATTGCAAAATCAAGAACGAAGCTCTTTACTTTTCTCTTGATGTACTTGAGAGCATTGCACACTCTATTTAGGTAGACAAAATCTTCAGCATGCACCTTGTTTCGAAAATTATAATGAACTAGGATTCCTGGTCATATACAGAAAATAAAAGAATCATAAATATAAACATAACATCAAAAGAAAGTTATAAAACTGTCTGGGGCTAGCGCTTAATTGAAATTTGTCGGCAACGAAAAAAAGTAAAACATGTAAATGATTCCAGAAATTGTATTCTCAAACAAATAAAAAAGTGTGTAAGTTTAAGGTAAAGAATAAAAGAACAATAAATGGAAGGTAAGGTCATCAAACAAAATTCACACAAGTGAATGGGTCAGCACAAACAAAACGCAAGCAACAAAAACAATCAGAAAATGGTGGACCAACAGGAAGAGTGTTCCAGAACCCGTCTGTAACATGTGTGCTCACCCTGTTTGGCAATGCATGCTTAGCATTGTCTGCTCGGGCTCCGCACCAGCCTTGAAATGGTTTGTTCTCTAATATTTTCTCTCTCCTCCTCTGATCACCATATGGTGGTTCACAGGTGCCGGTGTTCTGGCAGAGACTCTTCGCCGAAGTTCATCTTTTAGGTGCTCGATAGGGTTAAGGTCTGGTGAGTATGCAGGGCAGACCATGACCTCGAACTATTCGGCAGCCAAAAAGTTCCTTGTCGATCAGCCTCAGAGTATGGGAGTGAGCGCTGTCCAGCTCTAATAAGACTTTGTGTTCACGGTCATCCTTGGTTGAGCTTGCAGGAAGGGCACCACGTTGGGGTCTCATTACCACATTGTCGAAACCTGCTGTCGTCAGCTAGCTTGCCCACGATGACAACGGCACTCCATTTTCTTACAGTTTTTCTTACTTCGAGCTAACCCACTCTCTTTTATTAATTTGTTTGATCACCTTCTCTTGCTTATGTTGTTTCTTCTGCTTTGGTTTAAACATGCACATTTGGATAAAATTATTATTTATTGTTATTTTAATGTTTTACATTTTCATTAACCCAAGTATCAACGAACCTCATGCGCCAAAAGTAATGATAACTTTCTCTTGACGTTCCGTTCATTATTGCACTGATACGATGAATTAATAATTACTTGGTGGCTGGACTACGCTAAGATATAAAATTATTCATTTAAAAGAAAAGTATTGTATATTCATTACATAAGAGCTCATGGTAGATGATGACAGTACTTGTTTAATTCATATTTACAGCTATCCTAATCTCATTATTTATCTTCAGTAATGCTTCTGGTCTCAACTAAACAATTTTTTTCAGCATCCTTGTTTCTTTAATTATGAGACAGTGAACATTAATAACAATTTACTACACCCATTTGACCGCAAGCCGTCAGTGGTGCGTTCACCTACATAATTGGTTCTTTTGTGGTAATTTTGTCTGTTTGTAACTGACAACCAGTGAAGTTTCTTCCAAGTGTTGGAATTGATGATTGTTGGAGAATACTGAGTGATATGCGCATTTAGTCATTTCCATAATTAGAGGCGTCTTTTTGTGGCCACGCTCGTGATCAGAATCACCGTGATCATGATCATCGTGATTACTGAAAAACACAAGAACGGTCAACGATTTTGTAACCAAACCAGAGACGCCATGTCTATTTTCGAAAAATATATTTTTATCGTATTTTTACGGCAAATGGTAGGGAATGGATTTTTTATGAGCCTTTATTTATATTGAAGTAAATACATAACTGAACTAGCAGTATTTAAAGCATTTTGAACATACACATGCCTAAAACTAAAGAAACTACAGTAATTATTCTGGAAGTCAATACTACAAACAATCATCATAACATTAAACAATAAATTATTTATCCCTAAATATAAGAAAACATCACGACCTTGCATTTCAAATTTTGAATTTTTACTTGTCCAACGGCTGGAATCACTCTTTGATCGCGCATGATTAGCCTGGGAAGGAAATCACGCTGCGATCAATTCTCACCACTGATCACAGTTGATTGCTATTAGAATCACGTCAAAATGCGGTCACAAAAACGGGCGAATCATGCGCGATCAGGGGGAATCATCCGCGCGGTGGTCACAAAAAGACGCCTTATGTTGTAAATTCCCTATGACGCACCTGTCACCTCCCTCTCACTCGAGTGAAGTATCTTCAGAGGTGCAACAGCTTCGTAAACATATCACCAACTAGAGCACTCTGAGAGCGCATACTTCCGCCAAGCGTGGCAACGGTAGCAAAAGTTCAAATTGGCTATGAAACCATTATTTTCTTTGTATAAACTCCAAAATCTGATCATTCGTGTCTTTTGATAGTAATAACAGCTTGTGCAATTTTCTTGAAGATCGGTTCATAACATTTTGAGTCATACTGCTAACAAATGTTATGACAAACATGAGTCAAACATACAAACGAATAAACCGACCTGCACCAAAATTTAATCATTTATGTCTTCCAGCATTAATAACAACCCCTATAAATTTCGTAGAGACCCATTAATTACTTTTTGAGTTATTGTGCTAACAAGCATAAAACTAAAAACAGTGACAAACGAACGAACCAACGGATCATTACCAAAATTTAGTCATTTACTCTTTGTTATATACCTAACAACTCATGTTAATTTCATAAAAATTCATACTTAACTTTTTGAGTTATGTCATTAAGTAAGGCAGACAAACAACCAAACCATCGTAGGGCGTCACAATCGACGATGGGCCATCGCATTAACACATTTTAATAAAGCAAACATCTCAGACCACAAACATCGAATAAAAGCAGCATCTTCCATAACCTCGGCCTGTGTGCGATTTTTAAAACAGTAATACTATTCCTAGCTGATAAAAGGTACGAAATGCAAGGCCCAGGTTGTTAATTGACAGTGTTAGATCTGGGAAATGTATTAAAATAAACTTTGTAACTACCTCTTTGTTTTAATGTTACAAAAAAAATGAATATTTCAAACTTGTGAGGCTGTTTCTCTGTTGTTTAGAATTATTTCATCGGCGTCAGAAGTACAACCGATGACGATGCCCATCGTATGCCATCGCCGATGGCATGTTCATACATTTCATCGGACCATTTCTCCCTCCTAATACCATCGCCGATGGTGAAATGGATCTTGCCGATTGTTTGATACGATTTCCATAAGACCATTGCTATCGCCGATGGATTTTTGCGATGTTCCATCGCAACATCGTAGTTTTTCCGATGGCGATGGTCTTCACACCATCGCCATCGTATAATCGGCGATAACCATCGTGCCCGGCTCTGCTTCTGTGTAAATCCACTTGCTGTAAAATACCATCATCATCGATCTAGAGCACGTATTGATCTGTGTTAAAAGGAATTATAGTATATATATTATATGAGTATTTATTTTCATTTATCTTACCACGTATTCAAACTGATGGCCCAACTTGTATTAAACCTAAGCAGCAATTGATATTCAGTAGACTACTAGACGACCCGTGACCCGTTGGGTCGTCATCACGATCGTCTTGTCTGCCTTTCGTGCCCATTTTGCTTCCTTCTCACCTGTAACTCATACTGATCTTTCTTCCATCTGTTCTTCTT
>LQNS02000155.1:2042926-2075519 GCA_001587735.2 Parhyale hawaiensis
GAGTAGTGAGTAGATCCATCGAATTTCTTCCCTATCTAAAAGTGAAGAAGATGTGTCAAACAAGATCACAAGACACAAGCAAGACACAAGTAAATAAACAAGCAAGCAAGACCGGTTCACGGACTTTTAGTATAATATAGATAGATAGGTAGATATGGTAACACTCTTGTAGTAAGTTTAAAAATCACTCCAGGGCTAAAAGAACGCCATCAGGTTTCACTTAAAAGATTTTTATCACATGATTACCTGTGCCTCACCATTTTGAGCATGCGCGTTCTCTATGATCATACGTTACAACTCAGGAACTCAATAAAGTAGCAACAGTAATTAAAACAGCTCTCGGAAAGAGCAAACTTCCGCCAAGAAATGAAATCCTTACAAGCCCCCAATATATTTAACGAGGTAAAAATGCGAAGATGTATCAAAAATCTGGTATGCATATAAGTATATCATTGTGTACCAGAGATTAAGCCACGACTTCAGCTAGTGAATTTCAGTTCACTTCGGCGATACAATGGCGCTGAGCAAAGAAAACTAAAAGCAAGCACACGCTGGTTCTGCTCTGCCCGCCGAGCTGATGAAAGGTCGTTGAACCTACTACCTTTGGTCTACTGTATATAAGAGAGGTCATCCGTCACCCTGTTAATAAGAATAAAATATTAAAAAAAATAAATAATAATAATAACCTAAGAAATCACACAGTAATCGTTGGTCCAATCTAGAATGCAGAGAAATGTAATTAGAGTATTGAACTGTATACAATCTTGTCGAAGTTCTGTATGAATAATTTTCATCACTTCTTCAATATCGGTAAACCCGTGGCGAATAAGGAAATGGAGCTCCATTCTTTTTTGTCTCTTTGCTACGAATACGCGTCACAATTGTCTCTTTGCTACGAATACGCCTCACATTTGTCTCTTTACTACGAGTACGCCTCACAATATAAGTTTGACAGCAGAAAGCCGAAGTTGACTACCAAACCAGCTCCAAGATTTGCATGTATGCAGTGACAGCCAAAGTGGGCACCGCTGAAAATCCGCCAATGACATTAAATTTGCAGCAACAGTCAGTTAAAACTTTAGCTTCACTCACGCTTGGGCGTGGAGCTCGAGCCTTTTTGCCAGACAGGGGAATTCCAGTTGTGCTTTCCTTGCTTAGTGGGCATTTATTGCAGCACGAGCAAGTGCATGCAAATTTTCCGCTTGGGGTGCCTTGTCAAGTTGACTTTATTTTTATGTTTTATGGAGCGAAACACCCTGGGCTACTTGTACGTTGGTACTGAAGCTTCAAACTTGACTAAATGTGAACACGGCGGAACATAATTTAAAAGTCTAGGAGGTGTGTGCTTGACCACCTGAAAATTCGAGGTTTCCTTCAAGGAGTCGTGCCCTAGCTCTACTTCTGCAGTAATAAATAAGATAAGAATAGAAACATCATCGGGTATGCGTGGTAAAGGCTAAGTCTGAATACGCTATACTTTAACTGTTGTTTTATTTATCGTTCAAAACAGCATTCCAAGTCAAAATGAACGAAGTTGTCCGACATTAAGATGACGGCAATAGCTGTCGAGTGCTTGCGTCGTTTCTTCAAGCTTTGTTCAATTTGCAAAGTTTAAAGGCCCATAAATGTGTACATTTTCTGCCGGTCATTGCAGTCTGCATGCTGCACAGCAATGGAAATGTAGAGTAACAGTGCGCTGTTCTATGTAAACTTGAACAGAACTAATTACAGCCCCATATTAGTTGTTCTTCTAGAAAAAGTAAGAATCAGTTAGGAATACGCGTTCTGAGAGAAGGCCATGTAGCGTATTTGTGCTTCATTAATTTCACAGATGTATCGGTATAGTGATCCAGTAACAGAACAAGTAGAGGGCAATGGCTATTTTAAATTAGTATAGGTTAATAACGGCTTCAAAAATAAAGCAAGAAGTACTACACAGTTTATTTTTATTTAATTATATGTTTTTATTCTTGCAATTCAAGTATTACGTCGATATCGCAAATCTACAATTTGCTTTCTCGTAGGTACAAACAAAGTCAAGGAAAGTTTGAAAACTGCGATCCAGCGGGTAAACATCACTTGTTTACGTGGCCCGCTTATTGTCTCAAAGCTACGAATATATACTATACCCCAATTTAATCGGCATCCGCAAAAAAGCCCGGGAGGAAAAAAGCCCCGGTAAGAAAAACCACGCATTGCTCTTGAAGCTATATTGAGAGTTCTATTCGTGTAATGGAAAGCAGCATAATTAAGTAAACTAAACGATACTGAGTTTTAAGCTAAATTTGACTTAGCACTGCATCTGCGAACTGGGGTTGGAAGAACCCTGAAATAGGTTGTGTGAGATTAAGTAAAGTTAAATTTGGTTAGGTGAGCTTAGGTTGGGTGCGCTTACATTAGGTGTGCTTAGGTTAGACGAGGTTAGGTTAGCTTAGGTGAGGCTAAGCTTTGTTAGGTTAGGTTAGTGAGGTTATTATTATTAAAACTTCACGCTCGGGCCACCCCGGACAGGCAGCAAAACACAAATGAAGCATTATGCAACATCAGGAAGCATGAAACGCTGCTAAAGATAATCCAAGAAAAAGCCATCAACAGCTTACTCGAACGCCTGCAGGTAAGGACGACCGAAAGCCGATTCGGCAATGAATTCCAAACCCCAACAGACCAGGGCAAGAAGCAGGGACTGAACTGACGTGTTCGGCATCAAACATTCACCAAAGTCAAAGCGTGTGTATCAACCGCAGCACGCGTATGAAATCTTTATGAGCTGTTAGATAGATTACGAAGAGGAAATGATCACATTTTGGAGATGATCGGCTGGTTAGGCTACATGAATAGGGGCATTATTTTTATATTTTGGACTTTTTCTAAGTCCAAAAATCGGGTATCTCGGGTTGGCTTACGGAGCAAGAATTTATTCGATGTGAAAAGTTAGGTTTTTACACAAGAATTTAAGCCATTATGCCTGGTTTTGTTTAGGTCGCAATTATATAAAACGTTGAGGTAAAGTTAGGTGAGGCTAGGCTAAGTTAGTTCGGAGGAGGTTAGGTTTGATGAGGTTACGCTAGATTAGGCCAGGTTAAGTGAAGTTCAATTTGGCTTAGTTAGGTTAGAAGAAGCTAAGTAATGTAAAGTCAGAATAGGTTGGGTTTCGTTAGATGTGGTTGGTTTAGGCTAAGTTCAATTAACAAACGCTAGCTATATTAGGCTTAATTTCATTAACTTACGGTATGTAAATGTAGTACAGTATATTATAACGTATTTTAATATTCTGTAACATGCTTAAAAATAACCAAGTGCAGGTAATAAATGTACATTAGGTGATAAGCAGTTTTTTGTCCTCCCGGGTCTTTTTTCCGGGTGGCTTTTTTCCTCCGGACTTTTCTCCTACCTTGGCCTTTTCCTACAAGGTTTTTCTTCCTATAGCTACCGATTTAAGATGGTGAACTTTATTCATCGGATGCCTTGGCAACTCAACATGTTGTCGATGGTCTCGATGCTCATAATTCCTCCAAAACAATCCACTCCGATTAGTTTTAAATTTTCATGTGGGATATTCAATTCTAAGCCTCGAACTCATTCATGGTTTTCGATCGACTTTAAACCTTGAGCCCTTGAGCTTGCAGTTTCTTTGAGAAATGACACTAAATTTATAAGAACGCACCATGAAAGAAAAAATCTTGCAGAGATGGGTTATGGCGTCATCGCTTAGCAATAAATGTCATAAAGTAGACTGAAAGTAACGAATCGAAAACTCAAAATTCAAAGGCTGGACTTGCCAGTTGCTAGTTAGATTAAATTGGCTCGACGGAAATGAGTAAAAACAATATGCATATCGATTCACATCCTCAAAAGAAACTCGAATTAATTTCTATTCATGTTCCGACTAAAAACAATACGTCAGTGATATAACGTTAAAGCGATTCAAAGACTTATGTTCATTTTTGCAGGCTGAAAAAGAAAGTTGTGTCAAGCTATTACGAATAGCAATGGAAGTTTCCAAGAGGATCATGGGTCTTACACCACAAGGAATTTCAAGTAAAATAATTTACTTAATAATCTGGCTGCGTGTCAGAGAACGACTTTATATCTAATAACGTAAATAACTATTTAATTCAAAATCAACTGAGGAACGCAATACTAAACACTCACAAGAACTTCGAATTCTATAAACGAAATTGACTAAGTTGAAAGCTAAAAAAACTTGACATACATTAATTTAGATAATCATTGGTTTCAGTTGACGTTGATATAAAAAAACTATGAATATTAAATGTTCCTCTATTAATTTAATTCAGTAGTAACGCGGTGTTTCTCCCTCTACTGACAGCTTATAACAGTTTCACATCCCAGCTAGTCAGATACCTAGTACCAATTTTCTATGAAGAAAACCAAATAATTAATTAATTCAGTAGAAGCGCCTGGAAGAATTCAGAAGAACATGCGCAGCCATGAGCTGCACGAAGGTTATCACCGTAAAGCCATGCAGGAGGAACCACGACAACACTCTCAATGCTTGGGCTGTAATTAGAATATTCCTTTTAAAGTAAACTACCGTATTAATTTCCGAAGGGTTCACCAATAATTTAAGAATTACCTGAATTCCAAGTTATCAATTCAGTTTGTATTACTTTAAGTTGAATCAATATTTTAGAGTAATAAAATTTTAGTTAATTTCGGTTGAACTTTATCACAAATTATAGCATTGCAATTCAATTATTCAAAATGAAATGTTTATTACTGCACGCAAAAAAAAAAAAAGAATTAGGAAAAAGTAAATAGAACGAGGAAAAAAGTCACTTGAATCAGCTGTAAATGAACGTACAATGAACATCATAAATTTATAAAAAGTTTCTAGTAATTTAACAAGTTTCTTCTTATTTTTATTATTATTCAAACTTCACGCACGGGCCACCACGGACAGGAAGCACAACCCAAATGAAGCACATTGCTACACCGGGTAGCCTGAAAAGCTGCTAAAGGAAACAAGACAAAAAGCCATTAACAGCTATCTTAAACGTCTGCAGGCCAACACGACCGAAAGCCGATGCCGGCAAAGAATTCCAAACCCCAACAGACCAGGGTACGAAGCACCGACCGAACTGAATAGTTCGACATCTAACATCCTACAGCATTAAAGTGTGCGCACCGACCGCAACACGTGTTCCTCTAATAAATACCTTAAGTGCAGGGACAGACGAATACAACCAATGCCTCTCATTGTTCTATGCCTTATAAAACATACAGAGTTCGGCAACTCTTCTCCTGTTGGACAGGTTCACCAAATCATTACCCGCGCACAGCCAACTGGCTGAACTAACAAGTCGGTCCAACTGACGCAGCTGAAGCCCAGACCGATGAACAATACTCCAACACAGGTAGCAAAAAAGCATAAAAAGCATCTGAGTACAATCTCACTGTCACCAAAAACAGAATTCACCTTACGCTAAAGCCCAATCTGACTGGAAGCACGTGACACCAGTCGCCTAATATGTGGCTCAAACGTAAGCTTTTCATCAAAAACAACACCAAGAATATCCAAGGAGCCAGACTCCTGAAGCAATGTGTCGGCTATCTCCAGATGTGGACGCTGCGGTACAAGGGTCTGAGATCGACTGATAATCATCAACTTGGTCTTACTGGCATTTAGCTTTATACTCCAGGCCGAATACCAGGCACTAATGCTGAACAAATTCCTATCCAGATACTGGGCGACAACATTACGCATGCGTGGTGTCGGTATCACTGCTATCAGCAAACCCGTAACCTCAGCAAAACGACCAAGCTTATAGGCTACAAATTTCTCCAACACCTTCGACAAAATGGGCGTCAGTGTAATGGGTCGGTAGTTGGCTACATGGGGTGACACAGGACCTTTGGGAATATAAGTAATATTCCCAGTACGCCAACAAATAGGAAAATTTCCTATCCGTATCAGGGGCCGGAAGATCACTGCTAGCTTAGGGGCAAGAACGCCAGCAATGTGCTTATAAAACAAAGGAAACATACCCACCGGGCCGGTCCACACCTCCATAAGGATCAAGGCCCTCAAGCAGCACCCGGATAGTAGCAGATCTGAACGCCAAAGAAGTTAAACAAGGTTCAGGGTGACATCCATTGGGTAATGACTACACGTCTCTGCTCTGTTTCCGTTAAAGGGAGCCGACAAGAGCTCCGACCTAGCCAAGGGATCAGCTATGATACCTCCACTGGGACCAACTAGGGGCTGCAAAGAAGGTTCAGCCTCAAAACCTGAACCCTTTAGCTCACTCCACCAACGATGTGGATGGTCAATACTCAACAACGACTCACTGAAACGCTGCCTCTGACGATGCTGTGCCCTTTCATATACACGCTTAGCCTCGGCCTTACAATCAACATAGATCAGCCACAACGTGTGGTAACGCTAACGTCGCCATGCCCGATAAGCCGCTTGTTTAGCTTCGAAAGCTAACCGACACTGGTCGTCAAACCATGGTTTGTCCCGAGACCTCACAAGAATAGTCCTATTCGGGACAAACCTTTCCAAAACAGTCAACTCATTAAGCACAGAGACAGGATCATCACTGCAGATAATCTGGCGCCAAGGTAACGCCCCTACTGCTCCAGTAATAGCCTCCCAGTTAGCCTTGCTCTTAACAAATGCTACTCTCCTGGTGTCTACCGCAGGAAGCATCTGATTCAGGCCTAGGAACATAACAAGGTACGAGTGGTCAGTAGTACCAATGGGGGCAAACTGACACAGTCATCAATTCCGGGACATTAGTCATAATGAGGTCGAGACAGTTACCAGCATCATGTGTGGACCCACGAACTTGCTGCACACAACTAGATAAGGTGCAAAAGTCAGGCGCAGCCACACCATGACCATCAGTCGGTGACACAGATCCCAACCAGTCTCTTTGGTGCGCACTGACATCTCCCACAAAAACAGACACTGATTTAGGATCCGTACTCTGAATCGAGGCAATCGCCGTCAGCAAACAGGCATACAGAGAATCATCAGTTGTGGGGCTCCGATATAAGGAGAATAAATAGAAATTCTTCAGACGGCCAAACACCTTCACAACGACGAACTCATGTCAGGCACATTCATGCCCTGCTTGTCGGTACGCGCATAAACCCCAGATCCCCATGGCCTGCGAAACGCGGACTGACTGAAATCCTGCCAAGGCAAGCTCCGTGTCGCGCCTCCGACTCGTCACCAACGTCTCGGAACTGCACAAGATATTAACACAACGGGACACAAAGCCAACCTCCGCGAGGTTCGCATGCAGTCGTCTGATTTTGCAATAAAGGACACGGCACCTCCGAGCCTGACCCTGTCCCAGGTTACTCTACACGTCATCAAAGAGCAAGGAAGAAAAGAAGATGAAAACGAAAATACACCGAAATGTACAGAAAAATACCGAAGTAAACAGAAATGTACAGATACATACAAAGTGAGAGAAAGAAATCCCATACACAGAAGAAAGCAGAGACAGAAGTCCGGTCCACTCGGCAGAGCTGCGTACCGAGTAAGGCTAACACAACGCCCAGGTTTGCCAGGTTATGGGGGACGACATCACGGTGGACATGTGGGTGCCTCCACCAACCTTCCATGGGCCTGCCCCTTACAGCACGGGATTAGCACAGAAGAAGAAGAAAAAAGCATAAAGTAGATGAAAGGATAATAAGAAAAAGAGCAGAAAGGAGAAAAAGAGCCTAGATTGTGCCATCGAGAGGTAGAGAGAGGAGCTGACTGTGGAATGCCGGACACACGACTATGGCAACAGCCAGGTGAACTCCTCTGTGGTTGTCGTAGGCTCCATGGTGCTCATAAGCTCTTCATACGCATTTCCTCGCATGCGGGTTCCCACAACCCCACCTGATCCAGCCTCATACGTCTGCCGAGCAGTAGCCGGTGGCCAAAGAGAAGGGATTTAAATTTAGTCGCTTGTAATCGACCCTGCGTTGGTCGCCTCTTACGCCACGTGCAGGAGGGGAGTGGAATTCTAAAGCCCCCACTCCGGTATGATCTTTCATATCGGAATAAATATGCAAGCATTCTTATCTGAGTACTTTACTAAAATGAACTTGGTCAGTACTCTTCTAGCTCTCTCAAAGACTTAGTTCAGTATGAAGTAATAGCATATGTTTTCTAGTATTTAGTAATATACTCTAAATGTAAATTAAGCAAGGAAATAAACACAGTTAGTTTGGCCGTGGCAGCAGCAATAATTATTATTCCCGAACCTGTAGATCAGTTTAGAAAATGCAAGGGAATAGGAAGAATAATTTGCAACGCCAACACCAGCACCCGAGCAGAGAACAGATGGGCGAGCGAACACTAGATGGCGCGCATCTCCAGATTAACAGCTGAGCCTACCGACCCCAGCCACCGCTCAACATGGTCCTGCAAAAGAAGTAATTTCTATAAACTCCATCAATTAAACATGTCACGCGTTTCCTAACGTTATCCTAGCTGTAGCAGATATCATCCATAACTTGCAACCGCAATCATAGTCACTATAATTATCACAAAATTTCACCACAATTAGTTTCTTTCAATTTAACTATACTGTTGGCAGCTAACCTCGACAAAGACTGCCAAATCGAGAAGTCCGTAGATCGAGGTTGGGTTCTCCCAAATTTAGGCATGAGGGGAAGACGAGGAGAAAGAAGATTGGTGCAAACTCTAGAATAGACAGAGGCTACAGAGATAGGCTAGTCTCTAGACATGCTAGACCTGCCAGCATGTGAAAAGTAAGCTGAATTTTCAACATGACAACAATATATTGCCAAGTTTAAACATTATCCTGCAGAGAGTCAGCACCAAATTAGTTAATAGCATGGAAGTTTTATAATTCAATCTTATCAATCATTACTCGAGAAGGAAAAAAAGTTTAGACACTCTGTCTACACGTACGCCACACCACCACGTAGTACAACTGTATGTGTGACAGTGTGAAGCTTCGTTGCCTGGACAGGCGCTCTGGTCGCGGTCGAGAGTAACTCGTTTTATCGAGTCATCTAATATATAAAATTACCACTTTCAAAAGGGCTCCTCCAGCATTTTAGCTGCATTAGAAATATCAAAATACTTAGCCCCACGTCTCCAGTGAATCGTAAGCCATGGAGCTGACTCTTCAGCAGGCTCTGAGAGAAGAATGGGCGAAGTGCAGATTTGTCAGAAGCGCGAGTTGAAGAGAGGATGAATTTTCCGGTGTCTTTCGACGCTAAAATAAGATTGCTGGAGTTGGGTTAAGGTTTTACACATACAGGGACTCTAGTTGGGTAAGAATAGTTAAAGAGGCAAGCCCGTAACGTACAATGATCGTTAACTCGGCAAAGTCACCAGAAAATTTAATTGCTCTGACGAGCTTCCAACGAGACCTTTTTATAGGCACCCGATGAAGAATTAATAATGAAACTTCAGTGCAAAGATTGATTTGGCAAAATTGAAGGTAATTAACTCCAGGACAGTAGTGCGCTTCACGTGAAGACAAGATGAAAAAGAACTGCCACGATAAATTTTTAGGGTGGCGAGGTCGGCATCTCCCGGACTGTTCCTACTAAGGGTTCACATCAATTTGTGAAAATTAGGGCGTACCTTAGGAGACCAGAATTTTACATAGCATCAGTATCTGCATATCAGTTATTGGTGTCCATTATTAGCAGAGATGCTAGTTCAGAGAATTGCAACCTAATGCGTCCAAGGCCGGGCTACTATGCTACAAAGTTCATTTCCGCAGCATGAATAGGATAAAGAATCATTGAAGCAGCACAGCGCAGCTTAGTTGGCATTGAATTTAGAATGGATATTGCAAAAAAAAAAAAAACTGGTCGCTGAACCTGGTCATAACGTCACCAAAGTGTAGTGAGCTACAATTAGACGGGCATATTGCATATTATTTCTCCAGTCACTTTCCTAACTACTGTTCCCATGAGTTCTCGATGAGAATTATAATAACTATTTATTATTACTTTTTCAAACTAAAAATGTATATCACTCCATTGGGGTGTTCGTAAGCAACAGAATTTATGTCACTCATTTTCGTTTGCATATTAAGCGCTAACAAAGCAGCTGCGTAGTTCACAAAGCTTTTTCATGAGAATTCCAAAAAGTAATTTTAATGTGGAGTAGGAATATCCATAGCATCGCCTGGTTGTATATGTAAGGAAGCACATCCGACAGTAAAGATAACTTTACATGCAAATAAGTGGCACCAAGGATGCCGCCCCACTGTCTCATTTGCATTGAAAGATATATTATTAAAGCAAAGGGGAAACGTTATTCATATCCCCATTTGTTTGGAAACAGAACTTAACGTTCAATTGTATTTGCATATCAGCGGCTATCAAAGATACCAGGCCAGCAAACTCTGGGGACTGAAGATCACCTAGATCCTTTGAATGAAGTCATTAGCAGTTGCGATGAATGGCGAGAGAGACAAAGGAATCTGTAGCCATTGTGCAGCGAATATTCCATTATCAGTTTCTCGTTCCAGCAGTATACTACTGTAACAATATATCGGCACCGATGCACATTTCGACTGCGTTAGCAACAGAACGTTGCAAAGCTGATAATGTGCGTTTATTTAGAAATAGCAAAACAATGCTAGTACTTTGAGAACTACGTCAACAATCAGCAGTTTGCATTTCATAAAACTCTTAAATTGAATAAGCTTTAATGAAAAGCATATGCGCCGTTTTTAAATAAGAAATAAATAACTCAATCGTTGGCATAAATGTCATTTGCGTTTCCACCGAAAACCTCACACTGCCATTACCAAATGAAAAACGGTTTTCGGTTGTGAGCATGCTTTCCATAAAGACTCATCGCACGGTGTGTCAAGCGATCCGAGTTGCGTCGGTGGGGGTAGCAGATTGCTGTACCCGAAGTTACGTTTTTTTTTTATGAAACAAATTTGTTGCGTCGCAAGTCGGTTGTTGCTTCGATGGGGCCCCGACCTAACGGTGATGCAAATCTGCGCAATAATTAGGAAGCGTGTCTAATTAAATGCACGTTTTAGTGATGACTGACCATTGATGTAGTGTTTGGTGCAGCTAGTTTTATCTAACCAGGCTGCGCTATCGTCGTTCACGACCGATTTGTGTGCGTGTTTGTGTACGTAGATCGTGTGCGTGTGAGCGGCGTTTAAGTTGGAGCGCCGCGCTGCTCGCTGTATCGCTGATTAACTTAGGTTACCTTAGGTTAGGTAAGGTTAGGCTAGGTTAGGTAAGGTTAGGTAACGTTAGGTGAGGTTAGGTAAGGTTAGAAAGGTTAGGTTGGGTTAAGTTGGGTTAGGTTAGCTTAGGTAAGGTTAGGTTAGGTTAGAAAGTTAGGTAACTAAGTTAGGTTAGGTAATTGGGTAGGTTTTGTTAGGTTAGGTTAGGTTAGCTTAGGTAGTGTTTATTTTAGTGGTGGTGCGCGCAGGAAAGCTTACGTGAACGCAAAGTGGTCGTGAACGATGATACTGCAACCGGGCTTAGGTAAGCTAACAGCAGCCATTTATCTGTAACCTAACACAGTACCACCACTTCGTGTCAGTGACGGAGTAGTTCTTATCAGATGAAATTCAGGTAAACCGAATTACTTTAGTCAATTGAAGTTGCCTTCACTGAATCAAATGGCTTGTTGACTGTCGAATTGGACGAAATGTGTCATTTGTGTGTAGGTGTACATGTGTCCCATGACAATCAGAAGATCAGAAAACGCGAAATAAGCTGTAGCTTTTGTTTCCTTGAAAAATAATTGCACTTTTGCAACGTTGGGTGCATAATCTTTTTACCTTATCTGCCAAATAGCAGATAGGGCTTTGTCGTCTCTGTACTCTACATTCCTCAAGTAACCTCAGGTGTTGATCAGCCCATTTAAAGATGGGTCCCATGTGGCTACCACGAGCCGGATGTAACACACGTGAGCCGGATGTAACACTTGTTGAATTAGAAACCGTCAAGTGGAAAATGCGTGGGGGTCAACACAACAAAAACAATTAACATTAAAAACTTGTATAATTATACAAATCCGTTCAGGAGGTATAATTTTGAAGATTTCAGTCCAGCAATAATAAGTATTCTTAGTTGTCATCGCTAATAATATTATAATATTATCATCACTAAGAGACAGCGTTCTTATGATAACGTGCATTTTATTGGAACATGTTTGAGAGGCTCTTTCAGACAAAATATTGCTACTTATTTACTGCCTAGACCAAACGGCGGGAACTGAGCACCAGTAACTATTTTCAATTAAGTGGGCTCGATGTTGAGTTTCTGGAAGCCCGACAAAATTAATAATGATTCTCTCTTCAAAACGGATCCTCTATGGTAGTAATATCGTCCCCAGTCAGTAACATTCATATAGCTTGCTGGGATGCAAAGTAAATGATTTCCAAAGTATAGATATTGTCGCTTCTCTCATTGCGCGTAAAAAATTATAGTCAAATAAAGAGAGCTGAACAGATGGTGTTGTTGTAGACAGAATCAATATGAACCAATAGCTTATCTGGGCATTTTTGTTTTTTTAACAATGACAAACAATAAAAGTTTTTAGCACGAGACACCACAAGTTTAGCAGTGACTAGATCCCTGCTATCTGCCCTATAGATAAATTAAATACTATAGTCAAACCTGCGTAAGGAGTCCAATGGGCGTGGCTAGGAACGCGAAGTAACTTGGCCAAATCTCATTTAAGCGCGTGGTATAACTTGTCTCAATCGATAAGATTATATTTGTATTCGAATACTCAAATTGCATTAGTTAATAGATTAGATTTGGGACTGCTGCGTTCACTTCAGTCCCGCCCCTAATGAACTGCTTGCTATGGTTTGACTATAACAGCACCTATCAAGCTCCTGCTTGCCAAGTCTGTTTTTGTAAGTATGTACGTTTCTGTTGTATGTGCTGTTGTATGATATCACAGAATATTTACTCAGGCAAACACAGTAATATCTTCTCAGCTAAGGAATAGGTCTAGTTCATTATCTGCAATGCAAATGAAGAAAAAAAAACAAGGGGCACAAATAGACTTGAAACTTTAGGTCATGAGTATATGTAGAGCCTGAAAATCAGGAACCAGATCCGACGTAGTCAACACGTTGGAACCCCCAGCCCGTGACCCCCCTTAGACCGGCCTGCCAAAAATGTTCACTACAACACATAGATGCCTGCGAATGAACAAATTCTGTGGATGAAACTAAGTGGATCCGAGATCTGTGAATGAATGCAAATGGACCAGAGATCTGTGAATGAAACAAATTGGAACAGAGATCTGTAAATCAAACTAAATGGAACAAATATTTAAGGATGAAACTAAATGGAGCAGGGGACTGTGAACGAAACTTAACATGGGTCTGCCAATGTACCTCAGTTTAACACCACAAAGTCTGAACTAATACATACACAGACATGGTGAGATTCTACTTCCTCGTGGACACTCAACGGGCTGCAATCATCTGTTTGTCGAGTAACATTGTGACACGATAATCGCACTGACTCTAACTTGTTCGGAACTTCAGTCATGAGTGATGCATTATAGTAACTTTGCATCGAGTTGCGGTTTTAATTTCAAAATCAGTCTCTTTTTGACGTGCTCGAGCTGATTCTTAATCTAGAGACACCACAAACGCAATCATGATTAAGACAATTATTGCGTTTGAGTCCATATTGTGTATGTTGTGCGCGATCGCGCTGCGCAAACGATCGATCGATCGTTCCAACGCCTAACCTAACCTAACCCAACCTAACCTAACCCAACCTAACCAAACCTAGCCCAACCTAACCCAACCTAACCTAACTTAATCTAACCTAACCCCATCTCACCATTGACTAAAATTGACGGTGCCCGAAATTAAAAAAATAATAATAATAATAACCAAGCCTTGCCTCCCTAACCTACCCGATATACTCAGAAATAGGGGGAAAGTTGAAGAAAAACATTGATTAGGTTAGGTACGGCGTTTGCGCAGCGCGATCGCGCACAACATATACATGATCTGAAACGCGATTCGAAGTAATGAACCCAACGTCCATAATTGACGTCATGGAGAAGTTAAATCAAATGAGATCAGCTACATATATCTCGGTGAACTGTCCAAATAAACTTTTAGAGTACTCTTTGATGAATTTTGATTGGCTCATTTAGCCTCTGCTTGCAAGTATTCTAAGTGCGTAGGTTTGCTGAAGCTTTCAGTCATCGGCTATTAGAGCAGATTTGAAATATCAGGCAAGCCCCTTACGTGGGTGTTCTTGTGATGATTTGCTAATGCAAAACCCATGTTTTTGCTGCAGTCAATCTGCGTTTAAATAGGTATATTCTACTAACAATTGAAATTCAGCTTTTTTATACTGATCCACAAAGGCTTGATAAAGAATTGAGTGAATGAAAGCGAGGACATTATTTACGCTGCCATTAATAAGCTCGTCCCTATTGATCAGCTTATGAAGTATCAGAGAGCCGTCCTTGAAATAAGATAACAGCTGTTGAGGGAAATCTACGTAAATCATTAGTCACTGTTATTAAATTTACTAGGGGGTGCCAGGATATTGTTTAGAAAATGTCCCACAATTACAGGGAAGAATTGGCTAACATAAAATTTAATAAGTAGCACAAATATCGAAAACTACTTCGTATATTGTAAAGGCTAGCTATTGCATTCTATTTGTATGCAATTAATTACACCATGAACGATTGATTGCCCATACAAGAGATTAGATTGTTGTATAAATAACATTATCATTTAAAGCTTTGTTCATTAGGCTAATAGTTATTAACAGATTTAACTCCATCTTACCCAAGCCGCGCTATTCCCCCACGAAAGTTTTTTACTGCATCTAACTGATCAATTAGCTCAGTGTTATGAGTTCCAAGTTAATCTTTTAGCAAGTAATAAAATGATATAGAGATGAAATGTAAGTATGACATACTTTTAATTCGTCAGTACATCATAGTTCAAACGCACGAACAAAGATTTTACTGAAGCACTGCTCAGACTGCTGGTGCGTCGCTTTATTCAGTGTCAACAGCTATGACAGACTATACTGCACTGTTCAATGTTCATTCAGGTTCCTGCTTCTTTGCTTGAAACATCAATTTGAGTCAGCAGCACGTCTTTAATAAAATCTCGACGCAGTCTTTAAGGGTTTTAAACAAATACGTCTCTAATTCCTTTCAATTATAAGGCGAATAGTCGTATTTGTTATATACATTTTTTCTTAAAATGCACTACATTGGCGAAGATATAAATGAGCGTATTCTTTGTGCGTGAAAACTACTGATAAGCCATGAAAATTTTATTTGGGCCTGGTAGGGAGGGGGTAACAGCTTCTTTACATCGGCGACCGCTGTAAATACATAGTGTTTCAATGCTTGAGAAGTCGGTCACACCGTCTCAAGATTTTGCTTTGTATTGCCAGGAAAATTTCACATATACCGGGTATTCCTAAACTCTTTCCACAGAATGAAACTATAGGTTCCTTACTTTAAAATAACCATATTTTACTTTATCGATGCATATCCGAAAATATCTACTTATAAAGGTGGGTTATGTTGAAGTTCAGTAGTGCGATTCACTTAATCGAAATATCAGCTAATTCACTATTTGGTAGTTGGTTCATGGTCGTCTGATATCAGGTACGGTGCAGATTAGAGTGATCAATGTCAACAGAAGACCGTTGCTGTAAAGTGCAGTAGTCAGCCGATTAAGTGAATCGCACTACTGAGCTTTACTTAACGTACCTTTAAGGGAGTCAACCCACATTTTTCAAAATTTTTCAATTTGTGGACCGATTGCTGTGAAATTTGCACAGTATATGTAATTTTAAAAGAAACAGATTTTGCTCCTGTAACTTTTTCAATTTTGGCCTTAGTTTTTGAGAAAATAGGGACACAAAGGTTGTTTTGTTTATTTTTACAGAAATTTCAAAAGAATAGAACTCTATGAGTTTCTATGCTAGAACAAAATCTAAGACAGTTTTAGAATCTTTGAAACATTTGACACAAACTAATGTTGCCGGATTTTTCATTTACATTTTCTTTATAGGCGATTTTCGATCACTAACTGAAATTTTCCTAAAAACAAATTCGGTTTTGAACTGCGATAAAAATAATTTGAATGCAAAAATTGGAAATATATTAACATTAGTTTGTCATAAATCTTTCAAGGATTCCAAAACTCTCTTTGCTTCTTTCCTAGCGTGAAAACTCATTGAGTTCTATCCTTTTTAGGTCGAAAAATGACATTTTACAGGATAGACAAAAACAGGTAAAATATTGTGGTGAAATGTCATATAATGCACTTTTTTGCACTATGAATGAAGTTTGACTGCTCTGTTCATGTTGTTTATCATTTAGAAATGATATGAAAGCATGGTTTCTATGTTCAACCTATAATTTACTAAATTGCATATATTTATATTTTATTATTTAAGGATTCACCATGGGAATCAAAGCGGATTTCAGAAAACTTATTTATTTGAGAGCCAATTGGTCTAAAATTTGCTCAGAACATGTATTTTTGGAAAAGAAGCACATTTTAATTCTAAATATTTTTGATTTAGACCTTAGTCTTTGAGATGAGATACATATATATGTATGTATACTTATAGTGGAAATATCAAAAGAATGGAACTCAATGAGTATTGTAGCTTAAAACTAAGGTCTAAATAAAAAATGTTGCACGAGCAAAATATGGTTCTTTTTCAAAAAATAGATTTAGTACGGAAACTATAAAACAATCGGTCCACAATCGATAGCTCTGACCCCCACATCTCCCCTTTGGGCCTCTTTTTGGGCTGTTACAGTGGCCGTAACTCCATAATAATTTGGGACACACTTTCCCACTACGGTATCTAGCAATATCTGTTCCAGGTTCAGTATTTCTTCAGCCTTTATCTTGGAGGCTGCACCCTTCTGTGGACAGCGCGTCACCGTGAGCACTTTCAATTTTTGTCGGCGTTATGAACAGTCGCTACGTTAATTAATGTTCATAGGAACCCTACGAATGTATCGGGCTGAAATTGAGCTGAGTGCCTGAAGACGCTTAAAACTGCCCTGTATCCTTGGATTTCCGTAATTTATTTATTAACATGGACTTGATTGTCATCACTTTTTTATGTAACCCAAATAGTTTTTGATTCAAGGTATACTGCAGGTACTCTGCTAAGAGACTACTTCAATAATTCAAGTTACCTTTCGAGTATACTACTGCATTGCTGCAGAAGAGCTCTGATCCGTAGCTTATTCACTGATAAGTTATTACGGCTTGAGAAAAATTGTCTTTATATACGCATATAGGAATGCTTATCGGGCTTAGGTGCCAGACTTACAAAAAGCGGTGAGTTTTTTCGACTGTCCATAATAGAACGGTAGTCACTGAGCATGTATATTAATAGAGCACAGACTATCTGCGAGATGACGACGAAGCAGCACCTTGAACTCGTTCGAATCCTTGTGCATGCTTATGTATAGTGCGCCGGTGATTTTTTTTATTGAGCTGATAACCCAACCCCAATTTTCGCAAATAGGAGCTGTTATAAATAAATTTGATAATGCAACTGACTTGTAGAATGGAACTTGCGATAGATTCTTCCAATGAGACCCGTGCTGGGGTCATTATCTGTTATAGCTATTTCTCCGCCCCATCATAAACAAAAATTTCCAGTTTTTTTCACTCATTACTATAGTCCATAATTTAAAGCGTCTCACAAATTACCCTCATTGTAACTGCCTATACCTAAATACATGTATCAAATTGACTTCTTAAAAAAAGGTAAATGTAAATAAGTTATCTTATCAGTGAACTTCAGTGGACCCATACATAAACGACACGTTGGCCCTTAATCGGTTAGCACCACAGGAGCCGATGCAGAGTTAAATTACGTATTTTATAAACTCACTCGCGAAGTAGAGAACAGGCTCCCTATCTCATCAGAGGAACTTCCGCGCACCTTGTATCAGCATTTTGCTCAGGCTGTAACTTCCGAGTTGTTGTCTGGCAAGTTAGCTATTCTCCCATGCTGAGCTGAACTTAGTAAAAGCAGCTAACCAGCCTCTCAACTCCTATTCTGGGCTGAATTACCCAGAATGGCTCAACTTCAGGCAAAACGCGCTAACTTGCACAAAAATAATGCATGACATGGGCCGCCGCGGGGAAGCCATGCGCAGTCTCATATAAGATAACGCAACTTCTTCAGCATCTATATTGCTTCTGCCTACCTCTGTGCCGTTGCTTAATACTGGCCATTCCATGAAAATGTAGGCCATTAAAAAGAATATTGATGTTTTCTGGATTAATAATAATAATAAACTTTATTTAATACTCTAGGCGACATTGCAATATTGAAATCCCACATACTAAGTACATAAGAGTATGTATCTTATTTCTAGGTTACAAAAAAGGACAAGTCGCACTGGTCTTTCACTTGCATGTAGACTTCATTACGTGTGCTTGTTGGTAGTGTCGTAGTCAGTTTTAACTTGTTATCGAACTACTGACCAAGTACAGTTACTTCCCTAATGAAATTATTACCTCTGCCAAGGAGGTTTTGTTTTCGTCGTATTGTCTGTCTGTTTGACTGTTTGTCTGTCACCAAGATATCTCAAAAAGTTATGAACCGATTTGGACGAAATTTACAGGGATTGTTAGGTATGTTAGGAGAAACAGATGATTAACTTTTGGTGAACATATGTCCATCCGTTTGTTTATCTGCCTCATTTTTTTCAATGCCATAACTCGAAAAGTATGGATGGATTTTTATAAAATTAAAAAGAGTTGTTAGGTAGCTATATAAGAAAGAGTAAATGATGAAATTTTGGTAATGATCTGTTAGTTCATTCGTTCGTTTATCACTGTTTTTTATTTTATGCTTGTTAGCACAATAACTCAAAAAATAATGAATGGATATTTATGAAATTTATAGGGGTTGTTAGTAATTTTAAAAGACATAAATGACTAAATTTTGGTACAGATCGGTTTGTTCGTTTATATGTTTAACTCATGTTTGTCATATCGTTTGTTAGCAGTGTAAGTAAAAAAGTTATGAACGGATCTTTAAGAAAATATGTATTACAAGCTGTTATTACTATCAAAAGGCACAAATGATTAGGTTTTGGAGTTTATACAAAGAAAATTATGGTTTCAGAGCCAATTTGAATTTTTTGCTACCGTTGCCTCGCTTCGCGAAGGTATGCGCTGTCAGGGTGTTCTAGTTGTTTCTAGATTCTGCTCAAGCCTCCTCAGTACGTAAAGGGCGGATAGGAACATCGTTGGCACTGTCCCCGTGCTACCAGAAGCTGCGCCGTTACGGAGGTGGACACCCTGGGTATTGTCACCACATCCAAGCAGACAAGTTCTGATGCCAAAACAGGACCGCAGGATGATGAACTGTAGAAGTTAAGCAGAGAGTGCCGGAACGAAAGAGCGTACTTTTATGTTAGTTTAGAACAGAATTTTCTCCTATTTCATCTCCTTGATAATGAGCAAGTGAATTTTCTCCCATCTCGTCCTTCTGAATGGGAGGGAGCGACCAACCAACAAGGAAGCAGACCACAAACCGTTTAATATTACACAGGGAATGTATGAACCTTATTTCCCTTGAAATTTATTGCCATATCGTGTGCACTAAACAGGTTCAAGTGTGCATGTACCGACTACGTTGAACTAAAAATTCTGAACACAAATTGAATAGTGCGTAAATGTAACACGCCGTGTAATGAACACTACCTGTATATAATAAAACTGTAGCGCTTACACATCTGATAAAACTATGGCATAGCCGGGGCAGATTATAAATAATCCGTAGCAGTTCAATTTAGTATTTCGGCCAGCAATTTCTCCACGCCTTCAACTCAGTTTGCAGGCCCTGCAGCTTACTGGTGCTGCAACTGGCGTCCATGTCAGGCCATTCTACGAACGACGCTAATGTTTGGCTGGACATCAAACAGTGGGAAGTTGTCCATTGATATCCCATTCAATAGAATGAAAGGAGGTATCTTCACTGCTGCCTTACTTTAATACCGGGGATTGCTCGTTAATACCCGAAGGTGTCAATATATTTAAAATAACATTGCCAGAGCAGATGTGATATTATACTGAGATTCTTCTAACAAGACAACGCATTATGCCAGGCCTTTCTATAGTAATTGGACTGCGTGTTAGTTCTAGTTGAAACGTGTGAAAAAGGTAACCGATATAAAAGCAGTGTCGGTGTATGATAGTCGTTCATAGACAAAATATTTCTTAGCTGTATGAACACGAATACGGGGTACCAGTGACGTGTGGTCATGGATACATCGCTTGGGAAAGGAAAACCAAAGACAATTAAGTAAGACACAGATGCAACTCTTGTAAGTGTACCTGCCCTGAAATCACTGTGACTTCACCATTGTTTCACAAGAAGCAAAACAATGGAAGTTCTCAGAATACGAAGAATATCTTCACACAAGTTTTAGGTCCTTTTGAGAACATGCAAGTGTGTTGCCTGACACAACCGTGACAATAATACCGACTTCAGCCTAAGCTTGAGTTGATACTCGTAAAACAGTTCCACTAGCAACGAAGTCATTCGAGCAGAGCGCCAGGTATTTTGGGACGGATCAAAGAACGTTGGCAAGTTCCAAACTTTTCGTCAGTTTTCTATTAGTGCGGCTAGTATATATTGTCCTGCGTGGAAAAGAATGCTGAACTTTTCCAAATTTAAATTAGAGGCTGATTATTTCTAATAAATTTATATTATCCATGATACTGAGGCGGCCAGTATCTCACTGTTGTCAGCATTTTCTTTGATATGAAGGACGCCATAGACCGTGGCGAGAGTCTAGCTGTCATATTAACTCGAGTTCAGCATTAGTGGTCTAGTAAGTCCTCCCTGAGTGAAATTGTGTGGTAATTTTTAGATTTCCTTCTTATTGTCCTAGTGAGCCATCAACGTCATTGTCGCAAATGAAAAAAACATTTGCTAGGATGTGACTATAGGGAATCATGCAATTACCAGGGAGCCCCCTCGAAATTCCATAGTTAACTGTTTTCACTTACCCAAATTTGATCTGAGGCAGCGCTTTCAACTTAACTCACGCCGTCTAATTTAATGTCCGCCACTTTACCGTGGCGAACTCCGTCTACCGTAACGCAATCCGTCTACCTAGGCACACCTCGTCTGACCTCTCTTAGTATTCCACTTCATCTGAATGTCGCATAATATATTCGGGCAGCAAGGAAATAGACATACTGTACATGCAGTAGAGATACGAAGGTGCCTTTTCTAAGCTGTGTTTTCCAAAGTTTATAGATAATTCAGTCTTCATAATCTTGCACATTTTCATTTCATGTCGGTGTATCCGAGTGTTTCACACTATAACGGGCTCCTTGGATATTGAACAGTAGTGGATAATTTTTCGGCTTTTGTTTGATGCAATAGGTATAGAACAAATTACAACAGACTCGGCCGATTTATTTTCACCGCAGCGTAACTCCCTATTCTGAAGATATTGTATTTCACAAGACAACGCACTTTCGCTTCGGAAACTACTTCCAAGTTGATGTATCCGAAACTACCCGTTTTGTGCTCCCTTACCGTATCCTAGCTACGCAGCTGGCTTTAATAAGAACATCATGATCCACAAGTAAAATAAAGGCAATATGGCCCAAAAACGAAAAACATAGGTAGATATGATACGTGTAAAATGATCTTTATGTCTTTACTTCGACACTGACTGTAAATTTACTCAAACAGCGAAAAGCGCAGCAATGGTTGAAATTCCTTCCACTGAAAATCAGAGTTTTTTGCAGGTTGAAGTTTTCTTTTTGTAATACTAAAAGCGTAACGTGCAGATGACTAGACGGACGGACGTAGGTATGGATGGAACCGCAAGCATCGGTTCTAGTAAAGTAGGAGATCCATATTTATTGTATATATTTTTCGAGCGTTGTAATACCTAATCGTAGCTATGATACGAGAATCTATATTATAATTCTGCTTGCGGCTCCATCCGTCGGTCCGTCCGGTGTCTGTACGTGACGCTTTTCAGTATTAGGTAGGGGGAACTTTAATTTGCAAGAAGCTCGGATTTTCTCTGTTACGAAGTTCAACCGTAGCGGTCCTCTTTAGCTCTTCTTCAAAAAAAAAAAAAAATTCAGTCACTTTCAAACCGAAGACATGAAGATCATTTCACTCGTATCGTATCTACTGCTTTTCATTTCGTTCTCAACATACTATGTTTTCTGTACTAGTGGCTCTCGACGATCTTAATAAGGCCGGGCAGATACGCCGAAATTGCAGCACCTAAAGGATGCACGTGATTTAAGTATGGAAGACAGTATTATGGAACGGTGCACTCACATTGCATTTAAGCTGACAGGAGCTACATTCAAGTGTATTGCAGTAGTGTTTTATCCAAGATTTTACTTTGGAACACACACGTTTAATTAGGAAAGATAGGAACGTAAAAGGAGGATGAGACTGCCATAGCCTCATGATCGAAAACGCGCTGCCAATGGAGAGAGATGAAGCGCCCAGGCAACACAGTGACAAAAAAGACTAGAAGCAGAAAGATTACAGAAGGGAACTAGAGCACTCTGACAGCGCATACCTCCGCCAAGCGAGGCAACGGTAGCAAAAAATTCAAATTGGCTCTGAAACCATAGTTTTCGTTGTTTAAACTCCAAAATCTAATCATTTGTGATTTTTGATAGTAATAACAGTTTGTGCAATTTTCTTGAAGATTCGTTCATAACTTTTTCTGTTATACTGCTAACAAACGTTATGACAAACATGAGTCAAACACACAAACGAACAAACTGATCTGCACCAACATTCCAACATTCACGTCTTTTAATATTACTAGAAACCCCCATGAATTTAATAAAGATCCATTCATTGTTTTTTTGAGTTATTGAGCTAACAAGTATAAAATTAAAAATAGTGACAAACGAACGAACGAAAAAATGGATCATTTCAAAATTTTGGCCATTTACTCTTTGTTATATACCTAACAACTCGTGTTAATTTAAAAAAAAAATTCATTAATAATTTTTTGAGTTATGGCATTGAGAAAAATGAGGCAGGCAAACAAACAAAAGGATGGACATATCTTCACCCAAAGGTAATCATCTGTTTCTCCTAACATACCTAACAATCCCTGTAAATTTCGTCCAAATCGGTTCATAACTTTTTGAGTTATCTTGGTGACAAACAAATGTAATTCATTGCAGGGTAGAAGGAGATACACAGTGCATGCAGAATGCATAGGAACTTGGGAGTGAATCTTTGATCGGCACAAATGATTCTACATTCCAGATGAAGGTGAGGAAAGTGACATACAAAAGCCACCCATAATTATATTTCATCACTGCCGTATTTTTCATTATCTATCTAAATGTCAAGATAGATCGCAATGTCATTAATGATTTCGTATGCGAAATCACTTTTACTTTTAGCTCCGTGCACATCTGGCTTGAGCGAAGCCATCCCCTACGATACACTGGCTTAAGCTCAGAAACAATATTTTAATACAATTATCATAGTGTGTTACTAATGAGTTTCGAACAAATCAAGTAATATTTCCTGTTTACAACCGTAAAGAGTTGTAGTGTGAGGTAAGTGAAACATTAAAAAGCTTAACTATTGACAAGTGTTGGCAAAGGGAGCTGTGCGAATCCCACTGTGAAACCGATGCAAATATTGTAGGGTTGCTTGCAACAGTAAGGGAATATAAATTAAGTTTTGCAGTAAATGGTCACTAGCACTCTGGAAATAAGAAAATGAAGGAATGTCAGGTAGAAGTTCTTTGTGGTGCACCGAACAATTAAATCATAGAAAAAGGCACCAGCCTCTGGGTCCAATATAGGTTGAGTGATCCGTTTGCTTCGGGGAGTCCGATTACAGAACTGCAGTTCCTGCGAAAACAATTAGAGTGAACGAGCAAAAGATGAGATTTGATAAACTTCTCAATGGAAATTTTTTTCCAGGGCGCAAAAACGTACAGCGAAGCGACTGTGTGATGGATGCTCTCAGTTACTTTGTCCTTACTATTCTAATGGTTCTTTGCTATTCTCCAGTAGCGGATCCCAAGACTCTACGTTAAACTGAAGATTATGCACTTGTTCGCCTGAATTCATAAATCAATAGGGCTTGCAATTATTCATCGCCCAACATGCTGTAAAAATCTATACCCGAGTGCATGAAGTAAACAACGCATATCAACAAAGAAGACCGTGAAGAGAGTACCAATTCAATAAAACCGATGTCCGCACAATGCTCTCTTGTAAACATATTGCATGATGTAAGTGAAGGTAATTTAATGCAACGATCGTGAATTACTTCCCTTGAGAAGCCCCTCAACACGGTAGACAGGGCTAACAATATTAGTTAATTCACAAAGCAGACTAGTTACGGTGATCTACTTTTCCACTTACGCTGAACAAACATTGTGCGATCATGCTTCATCAGTCTAACAATGAACTTTAAACGAAATTAATGGGTTAAGAAAGTAAAGAATAGGGTTTTAATACTGCATTTGGTACACGGCAACTTGATGCTCCACACAAAACTCTTCTCGAATATACTGGCGAAATTTTGAAAGTAACACGTATTTGCGTAGAGTTTATGTTCAGTTTGCTTAGAACACATTATAGTGTTAGGCACTATATTGGTTTTGTATTGAATGTACTGCAATAATTATGAACAACAACAGTTTTAATTTTTTTTTTTTGGGAGAACTGCAATGCACATTGCACACTTGACGCTGATGGTTCTGTTTAGGTGCTTCACTTTGGCGCTTCCAGCTTCAGTGAAGCCCAGACTGCCTGAACTGGAGGGCAATTACCAAGTAGTTCGACACGCCATTGATTGCCTGTGGAATCATTAAGCCATTAGTATTCTAACAACGGGAATCGGAATGATAGAAGTCAGTTCAGAGCGCCTAACGTAGAAATGAAATTTATAAAGAGGAAAGAGGAAGAAATGATATTTCTGTCATAGAAAGTGCTTTTTTGCAATGTGGTAGCTTAATCTCTTAGTGAACAACGCAGAATAAATCATGCGACAGACCTATAACCAAAACCTGCATTTGAGAGACGATATCTGAAAATTTCTCGAAAGTGAGCGTAGTCAATGCATACAAATCTCTACTGCGTTATTTTTTAAGTCTAAACGGGAAATATACTGTGATTTGGATAATAGAAATTATCGTTGTTAATTGTCATGAGCCAACTCCTGGCCAACTTATGACAAACTATAAAAAAACGTGGCTCCTAGTATCACTCGGTGTACGATGATGAAACAGCGAATTAATTAGTATGGCACTTCCAATATAATAAGCGAGAGAGAGAAAGAAGCACTCAAACTCATCCTAATGACATATCTGCAATCAACACGAGCTTCTCCGCACATTGCTTTGAAAAGAAAATAATTGTTGCTCGACTAATAGATTAAAAATTACCGAACACACGTAATGTTATGATTTAGCTGAACCAATGTTATACCTGAAGTAAACTGAAGCTGTTTTCGTCTTATAATGTAGGCATCTTTTACGTAAACTCTGTAGACGACAGTGTAATATTTTAGGTATTTCGCTTATATTGAGTGCCTACACGCTACATCCCAGCTCTATATTATCATAAAATATATGTATAACACAGAAAGCCAGCACGTGACTGGAGGGCACAAGTTGTAGCTGATGGCAAATGTACTACTGGCTGGTGCACTCACTCTCAACAGGAAGGATCTATCCACTCTTGTGATGCCGAAGAGTTTGAATTGCAGAGGCTGAAGCAATGTCTCCTTGATGCGGACCGCCTGCTTGTACACAAGACGAGTTCCATTAATACACCCTCAGAATTATGCTCGTATAATGTCATACAGTGCACTTAGTGCTAATTGAAGGACAAAGAATTTCATTCATGGGCTACCAAGATGGGCCACCAAGTTAAGTGGTACAGTTGGATCACGCAGTTGTCCAGGTTTACCAGTGCTAGCGATCCGGCACCGAGAAATGTGTTTTTCCAAATCCAGAACGGTTTCTCGAGCACTAACGGGGAGCGCCTGCCGTGCGGTGCGCTAGTGCATCGTAAGAATTACGGTTTCGTGCTGCTTGAGCACGGCAAAGTAGGTGTTTTCCGTTTAAGCAAGGTAATCAGTGCTGGTTTTAGATAACACTTTTTTCACTTTACTAGGGTATTACAGTCACTACAACAGCGGCAACCCGATACACTTTATTGCGCTGAATTTTACATAGTGCTGAGGCTTCATATTTAAATTGAAAATGCATGCTGTAGGATCTAATGCGCTAAGTACTTACTCTAGCTATTAACAATTCCAAGTAGAAACGCACTCTGAGAGCGCATACCTAAACCAAGGAATGCAATGCTAAAGAAAAAATTCAATTTTTCCTGAATCCAGTGTTTTTTTAATATCACAAAAAGTGGATCATTTACTTTTTCATTTATCTAGCATAACATTCATCTAAACTTCTTGAAGGACCATTCATAACTTTCTGAGCTATGTTTTGGCCTACAAAAAGATAAAGACAGACACAAAAACACAAATGAATAGACATATTATCACAACAAAAATTAATTATTGGTCATTTCCCTTCTTACGGCCTTTCTACAAGTAAGTCTCTAGCTTGAATGCGTTCACTCACTCTCTTCCGAATGTTTCCTATCGTCGTAGTCAACACAACTTTGTGCTCTCCACAAAATGTACTAAAATGTTACACCGCACATCACTGTCTCCAGCAAGTGTTACTGGGCAAGTTACAAATATATTTTTATAAATTTAGAGTGAAAGAAAACTCAGAAAACAGAGCACTTTGCTGTCATTTCTGTGTCACCGTAAAATATTCGGACGACTGTATGGTATGAGCGAGCACATTGAAAAGATTAACTTGTAGATCGGCCCTTAACTATCCTAAAAGTTTCTGCAAGCTTCATGATGATTCTTTCATAATATCTTGGGATATGTTGCTGACAAACACTAAAAAATGCAATATTATAGTTAGACATACGGAAATGCAAATCAACTCAAAAACTTGAAGTTATACTTCTCATAAAATTTCTCACATTTCATGCAAAGCTTATAAAAATTCAGTAATAACTTTCTGAGTTCTGATGAAAAGCAAAAGTAGGTTGAAAGCGAACAAACAACGGTGGGACGGAACTTGCCCAAAAATGAATGATTTGTTGCTCTCAACATCCCTAACACTCCTTGTGAATATCATGAAGATCCTTCCATTACTTTTTGAGTAATCCTGGCGACTATAAAACAGACACCAAATAAAACATAGTATTCTTGACGGAGGGAATTAGCCTATTAACGTTTTTCTTAGTTCGAATATCACAAAATTTAATTTTATGAATGTTTGATAATTAACTGCTGTTAGTATACGCTATTGCATCTCAAAGTGAGTAAATAGAGGCGAGTGTGTGTCGCTTAAAAAACAAAGATAGGATGACAGCTGTCCATGCTAGTTGTTTGCGAGGAATGTACCGAAGCTCTTTTGACTGAAGAGGAAAGTGACGTCATGCATGTCTCTCTTTTGGTCCCGTGACAGCACACTTATCGTTTTCCATTTCCTTTAGATGTCTGTTTTGGGGCGGTGAAGGCGAGTGAAGCTAAGCCTAATAGGCTGAACTTCTCCAGAGCTTCAGACAGCGGCGTACGTGGCACCAGCTTGAAATGTGTTTCACACGTTAGATAAAATCCCAATTACGCTTGAGACGACTTAAAACTTCATTACGGAGCATAATGAAGATTTGGAAAGGCTCGAAGGCAATCGATTTAAGATTAACGCCTGAAAGTTAACCCAAAGAGGCGGAGGCACTGCAAATGTCTGAACGTCTGGAAAATTAAAATTTATCAGCTTAACATGCCTTCCCGTGTCAATCGATGACTCCTCAAGTGAATGGACAAAGACGAGTGTGCTCTCACGGGAGAAACACCAAGACGTCAGAGACTTCGCAGTGCTTCAGTAGCCTATCAGGCCTCGGCAGGCTCCTCACAATGAGACCGTCAACTCTGCTGATTGGCGCTCGATGGTGGCTTTTGATTACGAATGTGCAAGCAGGAAAATTTGTTATTCTGTTCCTTCCTTTTACTTACAGCGGGAAGTTCCTGTAATGCTGTGGAGTCCAGCATCAGGATTTCTAGCGCTTCTCCACACTCTCGGCGCTAAAAAAAGAAAATGCTAGTTGAATAAGAACAGGGAAATGGTAGCAATTTTCGTAATACTCAGTCACACAAATTAAAGCAATAGACTCATTTGCACTCATAAAGTAGGTTTCAAGTTGTGTCTTAGGCCGGCAAGGGTCGTGTTAGGTCGGCTGTTGAGACAAGAGCGAGATACGAGTATACAAAACTGATTAGTCAACCGCCCGCTATCATGAAAATAAAGTAAGTGTGAGTACTTTTATCACCTTAATAAATTTGTAAAGAGGTTAAATATTTACTGTGAGTTCACGCACAAAAACATTTTTCTAGAGTAATATGCGCGTTTTTATGAGGTTACTAGTAATTTTACCACATTAACTAATTGACATTGGGTAGTGCGACGTTCGTGATAGGTATCAAAGGTAACGCACCGATGATGTTTAGAAGCGAGTCTAATTGGAGCAGCAATGGTTCCATCGGCAAAAAAATGTGAAGTGGAAGATGGATTGCTAAAGTGCTACTAGGCTATTGCGAAGCATACGCTTAAAGAAAATAGAGTTATGGCATTAAATAACTTTCAAAAAACATTCTCAGATACTATACAAACCAGAGCACTCTGAGAGTGCATACCTCCGTCAACCAAGACAGCGGTAAAGAAAAATTGAAATCGGCTCTGAAACCATGATTTTCTTTGTATCAACACCAAAATCTCATCACTTTTGCCTTTTGATAATATTAATAGTGTCCTTAATTTTCTTGGACACAGATCCGTTCAGAGTTTTTTATGTTATGCTGCCAGCAAACATTTTAACAAACATAAGTCAAACACACAAACCGACAAAGCTATAATCACCAAAATTTAATTAATTATCTCTTTTTACATGATTAACAGTTCCTGGAACTTTCATAGAGATCCATCCATAATTTGTGAGTTATTGCGCTAACAAACATTATAACAAACATTAGTAAAACACACAAATGGACGTACTAATCATCACCAAAACTTAATCAATATTATTGTGTCTTTCAACATTACTAACAATTCCTAAAAAAATTCATAAGATCCATCCATAATTTCTTGAGTCATTTCGCTAACAAATATAAAATCAAACACAGCGGTTAACAAACGAACGAACTAATAGATCATAACAAAAATTTCATCATTTATGTTCTGTAATAAACTCAACAACTCATATAAATTTCATGAAAATCCGTTCATTACTTTTTAAATTATGGCACTAACAAGAAAGAGACAGACAAGCAAAAGTGTGGACAAATCTTCACCAAAAGTTAATCATCTTTTCCTCCTAACATACCTAACAATCCCTGTAAATTTCGTCAAAATCGGTCTAAAGCTTTTTGAGTTATCTTGATGACAGGCAGAAAGACAGATAGACCCGACGAAAACATAACCTCCTTGGCGGAGGTAACAAGGCTGGCGCTTGGCTCACCTGCGCTCTTAATAATAACATAGGAAAAATGGGAGGCTTCGTGGCGCTGAACGATCTGCCGCTCTAGAGGAAATTTAAACGCCGTCATTTTTTGTGGCCAGTTAGGTCTAAATTTTTGGCATGGGTCACATCTAGGTCAACCCACTAAACTCCCTACAAAAAATTGTGAATATTGCTCAACTCCTTCGACCACTTACTATTGGGTGGACAGAAACAAATATATAGCCTATACAAGTAGAGCACTCTAAGAGCGCACACCTCCGCCAAGTAAGGCAACGGTAACGAAAAATTGAAATTCGCTCTGAAACCATGATTTCCTTTGTATCAACTCCAAAATCTAATCACTTGTACCTTTAAATACTATTAGCAATTTCCTTTCATAACTGTTTGAATTATGCAGCTAACAAATATTATGACAAACACAACTTAAACATAGAAACGAATCAATCGATCTGTACCAAAATTTAATCATTCACGTCTTTTAACATTACTAAAAATTCCTGTGAGTTTCATAAAGATTCACTCAAAACTTTTGTTCACTTTTCGAGTTACTGCGCTAGCAAACATATAATCAAACACAACAACAAACATTCGAACGAACAAACAGATCATCATCAAAATTTGGTCATTCACTCTTTGTGATATACCCAACAACTCGTGTAAATTTCATAAAAATACGTCCATATAACTTTTTGAGTATGGCATTGAGAAGAATGAGTGAATAAACAAATGAATGGAGGGATCTTCACCAAAAGTTGATCATTTGTTGCTCCTAACAATCCCTGTAAATTTCATCAAAATAGGTTGATAACTTTTTAAGTTATCTTGTTGATAGACAGAAAGACAGACAAAGAGACAAAAAGACAGACAGACAAACCCGACGGAAACATAACCTCCTTGGCCGAGGTAACGAAAGGAAATCATGCAACGATGCTTCAACAGCTTCACTCCAATATTAATACATATCTATTTCATTGGAAAACGTACATAAAGCATGAAAAGATGGAGAAATCGTCAATCAAAAATGAAGCAACACATGGGAACAGACAGGGCATAAAGCGAAAAAATACGGAAAGTTTTAGGCGGAACATTAAACAGTTGAAAATATGTTGGAGCTGCGAACGAAAATAACCCCAAATGCTTAATTAAAGCCTATACACTATAAATGAACCCACGGGATAGTAGCTCATTGTAAACTTAACCCCGTGGCAATGAACAAGGCTTATCACTTAATTCATAACGTGTCCTTGACAACGAATCAACAACGAGTGGGCATGATAATTAGAGTAAGTACAACAAAGGGAGACCTTAGGCACACAGTTTGTTTTCCTCTCTGAGTTGTTTTCAGTGCGTCTCACCTTGGCGTTCAGGCTGTACGTGGAGTTGCATACCAAACAGAGCAAAGCTCCGGACAGCACCGAATGCAGAAGCTCCTCGCAGCCGTGCAGTTCGTTGGTCGTCAGTATACGCGTGGTGGTGACGTAGAGGCTATACACCATCACCGAGCACAGGGTCACTAAAAATACATGCACAAAAATCGTTTAAAATCTCCTTATGAGTGCATGTGCCCGATAATTTGCTTCTTTATTTTCCCATCTGTGTCAAGTTAATCATTGACCGACGACAAGAAGTTCTCAAAACCTGTGAAGTTAATAATTACGAGCCCAGTATTTATCGCCATTGTAAGCCAACAGCAAGTGCAGTTTATTGTGCAATCAATAGTTTTTTTAAATTGATAGCGTCTCTGCATCTCAACTGCAGAGCGATAAACATATATTGGAAGTCTTAGAGTATATAGTAATTGGCAAATCAGATAATTTCGAAAGGATGTTATAACATTTCCGTTGGGGTGTCACTAGTCAACCTTATTAGATGGAAATGTAGTACGTTTTTATTTCCTTTGACTTTTTAAGGAATACTTTTCTTCTTTTGACAACAGAAATTCATTAGTTTGGTCAGATCTTCCGATTTCTAGAGAAAAAAAAAAATCCTACCAAAATGTTAGTTTGCCTCTTACGTCATATTACTCAGTTTTTTATTCAATTTGAACGCTGTTGAAAAGCTAGCTTCTTGGAATACAAACCAACAAAAGGCAGAACCCAAATTTTAAGCTCACTTGGACGGGACAGAGTTCGGGTTTTGGTACGTCTCAAAATTAACCTGTTTGGCAAGAGAAACCATTGCGTCAAACTACGTAGCATAGATAGCTTACTGTCTCGTCTCCAGAACTGTATAACCCAGCTGGAAATAATGGTTGTGATTATGGGAGAATATAGTGGTGTATGAGACATTAAGGTCGATTATGGATGATGAAACAATACGGTAGAGATATCGACCGTAACATAACGTTGATTTTAGTATATTTAGGTCGATATTGGTGGAGGCAATATTGGTTCTTTAAGGTTGGTCAGGAAACGAATATCGATGGTAGTACATGGATGTATGAGGACTATATATGGTAGATGGTAGAACATGGATGTTGGAAGACTATATATGGTAGAGCATATGCTAGAGCACAACCAGGTACTTTATTAGTGGATTTCCGTACTTACGATCATGAGTGAATTTCCTCCCATTAATTGGGAACAATATGTATGGGTTGCTCTGGATTATAATATGGCTAGAATTCCCAACATAATCGACCATTATAATATTGTATGACTAAAAGCTTGAATGCGAAGCATCTAAAAATTCGCATTATACTGCAAAAATTGTGCACATTTTCAATTTTTCTTTCCTGTCGATGAATTGCAAAAAATTGCAAGGTATGCAGGTGAATAAAATACTGATTTTATTCTAAGATTGACAGCAGAAGCGCTGTATCTCTGCATTTCCTAGCGTCCGGCTGACCGTAAACATAAACTATTGCTTAACAAAAAGGGGAACTTGCTTAATTCTTTCTATCGACTGTCGCACTCTTTCATTGCGTTCTTTTAATATTATTCATGTAATAAAGTTAGAGGGTTATGGGGTGCACATTCAATGAACTACTGATCACAGAAAGGATATAAACT
>LQNS02000155.1:2113303-2129539 GCA_001587735.2 Parhyale hawaiensis
CATAACTTTTTGAGTTATCCTGGTGACAGACAAACAGACAAACAGACAAACAGACAAACAGACAAACAGACAGACAGACAGACAGACAAACACGGCGAAAACATAACCTCCTTGGCGGAGGTAATAATCTCAGTTTGGGCATCGGCAAGGAAGTAGTAGATGAAGTAGGCCAACGCTCCGTAAGCATACGGAACAGTAAAGACATACATTAGGACCACTGCCTCCACTAATTCGGAACCTGCACTTCGGGTCCTATCCATTGCAAAATTTGCATTAACCTCCCGTAATAAGTATCCAGTTGAAAATAATGGAAATATCAGAAGTAGTATGTCATTTACGAGCGATCTCGAGCATGGAGTTGCTTGACATGGAAGAGAGCACTTGATGAAAGCCAGCTGTCTTAGGAGAGACTCAAACTCTCGAAATGAATAATAAGATGCAGCTTTAATAAAATATCCCAAGAACTTTACGCCAAAGGACCAAATCATGTCAAGAAAAGGTTTCCGAATATCATTAGCGGACTTGATTATAATGTAACACGTTGTCAATGCAAGCATTGCTGTCGAGAATCGTTCTACGAAAGGAGAGTACCTGAATTTCTTCTTTGGGAACTTCCCACGATAAGGAAAGTAACCAAATACTTTCAGAAATTTCAGGAGCAAATTAAACAGTTTCGTTCTCATCTTTACAAGCAATCTAGTAAAGTTGTTTCGCTGAGATAGAAAGCGCTTTCGTAAGCAGCACTGTCCCTGCACCAAGTATTTTCACAGAGCACTGAGGAGCGGGGTTCGGACTACCCTGACGTGCCACTGCTTTTTACAAATACAGTCGCATGTTCCTTTCTGTCATGTTGACTTCACTAATGACTCCTTATTCATCTGATATGCAGAAGCAATAATCCATTGTAGAGGTCCTTGCATTACGCAGCAAGTGTTCATTTGACAGAATTTACTCCGAAAACAATCCCTTTTTCTTTCTCTATTTGTCAACGATAAATAAACGCTAAACTTGTTAAGAGTCCTTTTCTTGTGGCATTGAGACAATATAGATACAGATCCTGAGAACTAAACCTCATCCTTACATCCGTGCCGTCCATAGTGTTAACACCTTTGCTTTGGTTGCTATTCATGCAAACTATTAATCTGGAATTACATATATCAGAACTACTTTCTAGGTTCCGAACAAAAATAAGCTTCAATTCCAATGTTTTATCGATGTTCTTGGAATAACAAGAGAAAAGTATGTATTTTGAAAAGCAGTGTGCGATCATAGCTACCTCCGCCAAGGACGTTATGTTGTCGTCGTGTTTGTCTGTCTGTCACCAAGATAATTCAAAAAGTTATGAACCGATTTGGACGATTGTTAGATATGTTAGGAGGAACGGAACATTAACTTTTGGTGAAGATATGTCCATCCGTTTCTTTGTTTGTTTGTCTGCCTCATTTTTCTCAATGCCATAACTCAAAAAGTTATTGATGGATTTTTATGAAATTAACATGAGTTGTTAGATATATAACAAAGAGTAAATGATCAAATTTTGGTAATGATCCGTTAGGTCGTCACTATTTTTAATTATATGCTTTTTAGTACAATGACTGAAAAAATAATAAATTGATCTTTATGAAATTTATAGGGTTTGTTCGTAATGTTAAAAGACATAAATGATTAATTTCGGTTTATTCGTTTGTATGTTTGGCTCTTGTTTGTCATAACGTTTGTTAGCAGTATAACTCCAAAAGTTATTAACTGATCTTCAAAAAACTTACTGACGTTGTTAACACTCTAGAAGAGCACAAATGATTAGATTTTGGTGTTGATACAAAGAAAATCATGGTTTCAAAACCAATTTGAATTTTTCGTTACCGCTGCCTTGCTTGGCGGAGGTATGCGCTCTTAGAGTGTTCTCTAGTTTCTAATGATTTGTTGCCTGAATGCTGTTTATCCTTGTCTAAATTTGAGGCATCTGTGCAGTCTTTTGTAAGGTGACTTAGGCTTCACAAAAACTAAAAGTTGGAAAGTAAAAATTGGCAAAGTTTGCATGACCTTACGCGAGAAAATTTAATTGTGACTAATTTTAGCGTCAGCCATTGATTTCTTAAGTTATTTAGCTTGAAGAATCCATGAGTCAGAATACATTTAGTGTAAGATGAGTCATATCTTACCGGTATGCTGAAATGCGTGGTCGAGTTGCAGATGAGCACCAATTACACAATGGAGCTCAGAACTAAGTCGATCTCGTAGCCGCTGCCAGCCTGGTCAGTTACCATTGTTTCTACCACCCAGTAAGGGCTACATACCATTACGATCAGAACATTAAGTGAAACATGAAATAGAATGCTTTGTAGACTAACTGTAGAAGGAAGTGAATCAACCCACATGAAAACATTTTACTTTATCCTTGAAACAACTGTCATCAATTTGTTGTCGAAATTTTCCTGATGGACTGCACAAGTACAGAATTGTTTACAAGTTTGATTAGTGCATCCTAGTGAAAAATTAACTGTGTTTCACAAGCGCCCACCACTTGAAAAAATGCGATTAAAAACTTCTAGCCCAAATCATTGATATTCTTGGAAACAACTTAGATATAAGTATATTCTCATTTAACAAGTAAATAACCGCAATATTACGTACGTGCAAAAATTAATTACGTTTCTACGTATCTTCAAAATGAGTAACTTCTTTGCTCCCAAAATTAAAATAGTTTTCAGTTGTTTGGTAATACAAATTCTCATAGCTACTTTCGAAAGTATGTAACTTAATCATGGAAAACCTCTACTCTGTAGTTAAAAAAAATATGGTAATATGATATCGCATCTCACTTCATAGAACTACTTCTTACTTGCAAAACAAACAAAAAAAAAAAATAACAAAATTTGGAAAAAAAAGTCCATTGCCGTTTGATCTACTGCTCCCTAGAATTTTTCAATTGCTCTGAATTCAACTTGTACGCACTGTATATACTTTCTTAGGGTTGACATTGGCGCCAGTGTCCGATGTATATACTATCTTAGGGTTGACATTGGCGCCAGTGTCCAATGTATATACTTTCTTAGGGTTGACATTGGCGCCAGTGTCCGATGTATATACTTTCTTAGGGTTGACATTGGCGCCAGTGTCCGATAATTTACTGTAAGTTACCAATGTTTGAATGATCGTCAACATACCTTACCAGAAGTGCTTCATTGTTAAGCCATCGAACCGAATGAAAGCCTGGTTGAGTTTCAGCCGTATCGCTGGTAGACGAAGAATCGCTATTCGACGGATACAACTGGCTATGTTTGTAGAATTCTGTAGCCACAGCGGATACTACGTTACACTGAGCTTCTCTTAAGAACAAGAAAACGCAGTTAGTCAGGCCAGCATAACCAAACTGCATGTTGAGCCATGTGAAAACGAGAGAAATCCTAAAGAGAGAAACCAGAAAAAAAACGAATTCTGAACATGACGCACGTGCAACCTTTACGCAGACATGAATCGTTTGAAATAACACGTGTATGGGAAACACTACAAATAAGATGTCGCTAATTAAAGACGCTTTGAACGGGAATGCCTTGCATTGTAGAAGGTAATAAATGCTGCAAAGATTTCGAAACACCAAAGTAAGACTTTCAAACGACGCAAATGATATCAAATTCGTGTTAAAAGTAAGGAAAGTTGTGTACGATAACCTCAAGTATACTGGAAAGTCCTTGTATTCGTCTGTGGCCAATAAGAAAGTCAAAGTAGAAGAGAAATTAACAATGAACAAAATGTAGGAGTGCATCATGAAACGGCGAGACTTCTTGAACGTGCCACGAAAAATTCCTCCCTCGTAGAAATTGCCCGACAATCCGAGCCATGGTGATGAAGGCGTTTGGCTATGTACGGGGCTTTGCAAAAGTCCTGACCTGTTTTGTATTTTCAAAGTGTGAAACTTTTTTCAAAGGCTTAATGAAATTTATAGACAATGACTCATTCCTAAATTACATTATATCGTGTGATTGACAGCAACAATAGGTGAGAATAATTTACGTCCAGCACTGAATGACGAGTAGAGGCTGCAAAGTGCAAGCTAATAATTACACCATAAGAAATGCTATACTATGCACTACACAGTTAAATGGTACTAGGTTCTTGCTTCTATATTGTTTGTGCTATTTTTTTTCTCTATGGAGATCGCCTACAGAGCTGCAGCTATTGTACAATGAATAAAGTAAATGAGTACACCAAGATAGACGAGATTTCAACGAGCAAGACCGTACAACAACTCGACGTTTAGTGATGGATATGCTCAGACGAATTATCCTAACAATTCTACGTGATTCATTGCATTTCTCCTTTGACGGACCACAAGACGCTCTACCTTAAGTTGAAAATTAGGCACCTGCATGTCTGCTTGTATAAGCCGCCACGGCTTACAATCATTCTTTGTCGAACGTGCCGTGAAAATCCATGGCCAGAATTGCAGAAGCTTCAGAGGTAAGCCACTCATATCGACAATGAAGACCATGAAAAGAGTACTAATTAAACAAAGCCGCTGTCCGCGTACAGTGCTCTCCTATAAACATAGTACATTATGTGAATGTAAGTAAATTATACAAACAGTTGTAGATTATTTCTTTCGAGATGTACTTACGACGCGAAGAATAACAATAGGTATTAGTTACGGTCTATATAGTTACGGTTACTTACTTTCAACTCACGCTGAACATACATGGTGCGGTTATGGCTCGTCAGGCTAACAATGAACTCTAAGCGACATTGATGGGTTAAGAAAGTTAACATAACAGTTTATATTCTGTATGTAATACACGGCATTTTTTTTAGGACAGCGTCTTCGTTGAGGAAATGACAACTTGGTGTATGAAGAGGTCAGTATAAGTAAAGAAATAGCTATTACAGTATTGCCTAATGACAACACTCAGTAGCCTCGGGTGTCACAGTTAAATTCCATATCAAGCAAATGTGTCAAGAAACATAATTACCACATTTAATATGAGTAGTCGATCAATGAAACATCTTCAGCATGTGCACACCAGGATGTGATACAATAAATGCACCAAACCGTGCCAAACAATTAATCTCAATGCAGTGTAGCGTGTATTGTTTCCATTAACCGCTTTTAGTATCTAATGTAACTCTATTGATAAGCAATGTTCCATGAAACATAGTTAATGACTAGAGTTTTACAGTTTAATTTAATACAAATGTGGTTAAAAGTGCGCTCTTGACGCTGATTGTTCTGTTTAGGTGCTCCACTTCTGCGCTTCCAGCTTCAGTGAAGCCCAGACTGCCTGAACTGGAGGGCAATTACCAAGTAGTTCGACACGCCATTGATTGCCTGCGGAATCATTAAGCCATTAGTATTCCAACAACGTTCATTGGAATGACAGAAGTCAGTGCACTGCGCCCCTCGTAGAATTCAAATTTAGCAAAGAGAAAGAAGTACAAGGAGAGGAAGAAATGATAGTTCTCTCTTGAATGTGCTTCAGTTTTAATCTGCCAAGTGGTAAGTCTCCGAGTGATGAACGCATTGTAAATCACGTGACATGCCTTTAAACAAAACATGAATTCGAATGACGATATACTGTGTAATAAAACGTTTTCAGAAATCAAAGTTATACGTAGTTACTTACAAATATTACCTGCATCGTATTCTAGACAGTAAATGGATAATAGAAAGTGAAATCAACTTTCATGACGCGCGGTCTCCAGGCAAAAAACATGACCAATTTTAGAGAAAAAATCAAGGCTCCTAGTATCACTCCGAATATGTAGACGAAACTGCAAACAGATTAATGTGGCGCTTCTGATTCAGTGTTCGAGAGAGACAGAATAACAGAGAGACTCAATTTTTTTCCTTATGCTATTTTTACACATTAGATTAGCTATAGATAAGCGGCAGTAGACGAACCAATAGGCCCATTCCCATAGTTGCCAGTAACAATTAACGTACTAGACCAAAAAATACCGAAACATGTTTTGTTACCGTGAGCTGAGCCTAAATTTTGCCAGAAATTAACTAAAGCTCTTCTCATTATTTAGTAGGAATGTTTTATTTATGCTTTTAGGGACACTTTATACATTTAAGGGCATGCATTGAGTATGCACTCACTTCTTTCTAGCACTACATTTTTGCTATACAGTATGTATAATACAACAAGCAAAGACGCAAACTAAGTAGCGGCCAAAATATAAGCATAAGAAAAACAATAAATTTTGAAATGCCTACTCATTTTTTGAAATGTTTTCCACGTTTACCAACAAAATTTTACAAATGTTCTTGGAATATGTATGAGTCAAAGAAAATAATAAACACCGTCGTGTGCTTATTTGTTTCTATATTTATATATGTTTATATAATTGTACGTTTTGTGTCACAGTGTTAACGAAATAGATAGGCGACTAATATGCAAGTTTGTAGATTTTGTATTTGGCTGCGTTTTCGTGGGGGTCGATTACCAGGTTGCATTTCTTCCTAGAAACAGTTCTTGACATAGAAACAATGAAGATTTTTTCAGCTTTTCTTAGCGCGGTTATGGAATCTGATTTTATCACTATTTCCATACATCTAAACATATGTTTGTTTGCTTCATTGAAAACTGATTGGTAGAAAATAGGCCAGCTAGGTTACAGAAGATAGTAAACGTCTATCTGAGTGCAGTTCTTTCTTTGCCAACGTTGAAGTCCACTCAATGCAGATCCATACAGCTTCTCTAAGCACTCTCTTCCAGTGTGATTCATACTCTCTACTGAAGTTTCTTTCGTCCAAACTTCAGCCTCGCTGAGTTTACGCTGATGCTCTTATTGACTGCAAATCGGCGAAGCCAGTGGTAAGATTATCTTCAGCGGTCAGCAGGCGGGTAAAGAACACGAGGATTTCTTGGCAACAAATAATTTTCTCTAATTTGGATTCTTCTTTCAACAAAACAGCTTTTCACTTGAGGAAAAAGCTTGGGAGTTATGTGATGCCCTCAAGTTTCCTGGATACGCAGCTCATTATTTATTATCAGCAATATCGACTGAGGGTAAAAAAAAATTACTTTTCATCATATCGCCGGAGGAAAGTTTGGTGTTGTGCAGCCTAGCATGGTTCTCTTCAAGGTTCCCTAATTTAAGTTAGCACTTGCATTGCACCCTACGTAAAGAAGATAAAAAACTGTGATCAACGAAGACAGGTCATCACAAATTCTTGGCTGTTATTTTTGACAGCGCGGACACACTAGTTACATTATAAAAATTTCCCATTTATCTTCGAATGTGGATAAATATTCAACTTGAAAACTAAAACACATATTTTACTTTGGCGAGACTAAAGGAATATATCAAAACATCATTAATTACTGGACTTTTTATAAGAAGAACGATACTAAAAATTCAATATGAAGTGGACTTTCCTTTAGTTTGGATGACGTCACTGCATCTTCGAACATGCGTGCTAATTGATTTCTTAGAAAAGTTGTGTGTGATCCTTTCCCATTTTTACTTCAGAGAACCTTGTAAAACATCAAGATTTTGAGGATCGCTGTTTTTAGCTTTCTCTTTGATAGTCTTCAGACATTCTATAAGGGACTTAATTCAGGACTCTGAGGTGGCCCCTTCATTACAGCTATTCTTTCCTCTTTGAGAAATCTTGTTACTTTGTAGCCATGTGGTACGGAGGTCAAATTCATGCATGGATACTAGGGTTTCAGCTGCATAAGTGAGGAATAACATCTTGGCCAAGAAACTCTTTACTAACACTGGTATTATTGTTTACTTGCTAGCAAAAAATGGGACTAGCTGCTGCAGTCGAATTCATTCCTCACACCATTACACGCCCATCTCCAAATTTCCCTTTACACCCTACGGAGACGAGCATTCACCATTTCTGCGTGTAATGTTCACCTTCCCATCAGTTCCGAACAAGTTGAACTTATGTAGGTTCATCACTGAAATGAATCATATTTCATTGTTCAGTTTTTCATACAATCTGTTCTGAGGAGAGGTCAGGCCGGACCTTTTGATTTTACTTTGAAAAAAGATCTGCAAGCTGGAACAAGAGTCAATAATTTTTTCATTATTTAACCTGATAGAAAGAGTTTCTTATTGATTGTCTCCCCATTTGCTCGAAATGTTGATGAGAAATTCTAGCTGTCTAAGAACAGTCTTTTAGAAACCTTATAACAATAAATCGATCTTCACGCTTAGATGTCATTGAAGTCCAGCCGGTTTTCGGTTTAAACAACAGCATTTTACTTCCTGACGATACCGGCAGCTTGCCTTTAATAAATGAAAGTATCTTTTAAGTTGATTCAAATAATGCCCAAACTTAATTTTAAAGCATTGATGGGGATAATTCAGAAGCGTTTTCATTTTTTTCAAACTTTTTGTTAGGGCAAAATGGAATTCTTTTGTGCAATGTCGAATGTTTATTAATACATGAACATAATTATAGAATCCTTGTTTGTAATTCATACACGTAATATCCATGTATAATTGTATATTTTATAAAAACTTTATAAATGTCCGTCCAACACGTTTCAGGTGAAAATATTTTCAAATTTATTGTGGTTCCGTTCCTTACACTTTGACCACTACTCTATATCGCATATAAATCTAGCATTAAACTTGCGTCTTGGCAAGACATGGTCCCGTTGCACCCTACCTTCTCAAGGATGCTCCTGTTGACAGCAAGCCTGCATATGACTATAGCGCACAAGCTTTAGCAGTTCTCAAATGCATCACAGGCTAGCGTACTCACTCTCAGTACGAAGGATCTATCCACCCTTGTGATGCCGAACAGTTCGAATTTCAGGGGCTGCTGCAGAGTCTCCTTGATGCGGACCGCCTGCATTCACACAAGACGAGTACAATGAATACAGTTTGGAATTTATGCTTATATTATGACATAATGGGTTCTTATTGCTAAAAGAAGGAAAAAGAAATGTCAGCAATGGGCTGTCAGGCAAAGCGATGAAGTTGGAATAGGTCAAGGTGAGCTGGTCCTGACGTGTACGGTAGTAGCAAAACGAGCCCAGTTTCCTTTGCACAAACACAAAACACATGATTTAGTGTGCTTGTGAAGCACGACATTATCGTTTTCGTGCTGCTCGAGCTCGTGAAATCAGATGTTTTCCTCCAATGCACTCAAAACCCTGATGGCTATAAGACAACACGTTTCTCGGTGCGCGTGGGCATCGGAATCGGTTACTCGGTTACATTAAGATTTGCTAACGGGACCTGTGGAAATTCCTCGCACGATTAATGTCTTTACTGTCTAGTTTGTACCATATCTAAGCTCCACTTACAACTTACCTTTCTTCCTTACTTACCTTAATGTAACGAGCCCCGTTTAACTTAACGCCCGTCACTGAACCCTGACAAACTATTTCTAACCAAACAGTGAACAGTGTCCGTCTACCCTTACAAATCGCTAAAGCTCACGCTGGTCATGAATCTCAACGCTAGTTCGTAACTTATGGCATGTCGTACAACCCTTCGCTCCTCATCTAATTTTATTAACATCATTTCACTTAACGCTTCGCCTCTATAAACTATTGTACTTCATAGACTCTTTTAATCCAATCGAGCTCACAGAACTAGAATCCCTCTACATCCACAGAACAAGACCCAGCTTTAACATTATGACCTCAGCTGTACCACTTCACACAGTCCACAACTAGTCCCATCGAACATCAGCCGACTGTACAGGAGCATACATCCGGCCACTACAAGTATCTCTGGTCATTCGCTTTTTATACTTACCCCCGACAACTACCATGCTTCCGTCATTGAAATAGAAATAAAGGAAACTTTTAATTATAGGTTTTATGGTTAATATATTTCTCATGATGGTGAGATTTTTTTTTATTCCAAAACGTTAAATTTTATATGTTAGTCGATTTTGTTTTTACTATTGTACTTCTTTTAACTTGATGCTTCTCATTTAACATGTCGTGCATCCTCTAACCTAACTATTTTCATCAATTCTAACACACCTGTGCAGCTTTTCATGAAATGTAAAACACATCATCTAACCTAACCCACTCATCTAACCTAATGCACCACATCTAGCTCAATGCACATCATCTGACCACACGCTTCTCATCTAAAGCTAATTTACTTAAAGCTGACGAACCTCATCTAACTAAAGCTAACTACGTATTTACCTGCGGCACGAACCAGTGGGTATGCTGTCAAGGTGATTTTACTTTTACTCCATCTAACGAAAATATTTCCAGTAATCTAACCTAATGCTCTAAATCTAACTAACGTACCTCCTCTTACCCAACGTACATCATTTAACCAAATATTTGTAATCTAACTCTGCCGTATCGAACCCAACGGTCCTCGTCCAACCCAGCACTCATCATGTAGCCCGACAAACCATATCTAATCTAACCCTCATCATTAAACCTAGCACTCTTCATCCAACATAAGGCTCCTCATGTAACATATCGCTCCTCCTTCAACTGTACGCTTTTCATCTAACCTACAGTTCTTCATCCATCTTAACACTTCTCAGTGGACTTCAAGCTCATCATCCATCCTAACACTATTTAACCTTCTTAACGCTCCTCATCCAACTAAACGCTCCTCACTTAACCTAACGCTTCTTAACCACACTGAAGATCCTTATTTAAGGGTATCAACCCAGCGATTTTGGTCAAAATTTTTTTACTGAAAAAGGGTTCTTAGGTAGTGAGCTATTGTGTCCTAAAATTCTACCGGGCTACAGGCTACGCCCAAGAGCAGTGAAATCTATTGCTCTTCATCTAACCTAACGCTCCTCATCCGTCATTACGTTCTTCATCTAACCGTATGATCTTCATTTCACCTAACGCTTCTCAACTAACCTAGTGCTCTTAGCGTTCCTTATTATCGCCCGCGAACGAAGTGAGAGAGGTGATAATGTTTTCGTAGAGTTTTGTGTTGTTACTTAGAAAATTATGGTCTCAGAAGCAATTTTAATTTTTCGTAACTGTAGCCTTGCTTGTCGGAGGTATGCGCTCTTTGAGTTTTCTAGTTCATTATACCTTCGTTACTAATATGTTTCTGAGGAATACGCTAAAGCAGTCAACTTAAATTGTCAAGAGAAACGAGTGCCTTCTGTCTCTATTTATCTGAGTAGCACAGTTATTCCTACCCTTTGATTACATGCAAAACATATATATATATATATAAGCGAGCACTAATCCTTCATCGTACTTACAACTGGCAGTTCTTGTAACGCTGTGGAGTCCAGCATCACCATTTCCAGCGCTTCTCCACACTCTCGCCGCTAAAAAAAATAATAAATTATTAAAAACATGAATAGAGAAATGATATTAGTGTCCCTAATACTCAATCACAGTAATTAGAGCTATAGATTCCGTTGCACGCTTAACGGAAGATAGTTCAAAAGCGTGCCTTGAGTCCGCTAGGGTATTTTAAAACCAGCGGATTACAGAGACCATTGTGAACTATATCAAATTGATGAGCAAACTGCCTGCTATAATGGAAATAAAAACGTGCGAATATTTTTCATCACCCTACTGGATTCCAGAATATGTTCAGTATTACAGTGATAAGCTACGCTGGCATAGTTTCATGAGCAAAGCTAACTGTTTTTTTGTGATCTGTTGTTTTTACCATTATAGCAAATATGGCTGGGAGGGGGTATGAGAAGTCACTAGTTAGCATCAAAAGAAACGCATCGACAGAATGTATCAATGAGTCTATTCCAGAAATTAAAACAATCGGTACGCGGGTTAAATTTTTAGGTTAGTCTAGCCATGTTTTTAGTTTAAACAGTACTACTACAATCAGCACAAAATGTCCTTAGTGACAAACGAATTGGTATGGTATCACTTTTTGTGCAGTGTAGGACGAAATAAGAAGAATAAGCTACTTCCATAGAAGAGCAGGATTTCTAGAGGACTAACTTAGGGCAGATGTTTTTATCTCATTTATAAACAAAATGTAGGCATGCCGCAATTCTCTAGCAGCTTCAGTCGAATATTAATTACGATCTGGTTGTAATATAATAAATTACGCAAACACATGGAAAGATGGGAAACTTATCATCAATTCAGTGACGCATGGAAATAGAGCGTAAGGAAAGAAGCGAAAATATCGAAAAAAGGCACGAAACTTTAGAAAACATGTCTGAGCTGCAAAACGTGTATCATAAAGTAATTCAATGTGGCACTGACTCATTATAAACTTCAGCTCATGCCAATGTACAAGGCTTATCGTGAAATTTGTTGCTTTGCCACAGTAAGTACCAGTACATGTTACAACATGAACTCAAAGGCTCCATTACACAGTTGGTTTTTATTTTTTGTCCTAAGTTGTACTAACTAAGTGCGTCTCACCTTAGCGTTCAGACTGTACGTGGAGTTGCAGACCAAACAAAGCAAGGCTCCGGACAGCACCGCGTGCAGAAGCTCCTCGCAGCCGTGCAGTTTGTTGGTCGTCAGTATGCGCGTAGTAGTGACGTAGAGGCTATACACCATCACCGAGCACAGGGTCACTAAAACATATTTACAATACAAAGTCTTTAAAATCGTCCCTTTTTGCATATGTGTGAGAGTTAGTCCGACCTAGAGCAGTTACTCGTAGGTACTCTAGCTTCCGGTTCTCAACAATTTACGTCGATTTGCATTCGTGTTAAGACATCATTTTGCTTTTTTTTCAGATATTACCTTGTTTGGGCAGTCGCACAACGAAGGTTTCAAACACAGGTTTCCCAACTTAATCTGCTTTGCAAGCTTCTCTGAAGAATCGCCGTAGTGTGCAACTTGGTGTTCAAATATCTTCAAACATTCCATGGTGTTCGATTCGAATGCAGTCTAAGACAGTCTAATACTGGATATTGATTTAGGTAGCATAATGACGAGACTAATTATTATCAGAAAATTCTAGAGCCTTTCATCAACGTATTGCTTTTTCGCATTTTTACAGGTATTATGAAAGAAATTCTTTGTCGGATCCTAGCTGCTCTGTGAAACTTCTGGCGACTCCCAGTTACGTGCGGCGGAGTGCAGTGAAGATATACGTGTTGCAGACGGTCCGATTGGTCCTACTCCGAATAACTTTATTTTCGCCTCTTAATGTCAAGTTACTCAGTGGTCGAGGACAATATGCTCTCATAGCCTATAAAGTCACTGGCCAGGTGCATATTGCCATCAACAAGTGCAGCTTTTAGTGTAATTTTAACTTCATTTATTTATTTTCTTCCTCACTGATGGGGTTTTCTCTCTCCTACCGTAAATCCATTAGCACTTATCAGAAATCCAAGAATATACAGTGATCGGCTAATTGGGTACTGTCGGATAATCGCCTTAAAATTTCCAATGAGGATGGCGCTAATCAAACTCATTAGATGAAAACGTAGTAGGAGTTCAAAATTTCTTACTACTAATTGTTGAAGGATACTTTCTCGCGTTTGATTGTATAAATCCATTTATTTGACTAGAGCTTCGGCTTTATAAAAAAAAAATCATAATGATAAGCTCATCACCAAAGTCAATACCGGGCAGTATTTTTATCCAATTTGGACGTTGCTTAAGCAGTAGTTACTTGGAATACTAGCGTTATCCATATGATAAGGTTCCCAATGTTTTTTCACGATGAAAAACATGTTTATTGGTATTGAACAAAATATTTTGGGAAAGCTTAGACTTTTTCTTATATTTGAACACAATCGCAGTACGTGAGTTCTAATTGAGTTCATCACCGTACTTGGTTGTGAGAGTTAACTTCAATGCAGAATAATGTACGTAATCAGGCTACAGTACTGGATGGTGAAAGAATGTCGTCTACAGCTTCTTGTTTACTTACATCTTATTATACAAGACTTACAAGATATGATCCAATAATAAGTAGCAATCATGCTACTTGATAGATGCAGACAACAAAGTACAAGGCCTACATCTGAATAAGTGCTACAAGCAGAATGCAGCAGACAATGTTGGTACAATAAGGCTAAGTACAGAATAAGCATACGCTTGATAACACAAGCGTCTTAAATATCTATGATTGCCGGCTTCATTTACAACACCGGTTGGTTCCGCTAGAATCGAGTCGGAAGTCCGCTGGTAAATTGCTTCATCTTTAAGTGAATAACAAATATCACCGAAACTCTGGTTACACGTTTTTAACAGACAGCTTTTATTAATATAGGTTCCGGTCGGAAGGTCATTGAGAATTATGTATGTCGCTCACATTTAGCGATGCTGGTAAACAAGCATATTTTGTATGGTAAGGTATGCGTCCTTTTTTGTTCCTTGTCTGAGAGACTCTGTCTTGAAGACGGGCGGTCACCTCCGCCCAAACATGAACTCGCATGATACAAAGAATCCATGTATAAATTTAAATGTTAGAGTAACACATTACAGTGTTGTGGGTGTGAAACGCATATATAACAGAAATCAATGCATCTTTGCATGCGGTGTGCCATCTTTTTTTATGCCCGAGTCGTAGAATTTTCAAGCAGTGGTCTTCCGTAGCATTCTCGGGACTCACCTTCTCCAAACCTTGGTATACCCAAAATAACGCGACAAAAATTTTTTGTCTATGCTGACATAAGTGATAATCTCGCAGAGCTTCTGAACCATCACCTTTTGATCTTTAAGCATTGTTTCTTCCGCTTTGCAATCCTTTCGTCCGAAGCTGACGATTTTTTCCAGAATGTTGTTCATCACAGACGTCTGTACGTCCGTCTCTGAAGTCTCTGCACCATTTAAGCACGTGTTGTACGCACATACACTTTTCGCCGCAGACTTCACACACTTGGGAATGAATGTCCACCTGCGTACGGCTTTTTGCTCACCCCCCCCCCCCCCCAAAAAAAAAAGAATCACAGAGCGTAATTGGCATACGGCGGCAGAAGCGAGTGGGAGCTCCAACTCCTACGGCCTCCAAGCCAAGGTCTCGATCACAGACAGCTGGGACGTACTGGGCGTGGAATGGGAGATGGGAAACCAGGCTACACTCCAGTATCGCCTGATCCCATGCAACAGAATTCCTCGCGACTGCAGTTCCTAGGGAACCGTATTTTATGGGCAACCCTCTTATATGAGAAGAGAAGACAGAATATGAATTCTAAAGATCATGAATATGAGAAAGTTTTGTTTGGTAACTCTCAATATCAGCGTGTTTTTCAAAGGAAACTACCAAGTTAAACTAGAAATAGCTAAGACAGGATCTCGCTTTCAAAATTCATACCACTGGGCTGCATTTTAAACTTTTTAAAAGAGGCTTCGTGTTTGTTATCAGATCTTATATGCATTTTGCATGCTGAGTTTGGAAATATAACTCGCTTTGTTCAATCAGGTCAGATTTTTTTACTATTTCAGTTTTAAGAAAACAAATGATAACCAAATATTAATGTTTACATTTTTCAGATACCGCATAAATAATGGAAAATGTGCAAGATATGCCTAAAATAGGACACAACTAGAGTTTATGTGAACTTCAAGATGAAATACATCTTCTCTATTACTCGAATATCCTTGAGAAACCGCTGTCATAGCTCTTCACTCAAATCACCACAGTTTTTTGGAATATAGTCTAAATTTTGTAACCAAGAAAATGCAGTTTACTGGGCATGCATGCACCTAAAGCTTGGTAGTTTTTCAGGAGCTAATTAATATTACGTCCATATTCTAAATTTTGGTGGTTGCCTAGAAAGTTGATCACTACAGATAGATACAATAACTGGTGACTCATTGTCCCTACCTGCGGTGTTGCCATTTTTGCCGTTTCTCAAAGTATATTTCATAACTTTGTTAAAAGAAAGTGTAAAATACTTATGCAGGCTCTCTAAAATCCCTTTTATTAATTTATTTGGGAAAAAATGAAATTAAGTATATCCACATAAACTTAATCGGAAAACACGTTATTTCCAATACTTTATCTTCCTAAAATTGAAATAAAATGAAAACCTGACCTGATAGGGCAAGATTGCGTACTTTTTTGAATTCACAATGCAAAAGCGATATAGAAACACCTGACAAACCCTAAATCTCAAAAATGATGCAGACCAGTATAATAGCCGCAAGTTTTGAGTGCTGTCGATGATTAGTAACTGTAACCTATTTCGGACGTGTATACGCAATTGTTGTTAAGAATTTTGCTGCTAGGTCTGCAAACCAGACTTTAGCATGAACCGATGATCAGTGTTGCACCGAGCACGATCATTTTTATCACCGGCGAACGAAGGGAGAGACGGGATACTGTTTTCGTCGAAAATTTAAACTTGTGTATATAAGTAGTATACTGACCACG
>LQNS02000155.1:2129639-2165103 GCA_001587735.2 Parhyale hawaiensis
AACAGCCCGGCTGTTGCACCACGAGGGACTCCTGCTGCTGCTCTGTAGCCTGGTGCGGCCGAACTGATCCACTTATGGAAGCTTTGGTTAAGCCCCGTCCAGACTACCGCCAAAATCTATCTGCACTATGGCGATTTCGCTGATCGCTGCGAGTTTCGACTTCAAATCGCAGCTTTGAGCGTTTCCCGAACGTCTAACTTACTGGATATTTTCGCACGATTTAGGCTGCGGCTAAGACAGGTTCACATTGTAATATTTTGTTTCTCTCACGCAAAACGAATAAATTAGGCGTACCAGAACGTTATATTGCTTCCTTATAGACATACTAGAGTGCCCGCGCTGTCAAAAACGACAGCGAATAATTTGTGAAGACCCGTCTTGTGTTGCCCGTAGCATCATCGTAAAGATATTAGGGCACAGGGTTTCATCTATAGAAGGGATCTCCCTGTCTGGGTAGTATCGCGTGTTGAAGGGACATGCAATTTATGATTTCTCAGGTTATCAACTATTCAGGGTAGACGGTTGAACTCCTTTCTAGGCATGTAAGGCTCTTATCAACTTCCTCGTGTTGTCAGAAATAAGTATCATGGTAACTGCACAGGAAACGAATCAAACGGTTTATATTTATTCATTAAAACCTTAGCAGGCGGGTAGGTGCCGGCCAAGTTGATTCAACCTGTCCTTAATTAGGCTCAGCGCGGCCACGGGGCGCAGCTCTAAGTCCCGTTGGATTACAGGACCCCGCCGCAGCCCATGGGACGTCCCGCCTGGCGCTACAACCATGAATTTCTGCCAGAAAAGAAGTTACTAAGTAATGGAGTCTTAATAAAAATGAATACGTTAGACCAAGTTCTGGGTTAACGTGTAGTATAAATGGCGTACGCTGATAATTAGGAATTAGATGGCGAGTGCCGGTAATTAGGAATTTGATGACAAAGGCCGGTATATAGGAATTAGATGGCAAAAACCAGTAATTAGGAATTAGATGGCGAATGCCAGTAATTAGGAATTAGATGGCGAATGCCAGTAATTAGGAATTAGATTGCGAATGCCAGTAATTAGGAATTAGATGGCGAATGCCAGTAATTAGGAATTAGATGGCGAATGCCAGTAATTAGGAATTGGATCGAAGATGGCTTAATGTACTACCACGATTTGTACAGAAATCTCGATGCGGAATAAATTGCCCACGACCAGTAATTTAAAAGAAAACCTTCTACAGTCAACGGTCAACACTATCCCCTCAAGATCCATTAGTTTAAACTGGTAAGGTAGCGAATGCTATATCACTGAAGCTTACGACCAATGTAGCAAAGTTAGCGCCAAATGAACACAAGTAAATCTCCGTTTATGAACTTGCTAGGCTACGACCGGATGTCTAATCTAACTCGCTTCCCGCGGAAATACTAGCACGCTAGATGTACGATTAGCGATACACACTTTATTAACTACCGCGGAATGCGGAGCCCAACACTCAGGACCCCTAACTGGGGTCCAAAAGAATTTCCGTCAACGAAAAATTTGAGTTTGAACGGGAATAACTCATCACTGAATGTCAGATACTGCTACAAATCTGAGGTTATGGAGTATGACATTGTTGATACATTCATAAATCATGATGGAATTCTGAAGAAAAGTACTGCCTGGTCAGTATAGTAGTTTACCCAAAGAATATCCCCACAGCCATAAATGCGTCGTTTAGGTTTTTCACAGTCTGCTGATTTTCAAATTCAAACATCAATTATATTTCTAAATATCCCTCCAGAATTCGTAACAAAGTACAATATATTACCCAGATCATTGATCTTTCAACTTCTAGTCCGGGACCTTCGAAGGCTGAAAAGATGCTGCTGCTCCGGATCCAGTCAGTCTCACTTGCCCGTTGCTCTCATATCCGCATCTGTGTCTGAGTCTCCATGACCTGTACGAGTTAATCGGTCAAAGCCTCCAACTCATCAAAGTCATCTGCCGCTGGTGCATAGCAAGCTAAATCCAACAGCACCAGCTAGTTAGTTTTTTTTACCCTTTGATAGAGACAGCGTATAAAGCCCAAATTTGCATCATTTAACTGTTACCGTAAACATTGAGCAATATAGGAATAGTCTTTCTTTAACGGATGAGTTGACTTTACCTTTTAGTGATGGAGAGCTGACGTCCTACAACAGTATGCATATTTTTTGTTTATATGTTTTACAATTTCTATTGACTGAAAATGTGCTTTTTTCGTTACCTTAAACTTTAGCCATTGAGCCATGTCAATTGATGCGGCCGCTTGTCCACTATTCACCCACACTGCTGAAAACCGCTATAAATTTATTAACATCATGAGAAATTCGTTTTATTATATTGTGCATTAAACTGGATGCAATTTCTGCAATTAGTCTTTTGAAAACTTGATACGCTGGGCACACAACAGCTTAATATAATATATTGCGAACTAATATCGGCTGCAATCTCCTTTATTTAAGAGACGTATAAAAACAAGAGCAACCTCATGCACGAAAACTGCAAGATTTGCATAAAACAGACTCCGTCTTATTGTGTACTCGTGTCTGCGTTAAAGACGTTGAGGGGTTAATTTTTTCATTTAAATCCCCTCTTCGGCCAAACATTAAATTAATAGATCTTTCATATATAAGAGTCATTGATTAGCGACCCCGCGAAAGTTTAATAATAGTATCTGATTATCTGCCATTAAAACTAAAGGCTGACTTGCCGTGGCAGCACTAATGACTTCACAGAGCTTGAAGTTTTCCATCGCTGTCTAATTGGTCGAGACAAGCGATCGTCTTCTCAACACTCCTCAGTGTTTCCTCCAGCAATGCAACTGATGTATTATTCCAAGAACATAGTTGGCGTGTGGATCTGTAGTGACCCTTAGCAGTCTTGGCCAAAACCAGCTGCTCAGAAGAGCGCGAGGCCATTCGATCCATCGCCGCTGCTCTGGAATGATTTCATTCCATTGCATTTTGTTGTTCGCGGTCGCTAATGACCTAATCTGAGCTCCAAAGTTCGTGAATTCTATTTTTGATATCGAACTTAGAGTTGGAGTAGGCTTCAGATGTAAGCAAAACACATCTACCTCGTACAGATAGGGAACGTGTATGCCAAAGATGGCTATTACAAAGGCCTTCTATTTAAGAACAAAAAATTCCAGTGCACGGTACACTCGATGTTACACTCACGTGATATACCGTTCACGTAAAAACAAATACACAAACTCAAGAGTACACTATGTTTGTATTAAAACCAACTAGCAATGAAGCTTCGGTACTAAAAATTATGATTAAGTACACAAAGCCTGAACCAACCTTGAAGCAATACCTTTAGTTATAGACAATCATCATTGAGATAGCGTACTTGATCGAGAATACCATCTCAAGGTTCGTTCACAAGACAACCAAATGAACTTGTTTTCTCAACTTAGCGTCCAAATGGGTTGTTGCATTGCAAAGCATAAAAGTCCGGGGCTTTCTCGTCCTAATACGCTCCACATTGGAAGAGAATCTGAAACTGTATTAGTGACACTTGCTACGCACTAAAAACCTTGGCTATTAAAAAAAAAACAAATATCATTTATTATCTCGTATACAGGGTACAATGGATGCACCTATCGAGGTTTTCTTTTTGAAGATCCAGTAGTGTGAAGAGCAGGAAAAGCAGTCCGTGCTGAGAGTCAATTTAGGATCCCTCATCGTGCATCGCCTGGCCTCTCGATGCTGGAGTGCTCCACGCAGTGTAAATCCATAGCGTGCCGTCCGGGGAACCGAACCCGGGCCTCCGTTGATGTGATGCCGAACCGTTGTCACTTCACCACCGAGAGGGCATCAGAAAACTTATTGGTAAACACACGACTAATATGTTTGCAAAGATTGTAGAAAGATTGTTGACTATGAGGTAAAACTGTTTCTTCTAACATTCGTCTGAACTCATCTTCTGACGATGCATCAGGTGGAATTTGTCATCGGGAAAGTTTCATTGGTGGGTGATTTGAAAGCCTACTTGGAGAGAGAAGATACTTGAATGATCGAGTCGTTATACTGATTCGGTACCTGCTCATAAGCAGAAGAACCTATTCTCGGACCTAACCTCGTGAGCTATTTAGAACATTAGGTGGCTCTATATCCGGCTTAGTTGATGGCCGGCTATACTACGCGGTGGCGGCCATTCTCCAGTGGGGCACACACGAGAAAATTCCCATAGACTTTGGATTTTCAGCCCGTTAAACTGCGACGCTTCATGGCGAAATTTGGTTGTCGCCTCATTCTCAGTGTGTCGCATAATTTTGAAGCGTTACGTACGTATTGCCAACTCACTACTATTAGCGTTTTATATATACTGTATATATGGACATACAACTGAATATATCATATATATCTATACATGAAATCAAGGTTACGTACGAATAATATACCTTGTAATCCACCCCGTGAAATCGATATAAGTGTATTGAAGAATCCTTGATTTGCATTAGCAGTCCACTATCATTTACTAAGTGTAAAACTGCTAGTTATATGAACAAATCACTTAACTTCATTCACGAATATATGCACAGTGCACGTCTCACAGGCAACACATACAGTACTACGAAAGATAACGCATTTCGAGTTTCTAAAGCCTTGATCACGCTTGAGTATATCTCTGCCAGTAACCTGGAAACATTCTCCCAATAATCGAAAAATTATGAAGCATCGCCGTTCACACGTGGTTTCGTGCATCGTAATACATGTCAACAAACTTTCATTGTTGGTGCGCTAAATATTGACAGCATTCAAATTACTTTAAAAAAAAAGATGGCGAAGAAATCGTCTATGTTATTTATGTGGAAAACGAAATCGAGATTTGTATTTACAAAAAGTTTCGGGTAAAAAAGTCCTGATAAAAATTCCTGAATAACTGTTTTTCCATTAATAATTACTCTCACGCTATAAATCTCACGCATTAAACTCTCACGCTAACGCGAGACCACATATTGAACGTAATGAGTTCGAAAGCATGAAAATAAATTTTTCTATTTCGTAAAGCGCCTCTTGTACTGTCGCTAGATGTTAAAATTGGTGTAGGAAAAAACTGCACGTGTAAACTCCACTGTAAAGAGATGGTATCACGATTTTGAAAATTCACCAAATTGATGAGGATAATTTATAATTTAATTGTGTATAAATAGTTTAAATTGAAAGCTCTGTCTAACAGAATTAGAAGTGCTTGAAGTTATTCTTGAAGATAAAAGGGTTTCAAAGCCGCTGCGTAGTTTAGACTATCGCATCACCGCTTGCAGGCTGTCGATACACACTGCGTTCTCGTCAGTTTTGCGTTTACAGGAGCTCTAAATATAGATTCAAAACTTAATATATAAATTGCATCAAGAGCAATGTTAAAATGACCGAGGAAAACACAGAAGACTCGATTTAAAGGTTTTATAGGTGCAATTAAGTTAGTCCCAGTTGTAAAGCATTTACTGCAAGCCATCTTCTATGCTCGTCCCAATTCATGACAAATCAGAGACGAAGAGAAGACGTTAGACGATGGGTCAGGCGATTAGAGGAGCGAATTCTTGAAAAGTTATTACAGTATTTGGTGATATATTAAGAAAAATTGGCATTCAAATACAAAACTACCAATTTACGCCATGACATGCTCCAGGGAAACTGTTTATCAAGCAAAAAGTGTCACATGTATCCTGAGGTCGGGGCCCCATCGAAGCAACAAGTGACGTGCGACGCAACAAATTTGTAGCACGAAAAATACGTAACATCGGGTACAGTAATCAACTGACCCCACCGACGCAGCCCAGATCACTCGACACACTTTCGTTCACAGGCGCCATTTTTCTCCCAAAAATCGCATAGCATCGCTTGTTTTCTCAGTGGGGTCTCGGCTTTATTGAATTGAATATTAGAATCAGCCAAGCAATCGAGAGAGTTAGTTTAGTTTTAACCTATATGGATGACTCCTTCTTGCTGGGCACAATATCCTATCATTAGGTGATATTAGTCTTTGCCATCAAGCAAAATAAATACAACGCAAAACCTTGACAGCACAGAAAAGCAAAGCTTGCATTCTCCCTGCACTACAATGTAGTGGAAATATTTGTTTATATCTCAATGTGCAAATAGAATTAGCTCCCACGCTTTCAAAGCTCTCAAAACCAGCAGTAGGCGGTATTCCTTCATGTATTTATTTTGCCTGGACAATTTTGTGATTCCGCACTACTATAATAGATCGCTACAGCACAAAATCGAACGAGTCAAAATTGCATCTCCCTCTTGTTTTGAGTTGACAGGTGATAATAAAAGTGCAGATAGTGTCAAGGTAAATTATTACTGATAATGAATTCTCCGAGCAAGGGCTAATTTCTTTGTGAACGTTTCACAATAATTATGCATATAATAATACATGCTGCGAAGCATCACAGTCAATATAAATAAGTCATGCGCAGGAAAAAACTTAGAATGGAAAAAATTCCCATTTGCTGTGCATTTCTTAGTGCAATTAGTACTGAGTTTTTGCGAGTGCACTAAAATTAAAGATAATGTTGCTTTCCAGACTCGAAACTGAGATGACTACCATCTAATACCAAAGACTTGGTTTAATATTGACCGAGTGTTCATGGATTTTTCTTGTGCGTGACCTCCTCGATACAGTATCTGGGTCTCATACATAGTGAAACAGTGTAACGATACTGTTTATTATGCACCTACAGTTATTATTAGGGTACGTAGTCCAGGAGCGGGAAATCAGCAAGAAAATAACCTGCATTCTTCGCACTTGATCAACAGCACCACATAAACTCCAATCATTTCAGGACAATGCGCCTCCTTGATGAAGCTCCATACGACAGAAGAGTCTCTGCACTGCTAGCACGAATTCTTTTCAGCTGATTTAGGTGGGGTTTTTCTCAATGGAAGCAAGCCACGTATGAATAATCTCTGCGGCATCTTGAATTATAAGGCAAATTATGCACTGGAATTGCAACGCTCAGTTCACAGGGGCTTTTTATGAGATAGAATTCTGTGACCGAGGAGAAAGAGGGGCATAGTGATGATAATTTATTGAAGCACTACACGACATGTATGATGTTCTATTCCTAAAATTTAGCGGCTATGGTGATGAAAATTTATCGTGTCTGCGCACGCTATGTTGTTTTACTACCGGAATCTAGACGGCATAGTGATGAGAATTTATTCTGGTTCTATACCGTATGTTTTTCCTTCTCAGAATCTAGCGGGTATATAGCGATTAAAAATTGTCTTGTTATAACACCATGTGTTGTTCCATTTCCACAGCCTAACGGGCATAGTGATAAAAATTTATTCTGTTCGTACAAGATATTTTCTTTGATTCCAAATATGTAATGGACATAGTGATGAATATTAGTTTAGGTTGTACATACACTATGTGTTGTTTTATTTTCAAATATAAAGAACTGGAGATTATTGTGCTATATATAATAGAAGTTATTAGTAAACTGTTATCGCATTGATCTAAAGTCAGCATTCAGATGTAGATATGGAGAACAGATATAATGCATTGCCATCTTTTCTGATGAAACTTTATCCAAACGGTATACAACAACTTTAGAGCGACATACAGTACAGTAATAGGAATGATATTTTTCATGAAAAGACGTGTCATAAACCAGTAGCTAAAAGAAAATGGTAGAAATGCATTCCACGAAATAGAATATTTGATCTCAAACTTGTCTCTATTTGTCTTACAGACAACATGATAATCTGACGTAGTGAACAAACTTTGACAATGAAGCCTATGTTTAAAATACCCTCTCTGGTAAATACAAAGGACTTTTTGTATAGACACGTTTTTTTTTCTCTTAAACCGTTTTCTGTCTCCTTTGTCACACACAGGATTTTTTCTATAATTATTTTTTATTAATAAGCGTCCGTTGTTAAAATTAGTAGGCTATATAGAGTAGATGTTTAACGTGTAGTTTCAAACATCGTTTACAGGACCGCACATCACAGCTCCTTCAGACTTAATGGCAGAGCAAAGCAAATAGCACTTCCAGCACATACACTTGGGTGTTTTGAAATCGTTTACCACGACTAAAAAAATCAATAGTGTCACATGTTACCAATGACATCTAGTAAGTTTAATTTGTTCATCTCATTATTGGAGCTTGACTTAAACAATTAATACCCAGCGTTCAGAGATTGAAAAATTATTAATGTATTATCAAGAATGAGAACCGATTTTGGACGTTGCAATGCCATCAATTAAGCGTAGGCTGACATGTTGCCAAGAGAATGCGTTGATTTCTCCCAGTACTTTATGTACTGCACGGTTGCTGGGGTGGATTAATTTTACTGTAGTCAGCCAATCGAAACTGCAGCAGAATAACCAGGTACGTCGAGACGCCATGGATTGCCTGAAACAAAATTATATAGATATATATAAATAATGACAATAGTAAGGAATATTTTCCCACAGCTCTTTGCAAGTGAAGAACAAACAAGCTACAATTCACACTTTTTGACTACACCATGACTAGACTGAGATGTGCGAATAAAAAACTACTAATAAACAAAAGTCGGTGGCTTCAAGAGCATCCGACAATAATTCTGTACGAGGTCTTTCAAAACAAAGACAATTATATCATAGTGCGAAAACCTTTACTCACAAGCCTAAAACTGTAGCTAATTTCTTTGGGAGATTCTATGAAAATAGAACTCTAAACACACATTTTTTTTTATTTTTCATTTTTGAACGTTCCATGCTTATAATGTCAAGTAGCAATATTAATTAACGTAGAAAGATTCTGCTCTTCTAGATTCAGAAGATCTATTGACTATTCAATTGTTACGTTATGCTCATTGCTCAGAAAAAATTCATAGTTTATATTTCGGTAGAGTTGTGTTGCGTCTAATTAAATATTAGATGCAGTAATGTAGGTGTAATGTGAGTGTTTTTGCTCAGGACTGAATCTAGAAGCTCTTTTATTTTAGAAAGCGTTTATTGCCACGAACGATGGATGACGAGGAACGGCAGATGTGAATGGTAATCTGGCATTTCTTCAGAAACACTGAAATACTGTAGGAACTTCTAGATATTTTAAATTGTGAAGTGTATAGTGATGATGCTGTGGGCGTTTCAACTGATCGATGGTGGCTTTGCAAAGTTCTATACTGGAAAATTCAACTTGGAAGATGACGGTCGTTGTAGATGACCTTCAAGCTGGAATGAAGATTTCGTACAAAAAAAAAATTGAAGGCAGCCAGTATGGTATTACGCAAAAATTTTCAGAAGAGTTACATGTGTCTAAATGCACAATTTATGAAAACTTAGTGCCATCAGGATACACATCCGGCATTATGATGTTTTGTTCACTTTCTAACTATACGAGTAGCATTGCTTTAAAAAGTATTTTCTAGTCATACGTTTTTGAAGCTAAATGAAAGAACACCAATAAAGAAAAAAGAACTTGCGCTTGTGATGTAATATTTCACAGGAATTAAAATTGGCTAGAAAGAGATTCTGGAGTTTTGGTAGTCACCTCTTAAACAGCAACTAAAAAATATATATCACTATCACATTAGAATGAACTTGGCTGGAATCTTTTACATCATCAAGAATATTCTCCTAATATTACGCCATTTGATAACCATTTGCTTCTGTCTCTGGAGAACTCGATGGAAGACAACGCATTTCATGATTCAGGAGGATTCAGAATGCAGCCGAAAAAGTTTTGTTGTTGGGCAGTAAAATAAAAATAATGATAATTTTCTAGTACATTTAAGTTGCCTGATAAAGATTTTGCAAAGCTCATTGATAGCAATGCAATTCATTTTACACAATAATGATTACAATCATTTATTCATGTTTATTTAATTTTTTTCATTCGCGGAGAACATTCAGGGCCACCTGATGGTTACCACCGCCCAATAGGCTATGTCTTGTCTTGTCACCAAGATAACTCAAAAAGTTATGGCCGTATTTTTAAGAAATTTACCGGAATATTAAGCTACTTAGCAATAACGTTGATAAACTTTTGGTGAAGATCCGCTCAATAGTTTGTTTGTCGGGCTTTTTTTTAGTACCATACCTTAGAAAGTTATGGATGAATTTGTAAGAAATTTACCTGAATTGTAAGGCATAGCACGAAGAGTAAATGTCCAGTTATGCGACGATCCTTTTTTTGTCGCTGTGTTTCAGTTTATGGTTGCTGGAAAAATTACTCAAAAACTTATGACAGCATCTTCATGAAATTTACAGGAGTTTTTAGAAATGTCAAAAGACATAAATAATCCAAATTTGGTGATGATCCGTTGGTCTGTCCGTGTGTTTGACCAATGTTCGTCAGAATATTTGCTAGCAATATAACTGAAAAAATTATGAACGAATGTTCAAGCAAATTACGGAAGCTGTTATTACCATCAAAAGACACAAATTATTAGATTTTGGCGCTGACACATAGGAAATCATCTTTTCAATACCAATTTGAATTTTCCGTCACCGCTGCTTGCCTGGTGGAGTTAGGCACTCTCAGAGAGCTCTAGTTAATCATGTTTAAAAAAAAAAAATCTTTGAACAAAAAAATTAGAAACATTACTATGTCTAATGGGCGATCTTCTTACCTTTAACAGGGTGACATTGTTGATGATTATTCTAATAGAAGAATGAGATTTAAATAGAGCACTATTACTGAAAGGTGAGTTCGCTTACCCCTAAGAGGAAGGCTCTGTTGATTATTCCGTAGCCAAGAGCGTCAAATTCTATAGGAGCCTCCAATTTTTCTTTTATACGGTTTGCCTGAAAAAAAAAAAATATATATATGAACGCGAAAAGCAGTCATATGGATTGCAACTTACTACATTTAAAAAAAATTCTAATAAAACTAAATGAGAGCCATATTTAGAAACTGAAATCAACAAACAGTAAAATGTATTGACTATTTTATGGAGTATTGTGAGAAACTCCAGATTAAAAACGCGCGCAATTTTCCTTAAATAATGCTAGGCTTAATTGCAAACATTCACCATCTAGATGTCCGAATTGCATTGTGGCCATTTCTAATCTGTTTGAAAATAAAAGATGCATATTTTGCTGTTTTCGTCCTGAGTAAAAGTTCTAGTTCGCAAAATTATCATTTTATCATCGTGTCTTTAAAATCATATAATTAATTTACTAAATACTTGATGCTCATACAGAAATTCGCACAAAAACATATTCTACAGAACACAAACGATTCATATCTGACGGCTGTATGGTTTTCTATCTAAATTGAAGGAATAAATATTTGTCTTCAACAAGATTGACTCTTTTATGCATGTGTTTAATAGTTTAACTTACAACGGTAACACGCATCGTAGTGACAATTCGCAGCTGGCTCTCCCGCTGTTTGCAAAGTTTAGCCTTTAATCCTCCATGCGAGTCGAGTGGCCTCCATAACGCCACCTGTGCTTCGGCTGAAGATCATCGAAGGGTCATGGCAAGTACGGAGCGGTTGTCGATTACTAAGTTTCCCAGTAAGCGAGCTACTATACTGTGGTGCTGGGGACACACTAGGCATTTACGCAGACGACTTCATGTAAAGATGCGAAACTCGGGCGTCATTTATGCCACTGTATCTATGCTACCGATTTTAAGTATGTATTGAAACGGCCCGCGAGCTACACATCCGAGTGACCAGTTGAGAGTAGAAATACATATGTGTACTCGGCATAAAGTGTATTTTTAAGCACCATCTCCGTGTTCTCTACAGTACCACTCGAACCTACACTGACACCGAACCATTCTATAGCATTTGCCGTTTTTTTTATCAATTTGAACAATGGAGTTAAGGTTAAGAAAAAAATCCCGGGAGATGTTCTATGATTAACTTAGCAGAGACAATAAAGAGATATGTACGCTAATCTATGTATTCGCTAATCAATGTACCGTATGCACTCATGAATCTAGTCTCTAGGTCACTGAATTGAGGAAATTTTTGGTATATACCGCACACAAAATTTGTCATATAACTCTTTCGCTAAAAAGTAACCTTGTTACATTAACTTGTTATTATTGTACACGGACATTTACATTGCCAGAGACTGAAGTGTCAGATCGAATTTCTATAGGGTATTTTTTTAAAACACAATCTCCAGGCATTCTTGGGAATCATCTTACGTTTCCGGGATTTGAAAAATTATCCCAAAATTGACCGGGATCCCGGGGGTGAAATCCCTAGCCCTAAATCCTCATGTAGTTATGAATCATAATGGGACTCAACGGGGAAGTGAATATGAGAGTCAGATAGTTCATATTGATACAATGCATTTGCAACGAAAAAATTGTGTTTATTAGCCAATAAGCAGAAACCTAAAACCACCAAGCAACGCACTAGCTGTTCAACGCAACTGCCTTCGTTTACATTTACTGTCAACGAACATTTGATCTACGAGAGGCCATATCAATAAACTAAAAATCTACTTGAGATTTTTAATTATATATATTTCACTATCAAAAAAGATGAGTTCCTACCTTACTATTGAAAGTTTGACATACCTTTTGATTAAGTTCAATATTATACTAAAACTTTATAAACCTTATTTATTCCGTTGCTTATTTACTCTCTTGTTTGCACGGAGTCTTCGACATAAAACTAGGGAAAAATTCGAGGTCTGAAGATTTAATCTGATTGTATCCTTGACACTCAAGATGAACCTGAGCTACGCTGGATGAACGTTTAACTAAGTTATTTGTAAAGGTGATACCGGAAATACAACTGGACTACGTCACATGTTTATTTCTCCTTTCTTACGGGCATAGTGTTCATAATTACTTTAAGAAGCGAAGAATATCGTTATGGTGACCCAAAGGGTCACTAGCAGTCCAACGTTGCAATCCAACATTCCAACTTTGTGAACTTTGTTTATTTACTTGCTTCTTTGTTTACGTACTTGTTTGCACACAATCTATATTATTATATATAGGGAAACATAAACTGAGTGCTGAAGTTGGCGGAACCTGCTGGCAAAACATTAATCTTCTGGAGATAGGACGAGACTGATAATGAAAGAGTGTCGTAATTTGTCTAATGATTGCTATATACTGTACGTCGGGTGCACCAAGGAACTTTAATTCTGAAATCATAGTCACGTGGCCAGTATCAGTAGCTAAGAAGATTGTAAAATAGCATCATTCTACTGTTTTTAAAGTTACAGTAAAAGGACTATCAACATAAGCCACAACAAAGGTAGAAATTGGAGCGTTGAAGTTTTAATGGCACTAGATCAATGGGGAGGGGGGAGGCGTACAGGTAATACACGAAATACAATTGGGCTACGCCATATACACATATTTATCCTTGCTTACTGGTACAGTGTTGAAAATTCCCTTCAAAAGTAAAGGCGATGGTCACAGGCCGCCTAGTATAGATGAAAACACTAGGAGAAGGATTAATATTCCTTTTTATACTAATCCTCCTATTGTACAGGGTGGCTTAAAAAATAGACATAATCAATTTTTTTTTCAGATTCCCGTCTCTCAGGTGGTAAGAGAGAGAAGCAGTTTACGAGCTAGAGCCTCTACGGGCACTTGCAGCCCACTGCTACGGCTGTAATGGGTGGACCAGCAGTACCTGCACCTTAGCAGTACTATCTATTACAAGCAACGAGGCTTAATAGGTTATTCCTCCTTTATCACAAAACTAGTAGGTGCACTGTGGCCGGGACGCACTGGCGTCAAAGTTGCCATTCTCTGTACCTTCATCACTGTGCGTGCGTTCAAGTAAGCTTTCTTGCCGCGTCACAACCACGAGAACCACACCAGTAAGCTCTACCTAACCATACTTAGCCTAACCTAAGCTTACGTACCCTTACCTTACCTAACGTATCCTAACTTTACCTAACCTAACTTAACCTAACCTTACCTAACCTAACCTAGTTTGCGGTACAGCGAGCAGCACAGCAGATGAACTTGAACACCGCCCGCACGCCCATCAATGCACCTACACAGAATCGTCGCAAACGTACTTAGTGCATGGCGAGTTTGACGCCTGGCCGTCCGGGGCACCGTGCCCCTCTTCTCTTTTGGTGGGATGTAAAACTGTTTTGTAGGGGCAACTTGCCTGTTGGTAGAAGCCGTAGCAGAGGACTATGACTGTGCACATGGTCATCAGCAAATTGAGATTATCCTTCTTAACCACCCTGATATTTAATGTCATTTCTGAAGCAATGAACAATATTGATATGGGTTATCGTTAGGCAACAAGTCTTCGTCGAGCTCCGATTGCAGAGCTGCGGCTGGGCTCCTAAAGTTGAAACGTAGCGAAAGTCTAAAGAATTCATTACAAGGCTTAGCGCGGACAGTGGTTCATATTTTGGCCCCGCCGGAGAAAGAGGGGTATTAATTGCTCGCCTGTTCAATGTACCAGCAATATGTTGGCAGAACTGGGACAGAAATTGACATTCGCCGAAACTAGAAATTGGTGCCGAAACAACTTCTTTGTTGTCTATTTGAAAGCCGCAAACTCTAGTTGCTGAAAATTTCCTATGATTTAAACCTTTTAAAAGGCAGAATTTGATATTACACGTGCTTTATTAGAGGACTACGTTGAAAATCTCACACAGTAACTCCATAAAGTCTGCTGGGGAAACTTACGCGTTTTCTTAGTAGTTAACATCGCTATTGTGAAGTAATGATCGACTTACCCACTCTGGAAATGGGCCTCCTGGTCCGTCTCCTGTTATGTTCTGTATCTAACCTAATCTAAGTGTTAAAGCAATATAACATGGCGTTATGAATATGCTCCTTGCGAATACATCATTCACAATATACAGTACCGTAAAAAACTAAGAGACAAATTTTCAAAACGGCGTAACTTTTGTTTAACCATGCCAGGTACGTCTTCATCTGCACACTCTTAGCCAGTAAGATGTTGATTATTGTGTTAAAATTTGAGACGTGTATAAAGGACAATAAAAAAGTTATGAACGAAAAGCTTTTCTCTTGAAATTTACAACGTCCATGACTAAGGGACAAAAAAGAAAAATTTAGTTAATTTCTCATTCAGTCCGTATTTCTTTATTTACATCGAAGACATAGTTTGACACAGCCATTGGTAGACATAGCTGTTCTTTACTAGATGGCACCACGTCAGAACGTTGATTATATCCTGCGACAAAGTTTCATAAGTTGCACAAGAATAGTTTCACTGTTAGATAAATTTCTGAGAAAGTAAACCGTTCGAAAAGTGTTGAGGGTAAATAGTGAAGTCGTGACATGAAACCGGCTGCTTTGGTGCCCCTAAACAAGCCGGCAGGCCCCGTAATACGTCAGCTAGAGAGCATCGAGGCATCCAGCGTACGTCATTGAAGGATCGTTTTAAGTCCTCAGCTGTGATAAGTAGGGAAATGGATGACACAGCATGTATGAACGTCTAACGTCAGACCGTTTCTCGGCGCCTCCAAGAAATAGGGTTATTTACAAGACGCCCACAGATAAAGCCGCTCGTGAGTGTCAAGAACAAGAAAAAGAGATTAGAGTTTGCAAACAAGCATGTTAACTGGTCCCATGAAAATTGGGCTGGAGTGTTTTTCAGTGATGAATGCAAGTTCATTTTGTTTGCTTATGACTGTAAGAACTTTCTAAAAAAACGTGATGGTGAGAAATTAAGTGTAAGGTGTACTAAGAAGACTGTGAAGTTTGGCGGCGGGAGCGTGATGGTTGTCGGTATGATCTCTAGTGAAGGGACATCGCCTCTCGTTCGTTTGCAAACACGTGTGAATGTTCAGGTGTCTAAAAATCTGTTGGAAGGTTTTGTCGTGCCTAATATTGTAAACTCAGGTGTCCCCAGCCCTATCTTCATGCAAGACAATGCCCGTGCCACAAGGCAAAGACAGTCATGAGTTACCTTGAGCAGCAAGATCTCGAAGTTATGAATTTTCCACCACAAAGTCCTGACCTACATCCAATCAAAATATTTGGTATACACTAGGGGTGAAAGTTACGGCAAGAAACCCTATCAATATCAAATACGGAAGTTTTTTGGATGAAGCTTCAAGAGGAATGGGCGAAAATTAATGTTAAAGATTGTCAGAGTCTCATTCGCTCATGTAGTCGACGATGTGCTGCAGTTATTGAAACCAAGGGACTATTTACCAACTATTGATTGTTCACCACCATTTTGCTAAATATTTCTAGCAAAATATTGAGTTAAATACATTTTTTTCTTGTTTGTCCCTTAGTTTGGACGTGATAAATTTCTAGAGAAAAGCTTTTGGTTCATAACTTTCTTATTAGCCTTCATACATGTCTCAAATCTTTACACAACAATCAACATCTTCCTGGCTAATAGTGTGCAAAAAAAGAAGTACCTGGCATGGTGAGAAAAAAGTTATGCCGTTTTGAAAATTTGTCCCTTAGTTTCAAGGACAGTAGAATACCTAAAAGACAGAAGAATGTGAAAAATTCATATACTATTCTTATATTAGGTAGTACTTTTTCCAGCATTTCCTTTACGAATATAAGACAAAATTCACAAGTCTCAGCGTAATTCGAAAATCAGTAGAAAATGTTCTCAAAAGCTTTTAAGGTATTAGATTAACATTTTCAAGACAATTATTCGGTTGCTTCATTAGGCAGTCATTGTAATAGAAGGCAAAGCTTGGGTGATCATAAATGTTATTAATTTCAGCGCTACTTGGTTCGTATTGCTGTTTATTGATCTTCGTTACTATGGTTTCGGCACGTGGCGTTCCACACCTTGTGTGTAGTTCCACTGGCATCGGTATGACCAGAATTAATAGGGGTAGCTATATTAAAGATATTACCAAATAATAACGTATATTACATTTATTTCAAACTCTCGATTCTTCATGAATTATGTTCACCCTGATAAGATATTTAAAACTTGGACGAAACAAAGTTCATTTCAGATGCATATGTAATGCATAGGGTACACTAAGTTGTTATTTATTTCGTATAAATTTAAACATAACTCAGCGCACCCTTTGCATGAAGGTCACTCAAGAAGATCAAAGCTTAAAATCGATGCGACATAACTCATTTTCCTTTAAGATGCTTTTAATTTCAACTCTAGTCGTACTATCAGCAATATTACAACAAATTTGCTATATGTCAGAACAACATCGGCAGCAATTAATGAACTTACCGTCAGTTGAGTCTGGAGGAACTCGCAGGACGTCAACAACCGCTTCCACTCCCATGCACATTTCATTCTCTGCAAATAATTTCATGATTCATAGACTGCACCATATACGACGGGACGCCCATACGCTGTGGCTGAGTCATAAAGGTAATGTAGTTATTTGCCAGAACACGTTTTCTAATTATCGTTGAGACCTCCTGCTACACCATAGGTACATGGCGGTGCATTACTGGTAAAAAATTACTACAAGGGCTATTTCAATAAATTTCAACAGTATATTTTCTAATTTACTAGGAAATTTGAAAGCTGTTCATGATGTTGTAAGAAGCTATTCAGTTGTTAGCAAGCAACAGGTTCATCAGTCTGGGCCACTGGTAGGAATCAAAATGAAATTTCGATTATGCTTAGGTCAGTTTGATGTCTTGCTTGCACTTTTCGCAAAATGTCTTTGCTCGTCACTCCGTTGATTGCATCACTAGTAACACATTACTTACGTTTGAAGTTTCTAAATTGAATCAAAAACATTTTATTGAAGTTTCGCTAGTCAGCCTTCGTGCCTACAGTACTATAGTAATTTTCAGTGGACCATCCGGTGCAATTAGTCGATCTCTCGAGACGACTTACTTATTATTACACTCATATTAGCGAATGCGTCCAACGCTCTCCTGTTTAAAAGTATTTTTTTTTAACTAGACGAGCCTATTGCTATTTTCCTAATTCTAGCAACTTAAGTTGACCACCATATACCAAATTGAGTTTTTTTTATAAAATTTTCCATGACACACAAAGGCTGGGTGCAGTAGTGTTCGTATAGCCGATAGGACAACAAGGATGCACTACTCGCTGACAGGAAGTGGACAGGCAGAATCCTGACTCCGCTGGTGGAGGCCATTGCATCTTTAGTAACTTAACATTTTCTAGTAGTAACCTAACAAATCTATCGATATTAACTTTTCCAATGCAACACAAGTGACTATAAGCTTTAACATTGATACTATGATTTATTCATAAGCACTGTTATGCTCTGAAATGCCATTTTATCCGGACTTAACAGCAATTAATAGATTATAATTATAGCTGACAGTACACTGACCAATAAGCTCATTCCTAAAGAGTAGCCGAGCGTCATGCTCTGGCTCTAGCTGTATGTGCTATTACCATCGTGTCAGAATCATTTTGACGCCAGAAAAAGAACAAAGAAAGAGAAGGGAATATAAATGGCCAAGGAATTATTGATCTTGCAAGCACGAGTAATGACTGCGGAGCTCGGAGACGTAACGATAGTTGTGGCATTGAAGATAATGGCTTAGGGAGGCTTCTGAGGCCTTGGCTGTCAAGAGTTCGTGATACCAGGAGGGGTTCGTAGCTGTGGAAGGTGTTGCTCCCAATGTTTGTCAAGACAATTTTTATATGCATTGACTGTCTCTGCACAGATAACTTCGCAGATGAGTCTACTGCAGGTATTCACTATAAAGTTAAAGAAAAACTGTTGGCTGAAAGTAGTTCTCCGATCTTTGGGTTTGAGTTTTTGACCGTTGCTTCGCACGCGGTCCTTAACATCTCTGTTAAAAAGCCTGTAGTAGGAACATCATTGAGGCCATTAAAGAAAGTACTTGAATGTTTCTATTAGTTGCATGGGGCGATATTGCTGGAGAAAAATGGTTTTCACTTCCTATACATATGTAACATTCGTATGGCTTGTTCGCAGCTGAGGTATTAATTTTACTTCTCTGAGTTGGGTCATTTCCATTTCATTGATATCATTCAACTGACGTGGTGACCAGAATTGAACAGCAAATTCTAAATGAAGCGCACGAGGGCTTATACAAAGGAATGATTACTTTCTTGGATTCATACTCAAAATTCCATGCATTGAATACCCGTACCCTGCTAGCCATTTTGACGGTCTTGTCAAGTAGATTGTTTATGATATTTAGGTATTTCCAGGTCACGCTGTTTGCGTGACAGCTGCTACTTTTATCTTATTCATTTTCAAGTAGGCTGAGGACTCTCCAGCTCTAGGTGCATTACTGTATGTTTCTCGACAATGAAGTTCATCAGCCACGTTACAGTCCATTCGATGAGGTAGTCAAGGGCTTTGAGCGCAAATCTATTCTTGGCAGGTTGACAGAACTTGGCGTCATTAGCAAATTAACTAGTTTTATTGCTGATGTTAAGATCAAGATCATTGATGTACAGTAAATTATAAACAGAAGTGAGCCAAATACGCTACCTTCTGGAACCCTAGATGAGGCCGGTGCTCAGTCGCTCATCTCTCTTTGCAGCATTATTCGCTGATGTCGACCAGTGAGCCCTACACGGATCCAGTGCCAATTGTTTCCCTGGTTTCCACATGCGTCCATATTTTTTCATTAACCATCGATGTGGGGCTTCGTCAAAAGTTTTTTTTTTTTTTTTAATACTAGATAAAAGAAGTCACATCTTCTTCATCCTCTCTGTTTTCCTAACTTTTCAAAAGAAGGCCAGTAAGTTAGTTAGGCAGCTTCTTCTATCTCGTAGGCCGTTTTCGGTGTCACTAGTGTGCTTGTGCATCCTCATGTGGTCAGTGATACTCTTCTTCAAGTGGCTTTCGATTTTTTTTTCTGACAACCGAGGTAAGACTGACTGATTGCTCAATAGTTGCGCTGGCACTTTTCTTATCCCCTCTCTTATGTATCCTGATCATGTAAATGAGTTTCCAATCCTGTGGAACATCTCCCTTGCTGTAATGACTGAAGCAACTTCTCGCAAAACACGAGGAGAAACATTATCTGGGCCAGTGGATTTGTCCACAGTCAGGTGAGTCAATTCTTGAACGACCTAGTGCTCCTTAAAAACACGTGTGTCTAGAGTACCGGCTGTTATCGGTGCTATTTCCGGAATAGCCGTAACATTTTCAGTGGTAAATACCGAGGAGACGGATTTGTTGAGTATAATAGCCGCGTCTGTTATGTCATTGGTAATTTCACCTTCGGATGCTGTGAGTGAACTTATGGTTTTTAAGTACCGTCTTTCGTGTACATCCGTATACTGTAGAATGCCCTGTGGTTCCGTTTTCCCATAGCGGCAACGGAAATTTCTTTTTCCCTTTTAGTAATCCTGAATAATTGTCGCTTCAAGTCCCAAGAGGCCATTATGTGTTTGTACTTGTTTTCCCCCGTTGGATTACTCTTCCGGGATTTCTAACACACTAGCAGCTTGGAAATACACTTTTTGACGGTTCGATTCATCCAGAGAGCATCATTCGGATACGAACTGTTTTATTTGGGATGTGTCGTTCAGCAGCAGTCAGGAGGCTTGTCTTCAAGATATCACAGTATTGTTCGGCGCTGTATCCTCTCGTACCTAGCCAGAAATTAACGTCGTCATCGCCGTCCGATGATGCCATACGCGATTGCCGTCGTCTGACCGATTAATGTAATTTTCATCGTCAAGAGGCCTCGGTTGTTCATAATGACAGACGCTTACCTTCGCCTTGTCGCATACATTAATTTTCAGTTTGCTGTTGTGGTTCGTTGGGGGGCGACACTGCTTGAAATTCCAATGGGATCTCGTAGACAATTTCACTTGTTCCTTTTGAAAATGATCACAGTGTTTTGTAGATTACTGATTCAGAGATCACTTGACTACATACCTATTAACAGTTGTCATTACCCGAATTCAAACCTAACTTATAAGTTGACATGTAGAACTTATGCGCTGCGCAGATGTGTTTTACCTAAACGGTAGTCTAAATTCGGTTTTTGTAGAAAGCACACGATTCAGCATTTTACAGGTACTTGCCTAATTGAACTAAATTTTAGCTAAAGATGCATGATGTAGAAATCATTGAGCTCAGCACATGCAGGATTATTGCGTTTGCTCAAAAAGTTTTGCTCAGTGGCTATGAAGATATAATATTATTACAGTAAAACATAATTTTACATGTTTCAAATTACTTTTGTAATGTACAAATCATTATTCTTAAGATATTCCAAGTTCAAAAACACATTCCCCACCCCGTAAGTCTGTGCACTGGGTACCTGTTTGTTGAAGAAGTAGATGGAGTTGCAGATGAGAGTTAAGACGCTGAGTGAGTAGATAGCCACGCCGGAATGTACCCAGTCTGTGTCAGTCTGACTCAGGAAACTCTCTGCTGTTATGAAGAGGCTCATCACCACAACCCACATGCCACTGGCTGAAAGAAGACGAACAGATCACCACAGTCCACATGCCACTGGCTGAAAGAACACGAACAGATCACCACAGTTCACATGCCACTGGCTGAAAGAAGACGAACAGATCACCACAGTCCGCATGCCACTGGCTGAAAGAAGACGAACAGATCACCACAGTCCACATACCACTGGCTGAAAGAAGACGAACAGATCACCACAGTTCACATGCCACTGGCTGAAAGAAGACGAACAGATCACCACAGTCCACACATGCCACTGGCTGAAAGAAGACGATCAGATCACCACAGTTCACATGCCACTGGCTGAAAGAAGACGAACAGATCACCACAGTCCACACATGCCACTGGCTGAAAGAAGACGAACAGATCACCACAGTTCACATGCCACTGGCTGAAAGAAGACGAACAGATCACCACAGTCCACACATACCACTGGCTGAAAGAAGACGAACAGATCACCACAGTTCACATGCCACTGGCTGAAAGAAGACGAACAGATCACCACAGTCCACATGCCACTTGCTGAAAGAAGACGAACAGATCACCACATTCCGCATGCCACTGGCTGAAAGAAGACGAACAGATCACCACAGTTCACATGCCACTGGCTGAAAGAAGACGAACAGATCACCACAGTTCACATGCCACTGGCTGAAAGAAGACGAACAAATCACCACAGTTCACATACCACTGGCTGAAAGAAGACGAACAGATCACCACAGCCACACATGCCACTGGCTGAAAGAAGACGAACAGATCACCACAACCCACATGCCACAGGCTGAAAGAAGACGAACAGATCACCACAGTCCACACATGCCACTGGCTGAAAGAAAATGAACAGATCACCACAACCCACATGCCACAGGCTGAAAGAAGACGAACAGATCACCACAGTCCACACATGCCACTGGCTGAAAGAAAATGAACAGATCACCACAATTCACATGCCACAGGCTGAAAGAAGACGAACAGATCACAACAACCCACATGACACAGGCTGAAAGAAGACGAACAGATCACCACAATTCACATGCCACAGGCCGAAAGAAAACGAACAGATCACCACAACCCACATGCCACAGGCTGAAAGAAGACGAACAGATCACCACAACTCACATGCCACAGGCTGAAAGAAGACGAACAGATCACCACAATTCACGTGCCACAGGCTGAAAGAAGACGAACAGATCACCACAACCCACATGCCACAGGCTGAATGAAGACGAACAGATCACCACAATTCACATGCCACAGGCTGAAAGAAGACGAACAGATCACCACAACCCACATGCCACAGACTGAAAGAAGACGAACAGATCACCACAACCCACATGCCACAGGCTGAAAGAAGACGAACAGATCACCACAACCCACATGCCACAGGCTGAAAGAAAACGAACAGATCACCACAATTCACATACCACAGGCTGAAAGAAGACGAACAGATCACCACAGTCCACACATGCCACTGGCTGAAAGAAGACGAACAGATCACCACAGTCCACACATGCCACTGACTGAAAGAAGACGAACAGACTTTCATAGTACGCCTAATCTACAATTTAATTTGTAACAGTTTGGACTATGCAGGCAGTGAATTAGATAAGTGAAACCCAAAAGTTTAGAGTATGGGTAGTGTTCATACAGAACGTGTTCAAAATTCTATTTTTACCGGGCTCAGAGCAGCTGTTCTTTAGCATGTTGCAATTTTTACTCACAAAGAAAGCTTACAGCCTCATATAGTTGCTAATGTTTTAAAGCTTACCGTTAAAAGTCCATCACAGGACGTATAAACTATTTATCATATAATTAATTCAGAAAGATTGATTTATGAAGAGGCTTTTAAGAATTTATTAATATTATTCCATATAAAAGACATGGTGCAGGCACAAGTGTACCGTCAAGTTTCATTGGAAGTCACACCAGTACCTTACTGCTTAGAAGCTCATAACGCACAAAGGCAAAGAGAACGTCACACTGACAGAGCGAACGGCTTTTGCAGCCATTTTGGTTGCAGAAACTTTAAACTATTTTATATTTACGAGATCATTCTGTGTTATTACTTAATTTTTCCCTGTTGATGTTTTCAATAGACGGCGGAGGAAGGAATAGTTGTGAGCTCATTACCCGACTGTGCCTACTGTACTACTCCGGGTGGAAAATGTTTTGTAACGGGGAATACTTTGATGTCACATTACTAAAAATAGGCTTCCACACATCTTCTAAGTCATTGAATTAGAATGATTTCGTACTCGACCACCTTCAGCTTTAGTTACAGCCCGAACACGTTTCAAGAAACAAGTAATCGAGACACGCAATTTAATCTGGGGATTTCAACCCATGGATGTACGAAGAGAAGCTAGCTTCAGACCATTCAGGTTTTTGTGTTTTCTTGTACAAACCTTTGCCTCAAGGTTGGACCATAGTAAACAGTCCATTCACTTCTGTATAGGGACTTTGAAAGCAACATGGGACCGCTTAGAGCTCGTAGGCGTAGTCTTCTGCACTGTATTGCAACTTAAAAGGAATACGTAAGAACTTCGCGGAGCAGGGCTTAGTGTCCAGGGGAGCTGATGCCCCGTGTTGCTCTGAGACGCTACATGTGGAAGACACAACGCTGGAATTCTCCTGGCAGGATTCCAGACTCCTCACCGCAGGTAATTTGGAACTGGACCTAGATTTCTTGGAATGGCATTTATATTAGGGATAGCTTCTGTGCTTATCGGCAGTCAAAGATTGAATGCACGTTGTCGGGATTTGTGACTGGATGAACGGTTTTTATTAGTTCTCACTGCGTAGGAGTCCTACTACTGATTACTCCATTTATGTCTGTCGCTTGACTGAAATGGCATCTATCCAGAGGATGGATCCTAAGTCGATGTTCGTTTTTGCTTAAGATTTGAACGTGCACCACAATGAGAGGTTGGGTTCAGCCAAGGAGGTTTACTAAGAGGTAGCAACGGCTACACAGACCAGAAGCTGAACTTTCCAGCAAGGTTGAAGCCTGGCTGACTTGCTGATTGGCTACACAAATATTTAGAAGCCAGTGATTGGTGGAAGGGATGGCTAGGTGCCTGTGATTAGCGGGAAGGGGGCAATGATCGAAGAACGAAAAAAAAAATCCTGTCTAGTAAGGCGAATAATTGTGGCTGTGTTCCCTCCTTCTCTTAAACCTTTGCGTTTAGCATCACCAGCTGATGTCCACGGTGAAGCAGCTTAGGACTTGTACAACTTGTCCAACTGTGCACGGTTTGTCCACAGGTACAGTCATACTATTGTAAATTGTCTTGATCTTGTTATGACTGATGTTCTTGATTCAGTCACTGGTTCAGTGGGTGCACCTGTCGGCACTTTGTACCACTCCTACCTTGCTTTGTCGTTGGAGATTGAACCAGGTGGTGCTACTGACTAAGATCAGGAGGGAGGTGTATGTGAAAATTGGGGCTGATTTGGCTGCTATAGCTGCTGCCGAAAAGAGTTTCCATGGCGTCGCATTTTACACATTGGCGACCCGATCTCCGAGCTCAGGGATTTGACTGTATCAGTTCCGGAGAGGTTCATCCCATAGTGGACCATTCTTGTGCAATCGCAGGACAACCATGGCTAGATGAGCAGTGCCGGATGGCTAGGGATGCTCAACAAGCAACTATACGGGATTGGCAGCGTTATCGTGACCATGCGTTGTGGCAGGCAAACGTTTTGCGTATACAGCGTACCTGTCTGAGATAGCTCAGCATTGGCAGAGGCAACGCTGTAGCGCTCTAGGGAGTCACTATTGTGTATTAATAACCCACATCGTGGGTGGAACGAATTGAAAAGTTCAGTCTTCGATGCTGAGCCTTATCTGCCGCACCTCGTGGACCCCAGTGGCGTTATGGTTGTCGATCCTTTTTCTAAGGCGGCGCTTTTTCCAGCTAACTTCGATAGTAACCGGAGTAGGGATACGCTGCCATTACCCCTATTTCGTCACCCTAGGCCTGGCTAGAACTCGCTTGCATTCAGGTCTAGCATTATGCTTACGCTTTTGATGGACCTTAATCCCTATGGTAGATTGGACCCTGTCGGAATTATCCCTCTACTAGAGGGCCCAGCCGTCAAAAGTGACGGCAGTAATTTTGTGGTAAGGCTTTTTGTTTTTCCGGTTTCAACTATAGGTTTTGCTGCTAGATAGGTCTCAACCCTGCAGACCTGATCTTCTGTTAATGAAACGTAAGGTGTACTGCCATGAACTTTGAGAGAGCAATATACCCCACCTCCAAAGTAGGGCCCGAATATCAGTCTAGAATTGGCCAAACCTTATCCCTGCAGGCCTGATGTCTCATTAATAAAATGCAAGCTGTACAGCTATGAGCTTTGCGTGAGCAAATTATCTCTCTTGCAAAATTAGGCCTGAATATCAGTTTTGACTTGGCCAAACGTTGAGCAGTACTAAGAAAATATAGTTCAGCCAAAATAATTCACCGAAAATAATCAGGTCTTAAGGTATCCTGCATACTGAGCGAAAGGTGAACCTCCAGCCTCAAAATTTGGCTGCAATCAGTAGCTACTATATAATAATTCACGTCGTGTTTTTATATATTTATATTTTTCCTGTTACGCTCTATGGGAATAAGATAGGAGGAAATTCAGATTTCAAAAGGCGAAAAAAAAGTTGGGTACCTTGCAATCGTTTTCTTGGCGAAAAAAAAAGTTGGGTACCTTGCAATCTTTTTCTTCAGTATTAGATAGGGGAAAAATAGAACCAATAAGATAGGAGAAAATTCAGATTTCAAAAGGCGAAAAAAAAAGTTGTGTACCTTGCAATCTTTTTCTTCAGTATTGGATAGGGGAGGAATAGAACTCAGTCTGCTTGCCCTTCTGGCAAAAAAGAAAAGTTGAGTACCTTGGAATCTTTTTCTTCAGTATTAGATATAGGAAAAATGAGGAACCCCAAAAGACGGTGGGAGTTTTGGTGAAGCGCGCCTCGATCAGTAGAACTGCAGAGCGGCGTGTGATTAGAGTCTACCATAGATGCCTGTTGTACATCTTAGGGTGGCAGAGTGTTGTCAATCTTTCGGGACTCTATTTCTGAGCGCACGCAACGCGATTGTGAATACATATGTCTGGGTAGTATCGAATATTTCTCAGGGTATTACTTTGGGTCCCTTGTTGTTTGTACTGTACACCAGGTCCTGTGATGTTTCATTCCTCTTTGGAAAACAGGATGGTCAATTATATACTCGATTTTACCTTGTTAGTGGCAATTCCGACCATTGGTTTGCGTGAGGATGGGGCCAGGTCTCGAAACAGCTGGAGACCTATCGCGGATTAAAGCACGGTGACCTTTACGAAGTACGAAACTGAATCCAAATCAAACTAGAGCACTCTGAGAGCGCATACCTCCGCCAAGTGAGGCAATGGTAGCAAAAATTCAAATTGGCTCTGAAACCATAATATACTTTGCATAAACTCCAAAATCTAATCATTTGTGCCTTTTTATATTAATAACTGCTTGTTCAATTTTTTTGAAGATCCGTTCGTAACTTTTTGAGTTATACTGTTAACATATGTTATGGAAAATATGAGTCAAACTTACAAACGAACCAACCGATCTGCACCAAAATTTGATCATTTATGTCATTTACCATTATTAACAACTCCTATGAATTTCATAAAAATCCATTCAGAACTTTTTGAGTTATGGCATCAAGAAAAATGACGGAGACAAACAAACAAACGGATGGACAAATCTTGACCAAAAATTAATCATCTGTTCCTCATAACATACCTAACAATCCCTGTAAATTTCATCCATATCGGTCCATAACTTTTTGAGTTATCTTGGTGAGAGGCAGACAGACAGAGAGACAAACACGACGAAAACATAACCTCCTTGGCGGAGGTAATAAAATCTGTGATTGTCAGTCTGTGCCGTTCTCGGCTACTTTCGCATCCCCCTCCCCTTTTCGAGACAGGTGGCACTATTCTGCAAAGGTTCAACTTTCTTCAGATACTTGGATGCGGTTTTGATGAGAAGCTGACGTTTGAGGCGTACAGTAAGCGTCTGGTCTTTCTTGCTTCTAGAAAGGTTGAGATCCTATGTAAGGTTTACGCTGTACTGTATTTGATAACGCTAGAGTAGACTGAAGATTTTTATATGTTTTTTGTCCTTCACTGGGGTTTTTGATCCCGTGTGTGGAGGTTCGGCTGCCGATAGTTATCTTCGTCTGCTTGACCGACTTGTTGGCTCTGCCAGTCTGTTATGTCTCAAGAATCCAGAATGATTTAGAGGACTTGTCCTATAGACGGACGGTCGTTTACCTCTGTAAGTTCTTTAAGGTATTTCCGCCCCCTGTGGACCATTTTTACCTCCTCGACGGAGGTTATGTTTTCGTCGTGTTTGTCTGTCACCAAGATAACTCAAAAAGTTATGAACCGATTTATATGAAATTTACAGGGAGTATTAGGTATGTTAGGAGAAACATATGATTAACTTTTGGTGAAGATATGTCTATCCGTTTGTTTGTTTATCTGCCTCATTTTTCTTAATGTCATAACTCAAAAAACTATTGATGGATTATGATGAAATTAACATGAGTTGTAAGGCACATAACAAAGAGTATATGACGAAATTTTGGTAATGATTGGTTTGTTTGTTTGTCTGACACTGTTTTTAATTTTGTGCTTGTTAGCACAATAACTCAAAAAATAATCAATAGATCTCTACGAAATTTATAGGGTTCGTTACTAATGTTAAACAACATAAATGATTCAATTTTGGTGCAAATCGGTGGGTTCGTTTGTATTTTTGACTCATGTTTGTCCTAACGTTTGTTAGCAGTTTAACTCAAAAAGTTATGAACGGATCTTCAAGAAAATTTTACAAGCTCTTATTACTATCAAAAAGCACATATGATTAGGTGTTGGAGTTTATACAAAGAAAATCAGGATTTCAGAGCCAATTTGAATTTTTTGCTACCGTTGCCTCGCTTGGCCGGAGGTATGCGCTTTCAGAGTACTCTAGTTAACTTCTTATTTTCCTTGATGATAAATTAAAAAATTCCTCGCAGGGAAACATATTCTTAACCGGTATATATGATGCGATAAAGAAACACTGTGTTAAAAAGCTGCATCTGGTATGGATAGCGGTAAGAGCAATATCTAATTAGTAATATTTCATTATGCTCTTACTTTAAAAACCTCTAAAATTGCAGTATGTAGTGTTCTGAGTATCTCTCTCGTATGTGACTGAAAATTATATGATAGAGTTAGCTTTTTTCAAGAAAATTATCTCAACTTGTTTGAATCTTAACTTAGAAAATCCTTACCTGCAAGCACAGTGTATATAAAAGCGCTAAACTCGAAGAAAGTCTTAGCTGCGTCGTCAACAACAAGCAGAAGTTTTTCTGCCGCTCTAAGTTCCCTTGCCAGTAGACCCCTTTCTTCTGCACCATCTATTGTATAATTAGTGTATGGTTGAGTGCAACGGCTCAGTTTGAAAGCACTCGCAGAAATATCAGGAAATGCTGATCTTGTAGAAAAACTGATTGGTAAGGATGCCGTTGTGGAACTACTCGCTGATTCTGAAAAAGCTGCTAATAGCAATGGTCGAAGTTTAGAGGAGTCACAGTCTTGGAAAACCATTCGCCATAGACGTTCACATACTTCCTTCATCTTGTAAACAATTTCGGTCTGGGCATCGGCTAGGAAGAAGTAGATGAGATACGACAGCACTCCGTAAAAATACGGAATTGTAAAGATGTAGACGAACACTAGCGCCTCCATTGATTCAAAAACCGATCTGTAGGTCCTGCTCACCACAACATTCGTGTAAATTTCCCGAAGCAAGTACCCAGAGGCAAATACTGGGAAGATGAAGAGCAGGGCGTCGTTTGCAAATGAACGCGTACTTGAAACAGCTCGGCGCGGAAGAGAGAACTTGATGAAAGAGAGCTGTCGGATAATTGCCTCGAACTTTCCAAATGAAGAATAGGATACAATTTTAATGCCGTGGCCCAGGCTGCTCACACAAATGGACCAAAACATGTGAAGAAATGGTCTTTGAAGATCTTGCACAAGCTTTATGCAGAAGTAGCTAACTGTCAGTGTCAGCATTGCTGTCGAGTAGCGTGCTAAGGACGGCGAATACCTGAATCTCTTACTTGGGAACGTCCCTCGATAAGTAAAGTGTACAAATGCTCTCAGGCACGTCAAGAGAAAGTTAAAGAGCTTCGTCCTCATTTTTACAAGTGGTTCAATTGAGCGGTTTTGAACTACAGCAAAATCCACAGTAGACGAGACACGTCTACTGTGGATGCTTTTTCCGTAAGCAGCAATGCTCGATACTGCAACTGAAGCCACACTGACGAGCAGTGCAGGATCGACCAGCTAAGCTAACAGTTTACAACGATTTCAAAGAGTGGCTTTCTTCAGTGTTGACTTTATTAAAGTGTTTTCTACTCTTGGTTATTTGCTATTCAATTTTCTAAAAGTGGTCTAAGTTTAACACATCAAGTTCAATATGCAAACAGAGATAGAATTATTTCATTAGAATTCATACACATACAGAGCTCATTTCTTTGCCAAGATTCACGAGCGTGTCTTTATTGATTAGTACAAGGCATGTTTTGTTGCGCCAAGGACGGATTCGATGTAACAACTGGAGCACCCTGAGAGCGCATACCTCTGTCAAGCAAGGCACGGTTACGAAAAATATAAATTGGTTCTGAAACCAGGATTTTCCTAGTATCAACACCAAAATCTGATCATCTGTGCCCTTCACAGTACCTATAAAGAATATTTGTAATTTTCTTCAAGATATGTTCCATTCTTTTTAAGTTAGCTGCTAACAAGCATTATGACAAACATAAGTCAAACACACAAACGGACCAACCTATCATCGCCAAAATTTAGCTATTTCTGTGTTTTAGCATTTCTAACATGTCCTGTAATTTTCATAAAGATCCATCTGTAACTTTTTAAGTTTTTGTGCTAACAAGCATAAACTCAAACACAGCGATAAACAAAAATTTTGACATTTACTGCGCGTTACATACCTAACAACTCATGCAACTTTCATAAAAATCCGTTCATAACTTTTAGAGATATGACGTTAAGAAAAATGAGGCAGATAAACAAATAAATAAACGGATAGACGGATCTTCCCATATGTTAATCATCTATTCCTATTAACATACCAAAGAATTCCTGCAATTTCATTGAAAGCCTTCCATAACTTTTTGAGTTATCTTGGTGGAAGACACACAAGCAAACACGATGAAAACATTACCGCCGTGGCTGAGGTAATTATTTGCTTAGGTTTCATTTTCACAGTTCATTATGCCCCCTTGCGCCCGCAGGTTTTCCATAGGTTGATGAAGACTACGGTTCGATTTAAGTTAAACATACAGTATATTATATTATTTATAGACTTGTAGAGTATCGCTGTCAATTACTGAAAGTATATCTGATTCCAAACGATGGCATAGCTAAAATAAGGAAAATTTCTTATAAATATAAGGTTGACTAGTCTAAAAACAAAATTTGACGTTTCGGGACGTCCTTTCCCATCATCAGAAACTAAATCAAATACTATCAACTACAAGAGGAAAAATTTATTTAAACATTTCTTTAACCTAAGGCTAATGAGGAGCGCGAAGTTGTCAGTGTGAGGTGTAAAGTGTGAATGACCGGAGCAAGTTCCAAGAGGCCTAACGTGAATGCTCGTACAAGCCGGCGATTAGGAAGAGGCAGCTGGGTACAGTCAGTGAGCGGAAGGATCAGAGCAGACAGTTGGAGAAGGATGCCTGGGCAGTCGGGCGATTGGGAGGAGGTAAACGGGTACAGTCAATGAGCGGGGTGATCAGAACTAGTACAGTTAAAAAAAAGTAAATTAGTTATAGACCGTGATGAGAGGTACAGCTGTAGCAATTGTATTGAGGCTGGGTCTTGTTTTATAGATGTAAAGAGATTCAAAAGTTGTCAGTTCTATCGGAGTTGAAAAATCCATGATGGAGAAGTCATTTCTGCTAATGGGATGATTGTTTTGTTCTGCATGAAGACGAGGAGCCGAATGGGTAGGTTTGGCTAAGGGTAACCCTTTTCTACAAGGTATACCTTAATGTTGATCAACGCGGGCTTTGTAATGCTGTCCAGTGCTGCCAATGTACGAGGCGTAGCAGCCTCTGCACTGAAATTTACAGACAACACTGGACAGAAGAGGTGTGGGAGATTTGTCTTTGAATTTAAAATATGATCCTAAGGTAAAGGTGTTTTCGTAAGATAACCTAAAATTAATATGTGGGTACGCTTCGGAAAGGAAAGTTCTTAGAGAGTTAACGGTAGCGACTAAGGCTCTACTATAGTATGGAAGTGAGTGGAAAAAAATCTAATTTTCGAACAGTAGGCTTAATAATGCCAGGATAAAATAGTTTGTCCTGAAAAAGTTTGCAGTGATGATCTGAGAGGTGATGTGGATAACCGTTATTCTTGAAGAATGTTCGAAGAAAGTCTATTTCCTGTGAAAATGCCAGGTAGGAGGAGGACAAATGATATGCTCTAAACAGTAGAGTTTTGACTGCATTTATTTTGAATTGGTCATAGCAGTGGCTGAAAAAGCTAGTTTCGAGGCCTGAGAACGTTGGCTAAACTCTAGTGGTCAGTGTTGAGTCTTGATTTGTAACTACGGTATCAAAAAATGCTATAGAACCACTTGATCGTTTTTCAGCAGTGAAATTTATGTTGGGATGTTTACTATTTAAATATTCTAGGAATAAGTCTGAATCAGCTGGGTCTTTGAAGATGAGGAAAGTATCGTCCACATAGCGTTTAAAGTGAACGGGTTTGAAATTATTCGGGCAGTCGTTAATCCACATTGCTTCGTGATGACATAAAAAATATTTGCTAGAGAGGGACCCAACGGGGAGCCCATGTAAACTCCATGGATTTGTTTGAATAGCCTATTGTTAAAAATAAAAAATGTATCTTTGATGTCCAGATTGAGAAGGTTCCTGAAGGTGGGTTGGTCGAAGTTGTGAAATGAGTCCGTGTCAGCAAAAATTTTGTAACATATAATATCTATTGTTTCGTCTAAGGGTATATTGGTAAACAGGGAAGTAATGTCGAAACTGGATAAGTACGCGTTGGGTGGCAATTGAAGATTTTTGATACAATCTTCAAATTGGTAAGGGTTCACAGATGTCGTACGGTAGCCTTCCGTTTTTCTGACCGTAGCTCTTGAAATAATCGTGAGTGGTTGCAGCCGAGCAATTTGCTGGGTCTACAGAGACTATATCTATAACAAGAACGTGTTGATTTCCCAGTTATGCGTTCAGTTAAGTTCACATTACTTTTTACCTTCAGAAGATATCTGTATTTTCATGTATTTTGTGCAGTGATAAATGGAATGAAAACTATTGTGCGTTGTACGCTTTATTATATATTATATTATGAGTTTCAACTTTTTCTATATTTCTGAAGAAAGGTACTTAAATATTTTCGAAATATTGCACATCAGATGACTAAACTTGATAAACTGCAGAGAAATTGTATATAAAAAACAGAATTTGAAAGTTTAGACTTTATAACTCCTTTAAAGCCACCTGGTATTTGTGTACGTATGATTTTTTTTATTTCTGCTTATCCACGTTAATATTTTGAACTAAACAGGAGGCCAAAAATCATCAGCTAAAGCAACAGTTCTAGGAGACGATCCATAAGTTTGTTTGCCCTCTCCAGAATAGTTCGCTATACAGAGCTCTATGTATCAATACGGAACGATTGTTAACATTAAGAATTATTCACGTACTCTGATGAGTTTGCCGAAAGCAACTTATAGCCATTACCATCGCTAATGGTACGTGAACAACAACACTAGTCTCGGTTGTGTTTTGCGCATTAGAAAGCCTTCAATACTGGTGGAGTTGTTTGTTTGCAAAGCGACCTAATAACAACGAATTGATTATTCCATCTTCGTGCCAGTTGCGAAAGAGATTTCGATTATACTGCGTTACGCAACAGCAACAGCAAACGCGGTTACTCTTTAAGAGATGAGGTCCACGGTTGTCAACTTCTTGCTAATTCTGCCACACGTGTCCGGACTGTGCACGTACACTGGCAATTTTCCGGGAAGAAAATTCACAAAACAACGCTCATGAAATACTACTCATTATTGCTCACAACTTTAACACTGATTATCTTCGCAATTAACATTGCTGAAAACTACAGCTTCGAAAGTGGGAACCACTGTTCATGTTTTCACTTTTCATCACTATTTCCGTGATTACCTTATTTAGAGTGATAACCTGCCTGTCGTTTGACAAATATCAGACTATTTTCAAGAGGCTTTCTTATATCCAGTATTCACTCCCGCTGTCCAAGACCTCATCTAAATCGTTTATCAATGACATTCTTTTGCTGTCATACCCTCTTTATGTACTTGCACATTTGATATTTTTTTTCTTTGAACTAGGTTTGGAAGGGAAATTTTGGCAGGCAAAGAATATTTTCGTAGGTCTAACTGCGCTTCCGATAACATATATATATATATATATATATATATATATACGGTTCACTGACGTACTGCACCCTCTACTTTCTCTGAGATGTCCTGCGTGAAATCATACGAACAATGGAACATTTACTTCACATTGGCATAGCAGCATTCCATGAGTTCGGCAGCTCCCAGCGTCTATCAAAATCAATCATCGTTGCTCCTCGACACTGCTTCCCATCTGGAAAGTCTTCTGCTGAAGTTGAACAAGAAAATTTTCCGAAAACGAAGCGTTGGGTGCCACTTTACTCAACTTATTATTTGAAAACCAAGGGAAAGATATCGTGGCCAGGGAGCTTCGTGCAGCTGAAAGACTTGCTCTTTGCCGATGACACGACATTGCTCTTCAAGGACTTCTCGGCTATGATTTTCACGATACTGGCAGGTGAGCTGAAGTGGCATCGTGGTAAGTTATACCCTATAAAAGGGTCTAGTTATTCCAAGTTATTTTATTACTGGAAGCAGTGCTAATGAAGAATGATCCGAGTAAGTAATGAATACGCACAACTGAATGACTTTACAGCAGTATTGGGTGCAAACGCCCAGACAATCTACGTGCATGAAACATGAAGTAGAAATGCGCTAGAGTTTGGAGGGGCGTTTCCATTATTTATTTTTTTTTTACCCTACATAGCAGGTATGAATAACGATTGACTCGAGTAATGCGTAGGTCGCTAGAATAATGAAGTTGCCACCATTAATTTCATGTTTTCTTTTTCTCTTGAGTGGGGAAAGCTTAATTAAAGGTGGTTATTGATTTTTGCTCTTCCCATGGATCCCATCTTCCCTGTTCCAGCATACCCTTTCTTTTCTCAGATTTTCGGTTTACCAATTCTTTTTTTTTTTATTTATGGTAAAGTTCATGACCTAATGAAGGACCGCTCAATAAGCGGTTAGCGTCAGGCAACGTTGCGGTTTGTGCCACACGGGTGATCTCGAATGTAATGCGCACCTATTATGGTCGTTGTAGCTGTTATACTGGTTATAATTGGGTAACCGGAAAAAAGCCTCGGTAGGAAAAAAGCCCACCCGGAAAAAAGCCCCGGTAGGAATAAGAGCTCTACTCATTTATTTGAATGGAGCATATTTAGGTCAACTAAAATAAAAATTCCACTAAGCTAAATGTTACCCAATATTTGCATGGGCGAACGTGGTTGCAAGAGCCCCTGAAATAGGTAATGTGAGGTTAAAATAGATTTAGCTAGGTGAACTCAGGTTATGGGTGAGCTCAGGTTATGGGTGAGCTTAGCTAAGGTGAAGTTGGGCTAACTAAGATTAGGTGAGAATAGTTTAGGTGAGATCAGGTAAGGTAAGATCAGGTTAAGTGAGATCAAGTTAGGTGAGATCAGCTTAGGTGAGATCAGCTTAGGCTAGGTTAGGTGAGGTTAGTTTGGGTTAGTGAGGATTGCGGGTTGGGTTAGGCTGTAACTATAGGAGTCCATTCTTTTGCATTTTGAACTTGTTTTCTCTATCCAAGAAGCTAAGAGCATAGGGAAAACTCACTGGCAACTAGCATCAGAAAGTGACGTCATTATTATTATTATTATTATTATTATTAAAACTTCACGCTTGGGCTCCCACGGACAGGTAATACAACCCAAATGAAGCATTTGCAACACCGGGAAGCCCAATACGCTGCTAAAGG
>LQNS02000155.1:2197725-2223282 GCA_001587735.2 Parhyale hawaiensis
TGCGCCCCGTGGCCGCGCTGAGCCTAATTAAGGACAGGTTGAATCAACTTGGCCGGCACCTACCCGCCTGCTAAGGTTTTAATAAATAAATATAAACCGTTTGATTCGTTTCCTGTCCAGTGACCATGATACTTATATCTGACAAAAACTACTATCATGACCATTTGCATGAGCATATAGTGTCTGGCAGAAGAATTCCCAGGCTGGTCACACCTTTCCAGAAGCGATAATGAGTCGAGTACTTGAGGATGAAATTGGAGATGTGCCAAGAAGACGAGTCAAAGTTTTTGAAAAGACTGATTACACAGAATAAAACCTGGGTCTATCCCAATGATTCAGAGACCAAAGCCCAGTTCATGCAGTGGAAGTACTTGGACTCACCACCCCCAAAGAAGGCAATGGCAGCCCTATGCTGGCAAGGTCATGTTCACAGTCTTGTGGGACCACGACTGAGTAGTGGTGACAGATTTTCTGACAAAGGGTATGACAATTACAGGAGCCGATTATGCTTCACTTTTAAGGAAATTAAGTGAAGCTATCAAAATCAAGAGGCGGGCAAAGTTCAGCAAAAACATCCTCCTCCTGCAAGACAACGCTCCAGCCCACAACCGACATGACGCCAGATGAGAAGCACGTGTTTGTGGCTATGAAATCCTCCTCCATCCTCCATACTCTCCTAACTTTACACTCTCTGGCACTCACTCTTACAAGCCATGACGTTGTTTTTGATAAAAAAAAATGGCGTTGCCCAGATGATGCAGCCTTCATTTCTGAACTAACGTTGAGGCTAGAACACTGGCTTGGGGTGTTCTACAAAATGGTTTCCGGAGCTGCATCAAACACTAGGAGAAGCACGTAATTCTGGGTGGTTCCTATGTAGAGAAAGACTAATAAATGTGTAATGTTTTGTTGCTACTGCCATGGGAAGTGGATCAGGGGCATTACTTGCTGAACGCGCATCGTGTACAGCATGGATGCACTTGTGTACAGTGGTCTCGACTTGCACTCCCTCCTGGGCTTAATTATTTCTCGAAGAACAATATTTTTATTACTGTGCGCGAGATAGCTTATAGTGTTAATTTAAAGTGACTCAAAGAGGTGCAGTGCAAGAATTTATGTTGCAACTGAATCATCAATACTTCCAGATGCGATTCCTGCAAATAAGTAGTCTGCCTATTCCAATAGTGAACAAGATGACATGCATCAAACAACATAATCGAAACAACATGATATATTCTTGTACCATTACAATGCAGGGGCTTAGAACATTAACTGACAGATTAGATAGGAAACTACGTTCTATATATTTATCTTTCTGATAAGAACTTGATTTACTTTTTTCAATGACATCAAAAGATCGGCCATAACAAGCTAAACTTTTGTCAAAACAAACTCTGCCAGCCTCAGTAAGAACTGCGCTGAGAAGTTTCTCAAACCCATTGTTTAATCAATCGAGATATGCAAACAATAAATGACGCAACATGTTTGCACCATAAGGAATGACGCTTTGTTGAATTAGGACTTCTTTCATAGTGATCGTCAATATCCATAACACCTGGAGCAGCCTCTTCAATCTTGAACTGTAGTAAGCCATACCAGTTTGCGAGCTCAAGCGAGCAAGTGCATTATTTCTTTACTCGACTGGCCTCTTGTGCTCTATCAAACTCAATAGCCAAGACTTGTAGAGAATGGCTAGAACAAAACTACTAAGCGCCTTCATCACCATGGCTCGGGTCGTCGGGCACTTTCCACGATGGGGAAATTTTCCAGGTGGTAACTTCAAGAAGTCTCGCCGCTTGATGGTGTACTCGTACATTATGTTCTTTGCTAATTTCGCTGCTATTTTGGCTTTGTTGTTGGTCACAGACGAATACACTGACTTTCAAGTATACTTGTGGCTATCGTATATAACTTTCCTTACTTTTACTACGAATTTTATATCATTTGTATCGTTTGAAGGTCTTACTCCGGTGTTTCGAAATCTTTGCAACATTGATCGTCTTCTACCCTGCAACGCATTCCCTTCCAAAACGTCATTTATTAGCGACATCTTACTCGTAGGGTTTCCTATGCACGTGTTATTTCAAACTCTAAATGGCTTGGCAAGGCTTGCACGTGTAACAAGCGCCGACTTCGGTTTTCTGATGGTTGCTTTGTTTAGGATTTCACTCGTTTTTACTTGCTGTAGCATGCAGTTTTGTTACGCTGGCCTGACCTACTGTGTTTTCTTGTTCTTAGGAGAAGCTCAGTGTAAGGTAGTATCCGCTGTGTCTGCGAAATTCCAAGAACATCAACACCTTCTTGCACTGAAGCGCGGTCTTTCAATTACCGACTTCCGGACTGTAACACAATCACACATTTATTCGATTGAATCGGTTGGAAACGAACCCCTTCCCTTCAGGTTTGTTGATGTTAAACCAAACATCAATGTCTCAGAATGGCCTGACGGGAATGTCTACTGCAACCCTAACAAAGCGCTGCGAGTACAGATCGAACTGAGGGCTGTGGAAAAACTATTGGCAGCAATAGATCGCACCGCCAGGGATTTCTTCAAATCTTGCTCTGTCTTTTTCGCCTGTTTAGCAGGTAAGAAGAGGTCATTTAAAAGTGCGATGCAATATTACATTACTGCATTCTTTCAGCATCAGAACTGAGGTTTCTGTTTTTATTTCAGCTGTTTTCGAAGCTAGAAACGAGAACATAAGTTTGCAACTACTAAAATGATTGAAATTTATTTAGTTGGAAAGGAAATTAATTATTTTCAAGAGGCATAAAAAATAAGTAGTATTTACAAATATTGTCTTTGGCCATATGTTTCCAAAAAAGAATGCACTGACGATTAAGTTATATCGACAAAGATTCAAAATCTATTGCTGGAATTTTTCAGCACATTATTTTCTAGGTGTTGATACATGTTGAACACACAATCCATTTTCCACTAGGACACAGCAATTAAACTTTGTTTAATATTCTCTCTTACCACAAAGTCTGACAACGACACTCCACGACAAATTTTATGGCAGCTGTATCTGGTATCGCGTAGTGTTCTCTTGAAGTTTCAGTGTTTTAGGGCAGTTTACTTAGCTCTGCCAGTAGTCTTCAAATAAATCCATTTCATGTTTCAGTTCACGTTCTGATCGTGCTGGTGTGCAGCCTTTACTGGGTGGCAGAAACATTTCTGACTGACCAGGCTGGCAGCGGCTACGAGATTGACTTAGTATTGAGCTCCATTGTGTACTTGGTGCTCATCTGCAATTCGACCTCCCATTTCAATACGCTAGTAAGATATGACTGAACTTATAGAAAAGTTTACTAATAATAAAAACAAGTACAGTTGTGTTTTCACGTGTACGGTCATTGAAGCTTTACCATTTTTACTTTTCTTCTTGCATTTCTTCTGCGCGTTCGAACACCCTTACAAAAGACTCCAGAGCTGCTGCGAATTTTATAAAGATAAGGAATGTTTTTATGCAAAATGTTTCTAAAAATAAAATATTGTATTGCATAGTTTTGACTTCTTGTACAAATTAGTGAGCTTCGAAATAAACTAGGTACGCAAGTACAAACGTAGAGTAAAATGCATCCAAGTGGTTCTATCAGTTATATATCCCTGAAGCGCAATCAATATGAAGGAAGGGTAGGCAGCTAGCTGATGAATTCAGAACCTGATTTTTCGCTAGTTTTTGACCACTTAATTTATATAGCTTCCTGGAGCTGGAGTGTATTATGTTTCTACCCACTGGCTCGATCCCCAACGCTTACGTCAGTTGTTTTGTACGAGTATGCTGTTGATTCAAAGAGGGAAAAGTTTTACCGTATCGAGAGTGTTTACGGTACTGTCGAGTGATCATTAAAAATAGTTGTGAACTCTAGTTAACCAACACTTTTAAATTTCACAACTTACACTGCGGTAATAATACCTAGTGCATCGACCGCGAGGAAGAAAAATCCATAATTTTCCATCTTCTTTCTGTTGCACTGATTAAGTATAATGAAGAGGTGTATTCAACCGCATACCAATCTTTAGGACTCCACTGACTACCTGCTGACTTGTGGATATTTTATTTTCAACAGCTTATATTCAGGTTCATGTTGGTTACGTAGACTAATAAATAAATTGAAGTCAATACAGTATTTATAATTTACTTGCAGAGAGCAGAGGGCGTTCAGCAGTGGCAGCTGCTATTGCTGAACACGGAAGAGCTGCAGAGCAATACAACAGTAAGTAACTGGTAATAATTCAAAAGCCATTCTTGTAAACTGTAGATAAAATTTTCTCGAAACTTTTCTTGTGTAGGTGTTGCAGAGGGCCGCCCATGTTGCTTGTGATGTTAACCACTTTGATCCATTGATCGGAACTATTGCGTTACTTTTTTTAACCGAATTCGAAATTTTTTTATACAAATGTCTCTTCGAATAAGATATTTTTAATCTCTGGTGTGTTGACCATTTGAAGGTCATCTGAATGAATTTGAAAAATTATAGATATTTAATTTTTCAACCATGAGACAAGTATATTTGGAACAGATGAAAGAAAAACTGAAGCCAAACTGCATAATATATTGTTGAAGTGCTACCGCTCGTAGTACTATTGGATATTGCACAATTCCTCGTCCACTTCATTTCAGTTATTAGAGGTAAGGTGCAAGGAAGTAAAAGCAAGTGCAATATCTGCTCACCTCCGAGCATGCCATGACATGCCGGACAATGGGAGCTTCATCGAGGCCCAAGTATTGTAGGAGGCGGGTTGCACAATGGTAAACGCGCAACGAACCGCTCAGAACTGGTCAAAGTTATCGCAGCGATCGTTCTGCTTGTTCATTATTGGATCCACAATGGAGATATCTCATTTAAAAATGACACAACTATTCCCATAGCTCTGAACACCGTTACAAGATTGCGGCAGTCTTATCATGTTGCCCGTGAGTGGGAACAGTTAGGATTCTTTCCACACGCCCCAAGTTGTTTTCTCCATTACGCTTGAAGGTTTTGGAAGCTGTGGCCAAAGACACGTGTTTTCCTTCTCTCCATACGTATGTGCCATTCTCAACATGGAATCATTTGCAGAAGTATTTTTAAGAGTTGATGGAATGACGACTGGGGTTTGCCTAGACGAGATCGATCCTTGAGGTTGCCGCCATTCTCTAGTCATCTATGGCTCCGTAGACAGCAATCCATCTAAGTATACTCACATGGTGATGGGCTCGTTGTGGCCCCGCGGGAAAGAGACCGGTTGTTTCAGTCGTATTTGCTTCCATGGAGGCACACATACACCTGAACACTTTTAGTGCTAGTGACAATTGCCGTTAGAAAGATCAATTTTAAGTTTACATCAATGGAATTACTTTTACTACTTGAAGCTGAAAACAGACAAGCATAATCAAGTGTAAATTCATATAAGCATGAACGTACAAATGGATTTCCGCGTATGATAGACGTAAGAAATTTTCGCAGCGATGATTACTCATTTTTGGCCAAATCTATACCTACTTCTCAAGCTATGTTTCAATGATTTTGATAACTTAGGAACTTTAATCTTCTTTTCATTTTTTTGTAAATATTGAAAGCAGATTTGAGAGAATTGCAGCTTAATCTTTTGCATATTTAACAAGCAAGGCAAAAGTATTAGCACGTTGTACTGAATCTTATTGTATTTTCTAGCCTGACACAAATATAGAAATGAGATCTATCAGGCGGTATACTTCAAGCATTTACGTATGCCCATCTTCACACAAGATATCATCCACGCAGACCTGTTATTACTGTTATTATTAAATCACACTAGACTGACGACGTGGGAACGGAGAAACTCCATGAGGTTGACAAAAACCCACGCAACCGGCCCAGTTCTAGTAGACGCTAGGTAATAGCATCAAATGTTCTTTCGGTTACCTTAAACTGAGGAGTATTAGTTTCTTAATTCTTAGTTTTGCACAAATAGCAATGCAGCTAGTCAGCACGAAAACAAGGCAAACTAGAGTACTCCGAGAGCGCAAACCTCGGCCAAGCAAGGCAGAAGCAAAGAAATTATGAAATTGGGACTGAGTCTATGATTTTCTTTATATCAACACCAAAATTTGATCAGTGTGCCTCTTAACCGTATTAACAGTTTCAGCAATTTTCTTGAAGATCCGTTTATAATTTTTTTGAGTCAGGCTGCTTTTTAACTTTTCGACAAACAGTAGTGAAACTCACTAACATATCAACCGATGGTCAATAAAATTTAATAATTTATGTCTTCTAACATTACCAACAACTCCGATAAATTTCATAAAGGTCAGTTCATAACTTTTTGAGTTATCGTTCTAACAAACATAAAATTAAAAACCGCGACAAACTAACAAACGAACAAACAAATGATCACACAAATTTGGCCATTTACTCTTCGAGAAATACCTAACATATCATATAAATTTCTTGAAAATCCATCCCTAACTTTTTGAGTTATGGCATTCGGAAAAATAAAGCAGCCACACAAACATACGGATGAATGGATTTTCACCAGGCGTTAATCACCAGTTCCTCCTAACATACCTAACAATCCTGCTATGTTTCGTCAAAATCCGTCCATAACTTTTCGAGCTATCTTGGTGACAGACAGACGGATGGACAGACAAACGGACAGAAAAATCCAACAAAAACATAACCGTTATTGGCGGAAGTAATTAGAATAACCATCGACCATACGATACCTGAACTCTTCACTCCTTGCAAATGAGACTGATGGCAAATTGGTAAATTCTCGATAAAATTTGTTCCATTCAACGTACTGACTTGAAACAAAGAAGTGAACTGGAAGCGCAAGGAGTATATCTATTGGAATGAAACAAGCATGCGTGAGCACTGGCCAACGGTAAATTGCAAAATAATTTAGACAATTTTAGGTCATTTTGCTGTCCCAAACCTCAATTATCGTCGTCCACTGTTGGTATGTAGCTACGAATTTGTGTTGCTTACTGATAAACACATTTCTTGCATCACCGAGAACTGTTTACTTCTTGTTTATGCCGTTCTGTGGCCTAGAAAAGATTTTATGAAAGTTTAATCTATTCACAATCAGCTTCATTTGTAAATTTCAGTGGACAGTTAAAGTATTGTGTGGTCCATTGAATAACATATCAGTTACGTAGTTTGCTCCTGATGCACAATGCTAATTGTTTTTCAATATGTTTTATTGTTGCTTTCCTCTTCTACAAAAAAATAATAATAATAATTACCTCCACCAAGTAGGTTATGTTTTCGTCGGAGTTTGTCTGTCTGACTTTTGCTTGTCAGTCACAAAGATAGCTCAGAAAGTTATGTGCGGGTCTTTATGAAATTCACACGGAATGTTGGAGCAACTGATGATTAACTATTGGTGGAGATCCGTCCAACAGTTTGTTTGTCTATCAACCTATTCTTGGTAACCTAATTCAGACAGTTATGAACGAATCTTCATGAAATCTAGTCATTGATGAAAATGTGAGAAAGGGTAACTGGAACAGTTATTAAATACTAAAGATGGTATTCTATGGTTTTGCCTTGTTGCACAACCTAGTAAGTTTCAACATGAACAACGCACGCACAAACGTAAACTAGAAAGCCTCGTGGCGCAAGATTATCACCCGCACTGGGAGTAAATTCCATTGCCGTCATAATTTTTATGGACCTGCTAATCCTAGTTTATTGGCATGGGTCACATTGAGGACAGCCCACTAGAATCTCTGCAACAAAATCATGAACATAGCTTAACTCATTCGACCACTTATTGGGTGAACAGATAAATACATATACTTAAATCTTTAACGAGAATCACCTCTCTCACTTCGTTCGGGGGTGAAAATAGATCGAAGTGGTTCTATCAGTTATAACTCAACAACAACAGGGCAGGGTTTATTGTGCGCTTTGCAAGCACACCCTACATGTTAATACAGTTAGTATCAATTGTAAGAAAATATCGAATCGCCTTTGGGAACTATTGTGGCATGATGACGTGAATGATATTTGCTCGCTGTTCATTATAGTGAAAACGATGTTTTTTTTGCTAGCAACTGCTTAATACATTTTATGTGACACGCTGCCGTAAAATATTAATAATGACAAAATAAGACATATAAATACTCACTGTAATGGTGTAAGAGACTTACCCAATATTTTACATTTTTATTGCAGGCCAGTCGCATCAACCGAAGGTTGAGCCAGCCTTTGGATTTCGAATTGCTTGGGTTCAGCGAACTTGACAGGAGTTTCCTGATAGGGGTAAGGGACGTTTATTTTCACATGAATGAATACTTTTACTTCTATAGCCACTGGCTAGCGACAACACGTTATTACTCACAGCTCTCGACTCGTGTGCAGGTACCGATAAAATCTTTCTACTGCCCTGTTTTATCGAGCCGAAAAATGCATGTCATCGGAAAAAATACATGCCTTGAAACCTGCCAAAATATCCTTTGGTGCTTGTTTGTGTTTCAAATTTACTATAGACTCTTAAGACTAAGGGATTTGCATCTCTCAAATGTTTTACAGTAAAAACTGAGCAATAAGTTTCAAAATTAGTATAAATACGATGAGAGGTAGGAAGCTTGAGAGAGAGAGAGAGTTCGTCAGAATATATATATATATATATATTTGACACGATGCCCACATACCCGTAAAATCGACGTTTGTAATTATTACAAAGTGTAGTATCATGATGATAACCTTCTTACATACACATTTATTACATTGCCTCTTACATTTATATCTATTTGTTGGCGTACCTTCTATTTACCGTTGCTACAGCATTTCTACTGATTCTTCTTTACTTCTTTTTCTAGAACATGTCATTGAAACATTTGAATTGTTTGCAGCTGTAGAACGTTTTAAGGTTCTCTGTAACGGATATAGGAAAAAAGCCCGGGAGGAAAAAGTCCCCTGTAGAATAAAAGCCCTCTTGGAAAAAGGTCACCCCGGAGAAAACCCCGGTAGGAAAAAAGCCCCCCCCCCCGTCCATCTCCTAATGTACAATTATTGTCCATACTTAGTCATTTTGAAGTAAGTTATATTATACTGTACTGCATTTACTTACCCTAACCTAAACTAGTCTAGCTTTTTCTAACGCAGCCTAAGCTAACCACATCTGACTAAACACAATCTAGTCCGACATAACATTACTTTGCTTCCTCTAACCTGACTTACTAGTTGGTATTTTTTTCACTTAACCTAGCTTAACATCAGCTAACTATACTGAACGTTTTTTTCATTAGAGCAATTAATTAAGAGAAAGGCAGGCCTCAACCACCTAACATTTCCTAATGGTTTGAATCCTTCTGTAATTACCTAACTTTTCGTATGTAAGTAATTTCTACGTGACAGACCCAGAACGCAAAGAGTGTAACAGGAGGACTCAATGTTACTGAAGTAATATTTAGGCGTGACCTCACCGCATGTAGCCAAATTACGTCACACCGACAAGTCGAAATACATATATGAAAGGTCGGACCTCACGCCTTCATAGGTTGGGTTCGAAATCCTCACCAAAAATGTATTCAGGGTTATATTCTTGACGCGAGAGAAACCATATGAATATTAATTGCTCAACCTCTCTGTACTTGACAACTGTCGTCTTACTGTGTTTTGTGTATGGGTGCAACTCAAGTAGGTGGGCAGTGAGGAGCGGGAGATTGAATGAATAAGGTCCAAAAGATGCGTTTAAATTATTTTCTGCTAAATACGAAGTGTAAATGTGGCTTCACTTCAAAGAAGATGAATCAAGGGGCCATACAGGCCTAGATTTTGCCTCTATAGTGACGTGAAAGTTTCCACGAGCCTTCACTGCATGTTTTATTGGTAACTATTGTTTCTTGTTCAATTAGAATAGATTCTCTTCTTTAATTTATTTGCTCAAGGGTTGAAGTTCGCAACTGATGACGATTTTTCAAGCGAAATTGATCAAATATTCATTAGCTGCTCAGCCACGTCGATGTTGACGTGATTAATGACGTCACTTTTTCATGGTAGTTTCCCTTGAGTTCTACTGTTACGCTCTTTACTTTTTGGATAGGGATAACCCGAGATATCCAATTTTTGGGGTGACTTAGAACACGTTCAAAATGTGAAATAAAAAGCATGGGTTTAGCCTAACCCAAACCGCAGTCCTCACTAACACAAACTAAGTTCACTCACCTAACTCAAGATGATCTCACCTAATCTTATCTCACTGAGCCTGATGTTACCAAACCTAACCTAACCTTATCCAGCCCAACTTCACCTCAACAAACCTATGATCACATAACCTAAACTCATCTAACTAAATCTAACTTAACCTCACCTTACCTATTTCAGTGATTATTGCAACCATCATTCGCACATTCAAATACTGGGTCAAATTTAGCTTAGCACAATATAGCTTAGTTTACTTTTAAATATGCTGTATACACATAAATGAATAGAGTTCTCAAATACAGCTTCAACAGAAAGCGTCGCTGTTTTCCTCTCGGGGCTTTTTCCGGACTCCGGTTACCCTCTATAACACAACTCTTTGCAACAAGAGTGATGAAGTGCCGAGTGGCATGAAAATTCTAAAATACCTCTGCTACTTGAACCAGAATTATGTACTATTGAACCATATTGCTGACGGAATATTTATTGAGATTTATTAGTGCTCGAAGGTCAGGGCAAGCATAACAAAAATCACGAATTCTGAGGCTGATCTGCGTAAATTACATTTTTCGACATACAGTAGGTAGATTACGTTAACATATATTTTTATTGGTATAGATTATGAAACTAGTTTTTCCATTTCCCCAAACCGTATTTTTTCAAGTTACAGCTTGACATTAAAAAATTATTATTCATGTTCACTATAAGCCTACGAAGCACCTCTTCGGAAAATCGTGACTAGTAGTTTTCAAACCATCACCGTATAATAATCACAATATTTCTCACTCCCAGGCACTGAAAGGTGTGTCGACGTACCTGATAATTGCTCTTCAGTTCCGGATGGCTGGCATTGGCAGCGGCTGAGCCATAGAAGTTTTTTTTTCAGACTACCTCCACCGAGTGTGTGACAAGAAGGAACTATCAGAAGAGCATTTTAATGTCGCCCATCCTTTGTGTAATACTCGTTCGCACCAAGTTCATTGCAGTTTGACAAAACTGAAGTTATTGTCTAGTAGAAATGAAAGGAATATGAATACTTGCGATTCCATGAATGTTGGTTGGTCATATTTCGCTAAAAGAATTTGATAGCACTGCCTAGTGACACATAATATCAGTTTGCCATTACTGAGTGTCTACGACCTTCGTGATTTTTACTGCACGTTCGAAGCACTGGTGCCATTCAGTGCACTTGTCGATGACACCTGTTACTATAGATTTAAAACAGTCCGATGCCGTTGAGTGTACTGAACAGTGATTACTTGTTATTCTAGCTTGGCCATGCACTATCAGAACTAGAAATCGTTTTGAAGTTACTTCGACTCTTATAGCAATCTCTCACTCAGTGGTTCCCAAATAGTCCCATACCATGGACCATCAACTGAAAATAAAGTCGTGCACCACTTCATTCTTGACAATGATAAAGAAGTAAACACAACAAGCGTTTTTGGTACATCGATAACCAGAATATTGTTCATATTGGAATAATATTCTACAAGGAATAACCATTTCTTGTGATTGAAGACCCAGTACACTCAAAATTAATTAATATTTTTTACTTTGTTGACATATGCAGTAGAAATTCTGAAGACCACAAAAAAAAAAAAAACATCATGGTTGCCAGTCGGGAACGAGTGCTCACACCTATTGCTCGTAAATACACATAAATATTCATTAAAATTTTTTATCCACTTCCGTGTCCGAAATACTTGAGTAACTATTCAAGGTACCCTTAAGGACTCTGTTGTTCTATAAATATTATACTTGGAAATTAATCGATCTTTATTTCTGTATGAGATGCAATATAACGAAAAAGAACACAATGGTGTTATTTTGCTTCCTGTGGACGATTTTTTGCTATAATTCAAAACGCTGAAATAAAAGCAAGAAGTGAACCCAGTAACAGATGAGTGCAATCGGTTAAAGGTCAATTCAGAAACCTGGGGAACTCAGACCTTCCCAACTCAGACCTCTGCCCTTTTCAGAGCCCTGGCCAATTCAGACCCCTGCCCAACTGAGACCTCTGTCCAATTCAGACCCCAAGCCAACTCAGACCCCTGTTAATGAACATACTTGGAAAATAAAGAGATAGAAGGCCTCAGTACAGGAGAGGGGGAGTAGAAGCGAACATGGGGATTGGCAGGCAGCTAGCAGTTACAGTCTAACAGAGCTACTTACGAGAGTTACGAGAGCAGCAGGCCATGCTCAGCTGGCAGGGCTACCAAACTCTTTTCCTAATAAAAAGATCCACGAAAAACAACAATTTTGTGGTTATCTTAATTACTGAGACATTATTGTTGGCAGTGGTAGATGTATTATTTGATATTTCATTGCGGTAGCCCGTTTATTGAATGTCTTCTCCAGAAGAGTAAAGCAGTAAGACCGATAGCAGTCTGCGACTTGACCTCTCTCCTCCGCTCTTCAATAAGGACTGAGAGGCTCCAGGGCTGCCACCGAGATTTCACCAAAAAACCCAGATTGAAGCTTAAAAAAAAAAAAAAAAAAACAGATTGGACCTAAAAAACCCAGACTAGCAGAAACAATAAAATTAATAGCTTAATAAAGGTTTTCTTCGTAGCAGTGTAGCACGTAAGAGCATATCCGCTCCATGTTTTTCTTCAACGCTATTCATTTTCAAGGTTGATTTCTTCGTGAACAGTCAACATATCTTCTTCTATGTATATTCCCTCAGCCTGCTCAAGCTTACTGTGTATGTTTTGCAAGTACTCTGTTATTAGTGAATTAATTTTTTTATCAAAATTCAAACAAGCGAATATATATTCTTTCTGCGCTGACTGCTCATGCAGAAGAATGCGGCAACACAGTCAAACAATTTAATAACTTTGAAAGTAGCGGAAACTTCGCTTTATTCAATGCATCTGTCACTGTACCTTATTTGTTCCAGTATTCTGGAATTGATTTGTAAGCAATAGGCAAAGAATTTCCAGACACACGAAAACATAGCGGCTGATCATCGAGAAGATCTAGCTCTGCTATTTTTGGCAAGGGAAAGGAAACGTAAAGCTAGAAGTCCTATCAATTCAAAGCAATTAGGTAACATCGAGAGCAATAGCAGAATCCAAGATTTTGAGCCTGTTAATAACGCCATCACCGGATAGTGATGCTGCCACTCTCTGATGCCTGAGACTACGTTTGAACGAAGTAACGAACGCGTTCCGTAGTGGCAAACTAGTACGTTCGCTTGGAACAAAAATGCCGTTACGTGAGCCAGGAGTCATTTTAGTTTATATTTTTCCTTAAACGATGTTGTTATAGATATTCTGAGAATATCTCTAACTCGTATTATGACTCTAAAAAGAACAATCACAAAAAAAAACAGATTGTGCTCATTTCCCGAAATAAAAACCCAGCAACCCAGCTCAAGCCCGAAAAACCCAGATCTGGCTCAGAAAAATCAGCAGTGGCAGCCCTGCTTAGAGCCAGTGAGATTGTGAGAGGCTGTCCTTCGGCTGCCACTGCGGTTCTTGTGACTCATTGGCTAATTCATTACTACTTCACTAAAACGTCACAAGCTTCATGACGGCAGTAGCACCCATGACTGTACTCACCTTCCTTGTACTGTGTAGTGTAAGAGACCAAATACGGTACGACTAGTTTCTTGTACTGGCGACAAAAAAAAAAAAATCACTATTAATTGGTTACTGTGATAGGCAGCAAAACCGCATAGAACGGAAATGAAGGTTAAATTTTGTAAACACACTATCGAAAGGAATTGATAGTAGCTCAAAATATTCTAAGCTGCCACGATAAACGTAAATAAACAAAACATCAACATAGCCACTGCGAAACAATTAAGTACCGTATGCCCACATACAAAATTCTTTTACAATATTTTAGAAATATGTGATTCATAGCAAAAGTGAATAAATCCGGGGTGAATTGAATTTAAAAAAATGCCTGAAAGTAATACTGTTGACTTATATATAGAGGCAAAACTTCTTTTAAAACTTGTTAAGCGTGAAGACGCAACTTCAACTTCTACCGTGTACGACGTGAACGTGCAAATACTCAGTGTATTGGTGGCAGACGTACGATGAAACAATCTGTTATCTCATGCTACCTACTAGTGAAACGTATAAATTTATGTGTTTTTTCTGTATGTTTCTCCAACACTATTTCAATTTTGATTTTTATCGTTGTATTTAATTTGTAGAGTATCTTAGGAAAAGCGTTTGTAAAATATAGTACATAATGTAGTCCTGTAACTGCGCTCGTATTGCTTTTCCCGTTTGCGTTTTATCAATGCTCTAATTGCTTTGAACAATCACCTCAAATTTAAACATTTTGCGCCCGTTTAAACCAAACCTGTATAGCAGTTAATAATTTTGCAAAACTACTTGAACAGTCATGGTATGCATATTAAGTTTAAACTGTTAACACTTCAAACATTTTGCATAAATATTTAAGTCTAAGAGGCATATGAATTAAAGTTTAAGTCACACATGAGTGTGAAACCTGCTGCAGACGAAAGTCTTTCGTCCTGTGTTTTTACTTTACAGCGTTCGAATAAGTCGTTTTGTCGCTGCAAACACGACTTTAAAGTGAGCAAAAGTTTCGATAAAATGTTTACCGTCAGATCCGCTGGCTCACAAAGTGTCACTAGTGCAGTGTCTTAGCGAATGTCGTCTTAGAAAGTAGTGCCCTTTTTGGTTATTTACACAGCCACAGCAACGCATACGAACGCTGTGAAGTGAAAACACAGGACAAAAGACTATCGTCTGCAGCGGGCCTTAGGCCTGCAGCTCACAACGTTCAGGAGTCCTGAAATTAAAACCAAACACATAAACCGTTTTGCATAAATGTTTAAGTAGTTTTGCAAAATTGTTAACTGTTATGCAGGTTTGGTTTAAACGGGTTCAAAATGCTTCAATTCGTTGTGATGGTTTAAAACAATTAGAGCATTGTTATAACGCAAACGAATAAAACGGTAAGTTAAACGTACATCTATAATCTTGTGTATCACTAGGGCAATTTCATGTTTTTCGGATAAAGGAGAATGTGTGGGCATGATTGTGACTAGAATCCACACCTGTCAAACGCGCTTACTGCCTGAAAATATTTTCAAGACAACTTATGCCTCATGCTCAGATTTTTTTCAAAAATTTTCTACTCTCCGTAGTTTTACGATCGTAATGGCTGTTACTCACGCTAGCCTAAAGCTGAGGAAACTCTCTCAAACGTGCAAAATATTTTGCGCAAAACTGCAAATCCCTATTCACACGTGAGAATGACCCGATGGTCAAAAAACTTAGAGCTCCGTTCATCTAAACGACGTTGCCCTGGCTACGGAACGAACACAGTAATGAAAATACATCTAACGAGCAGAGTAATACAAGGGATGCTACCCATCACAACCAGAAGCAATATTAAGTGCAATTCACTAATAAAATATATTGAAAATAATAAACTGTTGCCGCTCCGAAAGTGAATTGAACAACCTACACGCCGGTAGATGTTCTCGGTGGCGGTTTATGTATAAAATTTCGCGCGTTTGACCAGTGTATCGAGCACAAAAAAATGCTGCATGCTCCATCCTAGAATTTTGCGCAAAAGTGGGAGTGTGCAAGTGTTTAGAGGTCGGATTCGAGCGTAAAATTCGGCCACTCGTTGTTTTGGATAGCATGTGGCATCGGCATAACAACGTCGGAGAAATCATAAGCGAAAAAGCACATAAATTGATTCATTATATATAATTGTGAGTAGCAATCTGGCGATTTATTATGCATAATTAGTAATATTTCGTGTGGCATCGGCATAACAACATCGGAGAAATTATGAGCGAAGAAGCACATACATTGATTCAATTCATATAACTGTGAGTATTAATCCGGCGATTCAATATGCATAATTAATACTATTTTGCGAATATATATTGATATTAATAAACATAACGTCGACGAACTAGTAAAATATAGAGTTTCGGGAATTTTTCCCATCATCAGAAATTGTAACTAAACACTACAAAGGATGCCTAAAAGAATTTTATTTTAGATGAACTTAGTTTGGACATGTGTAAACAGGGTAAGACGTAAAAGGCGAATGACCATAGTGCTCTTTGGGGGCCCTTATATAAGCGTCGGACGGTAAGGGACGCGGAGGAAAACGAGCTAGTACAGTCGGAGGAATAAGCGCCAGTCATGGATCGTGACAAGTGGTACGGCTGTAGTCATTATATTGAGGCTAGGGTTTGTTTTATGGATATGTAGTGATTCTAGAGCATAAAGGAGCATTGTTGTGTACTGGAGGAAGTGCGAATGAGCAGAGATACGCGGAGGGACTAGACGTCAGTTCCTGTACAGTCGGCGGATGTGATGCTAACCGAGAACTTTATAAAGCGGTGCGGCTGAGGCCATATTAAATTTGACTAGTTAGTCCAAGTTATATTTATCAGTGTGATATCCTAGTTTAAGCCCCTTAAAAATTGATATTGTATCTTGTTTTATCAGGAGTCTAAGCTGGGCAGGGGTCTGAGTTGGGCAGGGGTCTGATCTGGGCAGGAATCTGAGTTGGGCAGAGGTCTGAGTTAGACGTAGTCTGAGTTAGGCAGGGGTCTGAGTTGGGCAGGGGTCTGATCTGGGCAGGGATCTGAGTTGGGCAGAGGTCTGAGTTAGACGTAGTCTGAGTTGAGTAGAGGTCTAAGTTGGGCAGGGGTCTGAGTTAGCCGGAGTCGGAGTTAGTTGGGGTCTGAGTTGGGAGGGTCTGAGTCGGGAGAGTCTTAGTTGGGGGGTCTGAGTTGTGAGGGTCTTAGTTGGGGAGTCTGAGATGTCCAGGGGTCTGAATTCACATGTAACCAGTGCAATCACTGTCATCGGCGACCCCACTGGCGGGCGAACAGCGGAACTAGAAATGTATGGCTGCAGTCACCGACCTAACTGTGCTGTTGTTATTGGGCTACAAGGGGCAACAGACCACATACCCACTTTGACCCGTAGCCCGTTCATGTGATGCTTAAAGATGGGCGATATAGTAGGCCGAAATGTTGCATGAAATTTTAATACAGTAGTTCACGGTATCGTCAAATTTAATTCCAGCAAAGTTTAGGGAAATTTAGTGGTGGGTGTCTTTTTATATTTAGGAATGTGGAAAAAGTGCAGTGCTCAAACTAAATTACAACTGGAGTAACTATAACTTCATAACTTCAGTAACTATAATTTGATAAGTTTGGTAATTATAACTTAATTAAGTACCTATAACCTTATAACATGAACTACGTGCATGGCTTCAGTAAAAAGGAGTTATTAACTAATTATTGGTAACTATAACCGCAACTGCCCTTTTTTATTAATTATAACTATCATATGAAAATGCACCATAATTCCACAATGAAGTAAAGAATATTAAACATTATTAATTTAGGAACCGGAGGGGCTTAATTTGTTTGGAAAATAAAAAAAAGTCATGTCTGGGATTTAATAAAGCTTCCTCGAGTAGCTGGTTTGTCTTAGGTCGCCACTGCAGGGGGTCGCGAGAATCTTTCCGGAGACTACCGCTCTTCACATACCACTAAACAATTTAAAAGGAAAATAATTGAAAACAAACTTTACACTGAAAGGAAATTAAAGTTTCCTTAGATTTCTCTCTCTCCTTAGGTCATCAGAAAATGTATGCTTGAGAAATTCAAAAAGTGATAAAAAAATTATGAAGTAAATTATTTTGCAAATGATCGAAGGCCACTATAGGGACACCCCGACGAGCCTCAATAAAGAACTCAAATAACAAAAGTAAACTACTTGCAATGATGGTAATTGTACAAATTGAATTATTTTGCCAAGCTTCGAGGTCTCCGAGTGATTGATTCTGGAATGAGCGCACTCTTGGCTTCATCCTACGTAACGGCCGTTATATAACAAATAACTTGTGCTTCGCTCTCCATCTACAAATATCTTCCTGATTTTTTTGTTACCATTAGATTGGTTAAACAACAGAGCTTGCTTTAATATCATTTTCTATTTTTCAGCTAGTGGGACTAAAATCGTGGTTCAGTTAATCGTGGAAACAAAGATTGTAATGCTGTGTTACGCTCTTTGTTTCCTGAGTTAATCCTCCAGAATAAGAGAGAAGTGTTTTTTTTTTTTTCTGATAATTTTCTATGAGAGGCTAATATTACAATCTTACCGAGCACTTGATGCATGTTTTATTAACATTTTGGTAAATTATGTACTCTAAATGATTTCTTAATACATAAATAGTTGGGCTAAGAATAAGGGTTACGGTGTACTTTGCTCTTAAAAACAACCCAATACAGAGGGTATATACATTTGAAGTAATTCCTTCGTAAAAACACTGGTACAGATGGGGCACTTGCATATGTCTGTTTCTTGTGGTAGTTTTACAAATGTCAAATTTGATCATAAACACATTTTGGAAGTTTTTATTTTATGAAGTTTCTGTTCTATCACTGGGAAACCCACATGCACTGGTTCATGGTGCATACACATACAGTGGGGGGGGATAAATATTCGTACACCGTTAAATTTTGTATTTAAAAAATCTAGCGAACAAAAAAAAAAAATATTGATACAGTATTTGTGTTTAAGTATTATCAATTGATATATGTCAACAAAACTGAAAATTATAATAAATTAAATAATATTTCACAAAGCTGGGGTTGAAAAATGTATTCGTACAAAACGAACGTAGAGGAAGGTTGTAACTATGGCAAAAAGCAAGGAGCTTGGAATTGTGTAAGATAGTTGTTTACTAAAGAATATAAATCCTGGAAAAGTTATAGGCAAATATCACAGACACTCAAAATAGTGTTTACCAACATCGGGTTATTTATAAAAAGGTTTAAAACTTCGGAAACCGTCGAAAACCAACTTTTATGTGGCAGGCCACGGAAGATTTCCCCTGAAATTCGCCCGTAAGCTCAAGGATAAGCCTGAGTCATTCTGGGAAAACGTGTTGTGGTCGGTTGTGACTAAAATAGAGCTATTTGAACGGAATTTAATGAACCATGTATGGCAGAAGGACGGAACGGCATTCGCACCAAAAAAATACCATTCCCACTGTGAAATTTGATGGTGGTAACGTTATGTTTGGGACGCTTTTCATCACGTCGAACAGGCAACATTCATATTATGGAAGGGAGAATGGACGCTCACATGTATCAGAACATTTTGAGGGGCCACTTGCATGCGCCTGTTCAAAAACTCGGGCTACCACAAGAATTCGCTTTTCGGCACGACAGCGGCTCTAAACATACCGCGAAAACGACGATGAAATGGTTTACCGATGTCCATGTACAACAATTGGAATGGCCAAGTCGGTCTCTGGATTTTATTCCGATAGAAAATTTGTAGCGATTTCTGAAATTAAGCATTAATGCGGAGAAGCCGAAGTCCATTCCTGAACTCAAAGAAATCTGCAAGGAGGAATGGGCTAAAATCCCTTAGGAAACATGTCAAGGCTCGATAAAAAATGTAGAAAGGGATTAATTGCCGTTGAACTGAACAAAAGCTACGCCACAAAATATTGAATGTTTTTTCAAAATTTTTTTTTCGTTGTACGAATACTTTTTCACCCCAAATTATATAAATTGTTTTATAATTTCTATTATATGAATTTACTTGTTTTGTTGTTCCGTGTATGTTATTTCTGCAAAAAAATGCAAATACTGTGGCATTATAAGTATTTACTTTTGGTTCACTAGATTCTTTTCAATAAACAATTTCATGGTGAACGAAAATTTATTTCCCCCACTGTCTATGCCCACTGTCCTTAGAGGACTGCAGCTACATGGGTTCAATAACGAAAGGATTAGGATTTTTAATATGCAGTTTGACTGTGATTGGCTCACTTTTTGTAGTGCCTTTAGTGCTATCGAAAGACTAAAAAACCAGAAAAGACGCGCCTGAAGCCGCACAAAAGTTTAATCACCTTGCCTTTCAGCCGCAGCTTTCACAAAATTTCACTCATAAAAGCCTCATCCGTTAAGAGTTGCAACAATTTCTTGTGTATAATTTCTCTAATAATTCAAACGCCATAGGAAACCTTTATACGGTGGCCGTCTGTCTTTGATGTAACATTGTGCCTAAAGAAGCCGAGAAGAATTATTCGTAGTCGCTTTGCAAGTGGTGTCTTTATTGCAAGCAGATTCATCAAGAATATGTGTTGCTTCGAAAACAAGATAGGACAGTGTTCAATAATGTTGTTCATGTACAAAAATAACAATAACTATAAGTACTTGCTTTCTAAATTTAGGCTCCCAGGTAATATACTTTATTCATAACCAAACAAGTTTCTAGAGTTTTGCTTGGTTTCGATTCAGATTACCGCCTTGTGTTCTAAAGTTGCATATTAAGGATCTGACTACATAAGGAGGTTGTACACAAGCCTCCAGTTCACTGTACTGTGATTTGCAAGCTCTTTCTAGTAAAACTACAGTTGCATAACAATGAACTTGACTTGAAATATATTTTCTTATGCTCCTGGGTAAAGGTTAATGATTTTCCTGTGGATGACGTAGAAAATGTCCCATTGAGAGGCGTGATTTGTGCAACCAGACAAGTTCTTTGCTGAGTATGGCTACCGTAATCATTGATTAGCCCTGCTCCCAACAAGCTGCGCGAACTGTTGCATATAATATAACTAAGAATTTATTGATAACTATGTGGTTCTTGGTGCCATAGGCTTACTATATCATGACGTTATAATGAAGCAAACGTAAGATGCGTAGGTGGCAGCATCGTTCCCAGCTTGTGAGTCAGAACAACACTGTGGCTTTTGACCCCCCCCCCCATACTAACAGTGTCTCCTCAGAGTTAGCGCCTACTATTCTGTGTCGAGGGATGTTGTGCTATATGATGGGTTTTAAGTTTCCTCTGGGATTTCTGCCAGCATACGTATTGTAGTCATTGGATGCACGCATATATTCTACCCGCCGTGGTGCTAATGGACATAGAAGTAAAACATTACTGCAATGGTAGGAATATAATTTACGCGGAAATTATTGGATTTGCGCTATTCGGCTTTCCTCTTCTGCCCGTCAAGGAGCGGTCCGTTCGGTTCACTATCAACAGATTCTCTGCTTCTCTAACGAATAGTCAACGCCCAGGCAGTAAGCAAAGTCAAATTACAGTGGTATACGTTACGTATTTCAGTTGTATTGCCCATGGAACTACTGAATTGATCATTGCCGTTTTTGAGGCCCAGCGCAGTTTAACTTCCGTATCACAGATACAATCGAATTAAAGAGCTAATTCATGGAAAGAATGCCACTGCCCCCCACCCATTACCTCGAATTACCTCTCGTGTAAAAGTGAAGAAAATGTGTCAAACAAGACACAAATAAATAAGCAAGACACCAGCAAGACCGGCTCACAGACTTTTAGTATAATACTAGACCACCCGTGACCCGTTGGGTCGTCATCACGATCGCCTTGTCTGTCTTTCGTGCCCATTTTGCTTCCTTCTCACCAGTTACTTATACTGATCTTTCCTCCATCTGTTTTTCCTCTTCTTTCCCGACTTGCTGTTCCCATGCCCGTTAATCCTGTGTGGGAACACCCTCGTGCATGGGTTCCACGTGTCTATTATCACACTACGTGTCCCTTCATTCTTCCTCTGTGACATCGCCTTTGTTGTGGAAACGGAGACTTAAACTTCTGAAGATAATAATAATAGTCACGATCGTCTGTGCTTACTCATTTAGCTGGTCGTAAACCACACGCCATTCGGCCGTCCTCTCCTGCTCGTCAAGGAGCTGCCCATACGGCTCACTGTCAACAGATTCTATGCTTGTCTAACAAATATTCAACACGCAGTCTGAAAGCAAATTCAATTTATATGTTACGTATTCCAGTTGTATTTTCCAGAGCAACTTTTATATTATCGTGCCCGTTCTTGCAACCAACTGGCAAGTTCCACGTGCGTATCACAGATACAATCGAATTAAAGAGCTAATTCATGCCCCCGGATAGGCCATAGGCCATATACCCCCCGAGGACCTTGGGATTTCTTCCCTATCTAAAAGTGAAGAAACTGTGTCAACAAGATCACAAGTAAATAAACAAGCAAGATCACAAGTAAACAAGCATGACCGGTTCACAGACTTTTAGTATAATATATATATAGATAGATACTGATACATAGATGGGAATTCTCGACTTTTTATTACACGAGATATATGTTATTAACGGACTTCGCAGAGAGTGGTGTAGCCAAGCTACAAGTGACTTGGGTCGACAGTGGCGTCAAGTTACCAACTGTTTAAATTAATTCATTACATCCTTACGAAATAATTTCGTTGCAGTAGCTGCTCGTAGTAGGGCGTACGTGGTGTGGGTTCAAGCTTTGTTTCAGTAAAGGGTCAAGAGTGAACAACAAGAGTTTTCAGCTCGCTCTGAACTTTAGCAATGAGCGCTGTCTTTTCTGCTTTTTTTCAATGGCAACTCAATGATAACTGTTTGGGATTGGTACCAAAAGCCGGATTCAATGTAGGGAAAGCAACACTCATGGATAAAGTTCTGGACAAGTTGATGCTAATAATAGTAGCTTGTTTTGATGCAACACCCTGACAATCAGGGTCAACTCAAAACTCTATTAAGTTTTTTGAAGCATGTAGTCACACAAATAACAGTATCTCTTCGGAAGCTCCTTGGAGCTGGTAACACGTTAATTAGGAAATTCAGTCACTGCTCTGAAGGAGTGAAATGTCAAATATTCCGGACCTATTGTTACCCCCTGTACTGTAACTCACTTTGGGGTAGGTTCAATAAGAAATTTATTCAGCGCTTGCGGGTTGCTTATAGTGACATATTCCGCAGATTAATGAATGTACCGAGGTCTAATAGCGCAAGCCTGATATTTGCTCAAAAGTGCACTGATTGTCTCAAAGTTAGGACCAGGAAATGCGCATGGAGCCTAAAAAACAGGATTGAAAACTCCAACAACTCATTAATAAAAGCCATCCGTAATGGCCCTGGCTACAAACGGTCTAATATGTATAAACGATGGCAGCGCCTACTGCTGCCTGACGGAGGCCAAGCAATGGGGCGTAATGATGTGTAATGTGTAAGATCACTGCGACATGTGCTGTATGTAACCTAGAAATAAGAAATATTCTCCTGTGAACCATATATCATTCTAATTTTGTAATGTCTGAGTACTTAATAAAGATTAATATTATTACTATTATCTCGGAGGAGGTTACGTTTTGGCTCAGTAGAATGAACTATAACGACCTTCTAGTGTGAACAAGAGGGCAGGAGATCAGTACCGAGAATCAATAATTTCAGAATCTCGCAAAAGGTCTTTCCCCTATGATCCTACCTATGCCGGATCACCCCAGAGAAAATCCTTGCTAGCGTTACTACTGTTGTAGTCGAGCATCCGCCACCGCACTTGACCAACACTCTTCAGACCATTTAGCTTCCGATACACCGAAGAAGCGTTCATATTGAATATTTAAGCTTAGTATATCGATCCCATTGTTGATACTTTAACCCCATAAATACTGACCGTAAGAAGAAAGTGACACTTCAGCTAGTTCGTTAGGCCACTCTTTCAGAGGCTGAACATCACAGTCTGACGCGTTTTCTCTTACGCGGGGTACTTGTGCATATTTTATCGGTGATACCAAATTCTTTTATTTAATCAACGTGTCTCTTCATTCTTCAGCTTTAGAATGGCTCTCGACTGATGTTCATCACAGAATCTGCGACGCATTCAAATGAAGTTCCCCGCGCACCTAACAGCGCCAGTAGCTTCTTGGTCAAATAGCTAGTAAAATCATGTTGGTGCTCACGGCTCTGTCAATTTTTTGCTCCGTAAGCCGTTGAAACAGCTGCAAGGGAGAAAATCATAGGGTCAAAATGTCTACGACTCAATTATTCAATTATTTTCTTTTTCTAGCTAGAGTTTCTGGTCACTTTACCATGGAAGGCCGATTTCCTGACGTCAAATTCAAGCCTTCGAAGCGTCTTTGTTACTACTCAAGATTGTTTTTTATAGTCAGTGTCTGTGCTATCTCCATTATAATAACGAATGATGTAATGTCTCGGAATGGGTCAAACTACGCACCATGGCATGCGATGTTGAATGTATGCAGCTTATGCATCAAAGTCTTCTCGTTGTTCTCATTCAATAAAATTGGGATTGCAATGGAACAAGTTCGTGGACTAATGAAAGGGACAAGTCGGCACTCGACCGCTCAAGTTAAACACTCCTTCATTGACTTGGTGTTCTTGATAATGACCCCCTGTTACTGCATCTACAATATGTTTCGTTCAATTTATGTCGCTTTTAACTTCCCGAGCTCTGCTTTAGCTAACCTCTGCCGAATTGTTTTGATATTTGGCGTGCATAACGTTTCTTACATGTGCGGGGCACTCTCGTATTGCATTTTTCACATGATAGAAGAATCTCACTCCAGCATGACTTCATCACTGATTGTGAAAATTCTCCAACAATGGTGCCCCACCTCAGTCTTTGATAACCAAGAACCACGAACTGCAACAGAGAGAGTATATTCTAATAGAAAGACCTCAAATTTTGTCGTGTCACACTGTTTTGAATTACGTGGATTGGTCAAGAAAGTTTATGGCCGCTACAGGTCGAGTCTCTACGTCAACTATGGATTTAAAGCAGAGCACGATTTGCTAATACTGAATAAAGAATTGGCCGCTGCTGAGAAGACTATCGCCCTGCTTGACAAAACAGCGCTTAACTACTCTAAGGTATGTGAGGCCTTCACTGCAACTACAGCAGGTGAGTGAACGGGCTCCTATTAAGATTTTACTAGCTGGACTCGTGAAACTTTCACGGCTTTGCAAGGCCTTTCAGACAGACCCGTGAAACTTTCATATTTTAGCATGGAGACACCACACTTGTTCTTCAACACTGGGACTCGATGTGTGATACATTACGTCCATCCTCATGGTTGATAATCAGTACTATATAATAATTCATGTCGTGTTTTTACTTATTTATTTATAACTATATTTATATCTTTCCTGTCACGCTTTATGGGAAAAAGATAGGAGAAAATTCAGATTTCAAAAGGCGAAAAAAAAAAAATTGGGTACCTTGCAATCTTTTTCTTAGGCGAAAAAGAGTTGGGTACCTTACAATCTTTTTCTTAGGCGAAAAAAAGAGTTGGGTACCTTACAATCTTTTTCTTCAGTATTAGATAGGGCAAAATAGAACTATTTTTTTTTTTTTTGCATGGGTCACATCGAGAACAACCCACCAGACTCCCTGTAAAAAAATATGAACATTGCTCAACTTCTTCGTCCACTTTTTGGGTGGACAGCTAAATAATTATATGTATATAAGTAGTATACTGACCACGCACTAGAGCACAATCACAACCATCTAGCAAAATATACGCCCTTCCGACAATGACAGCGATAAAACCTCGGTGAAACAGAGCTCTACGGGCAGTTCATTTATTCGCTATAACTTGTGATTAGAGTC